>CAMPDV010000625.1:0-223859 GCA_946699065.1 Loxodes magnus
AAGAGTACATCTCCCTTTTTTGATCCATTTTTTAATAAGCTGGTATGTTTTAACCAAAGAACTAGCTACTTTGTAAAGCCTTTTGAAACATTTAAATGGGCTTATTATTTCGCTAGCTAGGTAGAAAAATCGATAAAGTGTTTTGTTAACTATTTATCTAAATTTCAGCTAAAAAAATAAATAATATAAAAATAATGCTTTATGCTAGATAATAGAGAGCGTATAAAGTAATCAGAGGAAATAGTAAATAATCATCTATGCTACTTTTAGTTATTCCTCTAGAAAAGTTAGAAATTAGCATCCTTTATATTCTACTATTTAAACATACTTCCTTAGATAAACTTTGGTTTAAGAATAAATCTTATTACATTAATTATAATGTTTATAGCTTCAATTATGTAAGAGTAAAAGCTAGTTCCTAACTTAATATATGTCGGACTGTTCATATTACATTCAACTTTTATAACTTACATCTGGATTAGATTATAGGCCAGAGTAATTTGCTAAGATGGTAAAAAAATAAGCACTTATTTAGCTCGGAGGGCACTTTAGTATATTAAATACATTCAAGTTCTTTTAATATTATTAGATTACTATATAACTTTAATCTCTCCCTCAAGCATTGAGTATAGTATTATAAGTTACTAATCGATTGAAGTGTAAATAGATAAAAGAATTATAAAGTTTCTATTTCTTGAAAGGTTGACTAACATATCTAACTAATTTGAAAGATAGCTATCGTTTTCTTCTGAACTTAACTTAACAAATTTTAAATTTATTATATAACAGATTGACTAGCCTCTCATTTATTTAAGCAATCAAACTCTACATATACTTTGACTATCTATTTGATACTTCTAGTTAAATTTTAAATTAGACTTCTTAAAAATGAAGTTTCAATTTGACTTATTTAAGAGGAAGTATTTTCACTTTCATGTTATGAAGCTTTTTAGTAAAGCAAGCTTTATAATAACTTTAATAGACAGATAGCAGTATTTGAGTTAACTTGAGATATAGTTATTAATAAGGATTTTAAAGACTTAATGACTTATATATTCTTAACTTCTTCATTTTTTCATATCATTTTCATAGCTCTCATTATCATTGAAATTTCTCTGTCTTTGCATCTGACTGAAATGCTATTTATCAAGATACAAGAATAAAGTAACTTATGGAAATTTATTTTATTTAGGTAGTTGGCTTGCCAAGCAGCTCTTGGTTTTAGTAGGATATTCATAACTCAATTTAAAAATATAGGTAGGATTTGGATTATGCTTATTAATGAATAGCAAAGGAATGAAAATAGAATTAATAGCTACGTTAATATAAAAAACTGCTTAATAGAAAGATAAAAGGGAATAATCTTAGAACAGATACCAAGATAAAAACATCGATCATATGGTTATAAAATAATCTGCTAAATAAGGAACCGAAGGCTAAAGTCTTTCCATTTCTAATACAGAGAAAAACCAAGAAATAGAGTAAGATGGTATGTATTACTGTCAATCTTGAAAATGAAATATCTAATCTTTAGAGAGATAAGAAAAAATAAAAGGTAAACATTATATGGTAGTAAAAGAAATGAGCGTATACAAATAAAATAAGGAAAAAAAAAGAGAAAGTGTTACTTTAAAAGTATGAATGGTTTTGATTGGCAAAGCAAAATTAATGAAGTTTGATAAGATACTTATATTATCAAATCTGAGGGGTTGGGAGCAAAGAGACCTTGATACATTGATTTAGAAAAATATTAATAAAAAATTAGATGGTTATAGCATGAAAAAATATAGAAAGCATAAGCTGTTAAGATTTCAAGATTTAATAGAAAAAGTTGAAGTGAAATTATAAGCTTTGGGCAAGGAAGGAATGTAGTAGATAAGTCTTTATATTTTAACTTTACAACAAGCTCAGAAAATTATTAATTAACTAAATCAATAAGATGACCATTATTTTAAAAAATAATGTTTATGAAATATAAGCTAAATAAAATAAAAAAGACAGATTAGGCTTTTAACTATATGATAAGCTAATTGATAACACTCAAGCTGTCAATTTTATTTTAACTATATCTAGTTAAAAAATTATATGATTTTAAAATGAAGGACATATAATATCTTTTTGGTATCTGTTTTCTTTTGAAATGTCTTAATACAAGAACTAAACCTAGCTAATGAACTATTAAAGAATGATAGTTTCAATAAATTGATCTTGCATATAAAAGATTTTTGAAATAAATGCTCTAAGGATTTTTAGGTTTAATCATAATTCATTCTTTACCAATAACCAAAATAGTATTAATATTTTCTTTTTTTCTTATACTTTAATTAAGTCTTAAAAGGGAAAAAATTGATAATTTTAAGCAAAATAGAATATCAGAATGAGTAACAATACACTCTTCTTAGTTATTAGTTACCACAATAGCAAGCAGCAAAATTTATAATAGTACTTTCCAATTATACTTTTATCCTTCCATTAAACCAATAAAATTCCTCCTTTACTACTTATAATTTACCCTCTTACTATATCTCTTATATTATAACCAAAAAATAAAAGAAATGAGTAGAAGTTAGAAATAAAAATTAACATGATATATTAACTTTATAGCTATATGATATATGATAGCTATATGATAGCTGACATTTACCTTTATTTTAACACTAGAAGGGATAGTTTTTTCATCATTGATATTGTTTAAAAAGGAATTAAAAGTATAAATTTAGCTTAGTCACTTACTCTTTACTATGCTTTTAGGTTTAAGATGTTATATAGTTCCTTATAGGATAGAATAGATGCGTAGCTTTCAGGAATAGATATGTTTTGATTAGGGATGGAGGGGCTTTGGAGGAGAATGCTAAGAAAAAATTTGATGTTTCTTTCATTTTATAAATTTATAAAAAATGGGGTTGGAAGTCTCGTGCTGTGGTGAAAATCGTGAAAATCGTGGGAAAATCGTGAAAATCGTGAAAATCGTGAAAACAAGAAGTAGAATCTGGAGGGAGTGGGGATAATGGAGACGAAGATTTGAATCCAGAACTCTCAATCTTAACTGTTGAAATGACAGAGGAAAGAAAAGACTGGAATAATATCTTTGTGGACCTTAAGATCAGTTCCTTTTAAAAATATGAAGGCGAAAACTTTCATATTACGAGGATTTAAAAAATGATTTTACCTTTGAAAACTTGTAGATAAATCACGATGGGTATTATCTATACTACAAAAATGTCCTAAATACTTCCCCTTTAGCAAAAGTTTACTCAGCTTGTATTTTAGATGAAAAGCGAAAATAGCAAAATAATTGATAATTAAATTGCTTATCTACAAAGACTGGATCATCCTTTTCTTGCTTCTTCTGTGGAATATTTCTAAGATTTAAAACAAATTTACTATAGTAATGGATTAGCTACCAAACTATTCATTGAAAGGCATCATCAATTAATAAAAAAAATTTGAAGAAATCTAAATTCGTAGGTTAGGATATTCCCTATTACTCTTAGCTCGCTACCTTCGCAAGAATAAAACCATTCTTTTTAGTTTTTACTCCTGAAAATATTTTTATTTAGAATCCAAAAAACTTTAAGATCATCAAACTTACAAGATTTACAGAGTCAGTTAAACTCGAGTACCAACCTACAAGCAAATCTATCGAGAAACAATTTGACGAAGATTATTACTTTTCAAATGAGCTTTTCGATTACTCTCAAACAGTAAACTGCTCAGCTGATATATTTGCAATAGGAGTAATTCTCTTATAGATGGGCGTTAGGAGATCATCCTAAAAACATGATTAAAAGATGAGAGTAAAATACACAGGATAAAAAAGAAAAGTAAGCATGAGCTACTTTCTAAGTTACTATTGGAAAACAAAAAGTATATGTCTTAAGCATTATACGATGTATTTTAAATGTGCTTTCAAGAGGATACCTAAAAGCGTAACTAACCTTAATAGATATTAAAATTAGGCTTTTTTCTAGGCTAAATAATCACTTAAAAGACAGAACAGAGAGTTATTTTACAAGCTTACGGCATATTCTAAGCTTAACATCTGGTAAAGAATTACCTTCTAGTTTATAGTGTTGAAATTATTCAAGTCTCAGACAAAAATTAAATACGAGCAATCATTTTTAAGGTTGGACAAGCAGTAATTATTATTATTAAATATTTTAAAATTTCTATAAATTTAATTATATACTACTTTTTCTTTTTCATACTATTCTTATATCATATCAAATATACTCTTCAAATTATTATATACTTTATTGTTTAATAATCTTATACTTCTCTCATACTTACTACTCTCCTCTTCGCTCCTTTGCATACACTACTTATTGAACTTTCTTAATACTGATATATACTCGTACTTGTTCTACTCAAAATTAAACCCATTCTCATTGCCAATCTTTATCTATATCAGTCAGTCGTCCAGTGTCTTACGAATTATTCCCACGTTTCTCGCTGCTTTCTCTAAATTCACTCTCTTCTTCCCTTTATCGCTCTCCACTCCGTCGTATTGTATTCTCCATCAATACAAATAGTTTATCACATCCTTTATCATCTTCTCTTGAGCTCTCTTTTGTTCTCTATATTCCACATTTGTAACAAAGGCTTTATCAGTCCTATTGTCACTTCTATCTTTCAAAACTTAAGGAATCTTTTCAGTCACTTCTTTCAAAATCTTCTACTTCGTCTCCTTTAGAGTAAAGATGTAAGTTTGAACTGTTCCTTTCTTAGATAAACTCTAGAAGGAAAGAAGTCAAAGGAAGTATTCGATTTAAGATGAGAAATGAGAGAATAGAAAAGGGACAAGAAATCGAAGAATTCGTTATTTAAGACAGTTATAGGGATATAACCTTATCCTTGTTCTAGTATATTAAAGCAGTTATCAAGAACATTTCATTAGACTAGCAGTTGATTCATAATATTCTTACAGGCAAAGGAATCAATAGAAGCTTATTTCTCTTAATACTGATAAGTTAAGCTTAAATGAACATCGTATGATAAGGTTAAATTAAGTTAAAAGAATAAAAAGAGGAAGAAAAAGGATAAGAATTGAGAGAAAAGAAGAGGTGAAAAGTGAGCTTAAAAGAAATGAGAGGGTTATAAAGTGAAAAGGAAGAGTAATGCTTATGAGAAGGTAGAATGAATTTGATAAGGAAGTTTTGTTATATAAAAGAAATCATAATTAATATATTCTATAAAACATACAATTTTTATTTTCATGCTTTTAGATTTAAATTATTTAAAATTTTTTTAAGTGCTTTAATGCAAAAGTTTAAAATGCACTTATAAAATCTCTTCATCTTAAAGATCTCACTTAACTTTTAAGTTTTTACTTCTTTCATTTTATAATAAATCTAGATTTGATCTTTAACAAAAAATTTATTTTTTCAAACATTTATATTTAAGGAAATTAAGATATTTTTGTCATATACTATATGGAACTTTAAAATTAAGGATAAACTAAGTATTTACAGCATCTATCTAGATATATTTAGCATTTCTAGTTATTAGCAAATATACTAAACCGTATATTTATGAGAATTTAAGATAATTTAAATTTTCTTTATTTATTCTAATATATGAAAATAAAAGAAGACAATGAGATTAGTGTTTAGCAACATTTATCAGTTCTAATAGAACTTTTAATAAACTTATTGTCTTATTAAGTTGGTCTTAGATGATTCAAAGATATAAGGGAATTGTAGCTCAGTTTCCCTATTTAAAAATATATCTTTATGTGAAGAAGGGCATTTATTTGTCTTTACAGTTACAAGTGAAGGAATTAAAGTGAAAATTTTCAAGTTAAATGAAAACGATGATTACAAGATAGTTCATGATTCTGAGAGAGAAGCATAAGATTTTTCATCCTTAACTTAGACAGTATAAGAATTATCTAATTAAGCAGATAAGAAACTAAATATTAAAGTATTTTAGATTTAGTATTTAATCTACTATCTGATCTGATTTCAAGAAACAATAATAATAAATAACAAGGAATAAGGTAAAAATAAAACTTTATAACTTAAATTTATCTTTATAAACATGAACAAGATAAAATATCAAGCAAGCTACAATATCATCTTTAATATTTAAAAATAAGAACTATTATTAACTAATTTATAGGCCTTAAATTTACATAAGAACTAAAAAATAGGTATATTAATGAAAAAAATGTTCTTTCTTATTAAATAATTAAATCTAAAAGCATGAAAAATAAAATTGTATGTTTTATAGAATATATTAATTGTGATTTCTTTTATATAACAAAACTTCCTTATCAAATTCATTCTACCTTCTCATAAGCATTACTCTTCCTTTTCACTTTATAAACCCTCTCATTTCTTTTAAGCTCACTTTTCACCTCTTCTTTTCTCTCAATTCTTATCCTTTTTCTTCCTCTTTTTATTCTTTTAACTTAATTTAACCTTATCATACGATGTTCATTTAAGCTTAACTTATCAGCATTAAGAGAAATAAGCTTCTATTGATTCCTTTGCCTGTAAGAATATTATGAATCAACTGCTAGTCTAATGAAATGTTCTTGATAACTGCTTTAATATACTAGAACAAGGATAAGGTTATATCCCTATAACTGTCTTAAATAACGAATTCTTCGATTTCTTGTCCCTTTTCTATTCTCTCATTTCTCATCTTAAATCGAATACTTCCTTTGACTTCTTTCCTTCTAGAGTTTATCTTAAGAAAGGAACAGTTCAAACTTACATCTTTACTCTAAAGGAGACGAAGTAGAAGATTTTGAAAGAAGTGACTGAAAAGATTCCTTAAGTTTGAAAGATAGGAAGTGACAATAGGACTGATAAAGCCTTTTGTTACAAATGTGGAATATAAGAGAACAAAAGAGAGCCCAAGAGAAGATGATAAAGGATGTGATAAACTATTTGTATTGATGGAGAATACAATACGACGGAGTGGAGAGCGATAAAGGGAAGAAGAGAGTGAATTTAGAGAAAGCAGCGAGAAATGTGGGAATAATTCGTAAGACACTGGACGACTGACTGATATAGATAAAGATTGGCAATGAGAATGGGTTTAATTTTGAGTAGAACAAGTACGAGTATATAACAGTATTAAGAAAGTTCAATAAGTAGTGTATGTAAAGGAGCGAAGAGGAGAGTAGTAAGTATGAAGAGAAGTATAAGAATATTAAACAATAAAGTATATAATAAATTTGAAGAGTATATTAGATATGATATAAGAATAGTATGAAAAGGAAAAAGTAGTATATAATTAAATTTATAGACATTTTAAAATATTTAATAATAATAATTACTGTATATAAATCTTCCAAAATAACCATCTTCTTCAAATTTTTCTATTATTTTCTCTGCTATTTCCTAATTAATTCCTTTTCGTATTAATATTTCTAAAATTTTATAAATGCTTATATTCTATATATTTGAAATGGATTCATTAATTTATATGCATATTTAAACAACTCTCTGAGCTACTTTTAACGTTATTTTTATTTATTTAATTCAAAATTTTTATCTCATTAATTTATCTTTAAGAAATGTTGATACACTGCTTAATAAGCATTTTCAAATATCTCTTTTCTATATACTCTAAAATATTTGTTGACAGTTAACTTTTAGACTTACCTATTGTTATATTCAAATAATTAAAGGATTTATTTTAAGTTTTAACTCTTTCGTTTTTACTTTCAGAATATATTCTTTATATAACGATCAAAAATTAGCTAGAATCTATATTTTTTTGAGCTTCTGGAATTTATATTTTATTCAATCTTACTGGCCAAGATTTAACCTCACAACTTTTAATCATTAATCTTTTTATTATTCCTTCCTTCAATTTTTTAAAGCTTTTATATAAAAGTATATCTTTCCTACTTTTTATTTAAACTTTTAGCTAAGATAATCCTAAACCATATAAAAAATCTTTGATTTTAATTTAAATCTTTCTATTGCATAAATATCGATTTTTTCCGATTCTTTTAGACATTTTTAGAAACTGAAATATACAACTCTATATAAATCTAGGTTTTCTCTCTCCAAAAAATTTATTTTTCTAGATTGCTCTAAATTTTTGTGCTAGCTTCAATTTATCCCACATATCTTAAATTTCCCTTTCTTAGCTTTTGAAATAGATTTTTACCTTAAAGTTTATCTTTAGTTAGGCTTGAAAATCATGGCTCTGTTTTATTTTAAATTACTTAATTTTATTAGTTTGTAAAAGTAGTCGTTTGATGTTCTATACTCATATCCATTAAAATCGAATTTTTTATTCTGAAAAGATACTTTTTTTAGTAGATAAATTAAGTTATTTTTAAAAGTTGCCTTAGAAGCTAAAAAATACTCATCCAACTAGTGAATAATAAATCCACTGGTAGAGGGATATTAAAGCCAATTTTTATAAATATATTGGTTATAGTTACATTACCAGCTATAGGCTCCATTAATAAAATGTTCAGATATTCCCATATTTAACAGCAATAGAGAAAGTAAGCTTTCGTCCTATTTATAAGTAGAGAAATAAGAGTATTTCACATAACTAATGTTTTGTTCGCTTTACTGGATTGATTACTTAAATGTATGTCAAGGTCAATAACAATATCTAATATAAAATATATGAATTATCGAAATGCTTTCATTAGTCTTAGTTTAAATTTCTTAAGTAAGCACATAAAAACTTAATAAATTTTAAATTTTAATAATTACTATCAACAAAGTAAATTGACACTTAAAAGAAAAAGGTTACTCTAAATGACTTAGAGAAAATACTTTATACTGTATCAAGGTAGTTACTTTCTACACTTTTGGTAAGGTTAAATCTACTTAAACTTAACTACTTTTTAGAACCATACTATGATATTATTGATACTAAGCTTATTATTAATGACTGTCTTACTAGGTTAATCAAAATTTATAACAAGGTTCTACATCGAAGCAGCTATGATCCTGTTTTTTTTCAATTTAATTTTATGATATTGTATAAAATATCTGGATGAAACTAAAAGGAACATAAATTTACTATTTGCTCAAAACATCTTTCAGCATGTGATTTTGCAGATTATTAAATAGAATTTTCGAGTTCATAAAAAGTCCTAAAATTGCTATAAGTTAGATTTTAAATTTTCTCTTGAGTTAAAGCATGACTTTAACGTTTAAAATATGAGGGTAATTTCTTTATTAAAAAAGGAGAATCGAAATTAAATAAATTTATACATCAAAGGAAAGTCATTTTAAGTTTTGGGTAATAATCTCTAAAGGTAATTATAATGATTTCTTGTTATGGAATTATATCCACTTAATTTAAAAATACTTTATAGAACTTTTGATCTGCTAAGCGGAGAATGGTGATGATATTACTTCTTGGGATATTTGAAAGGAATTATAAAATTTCTAATATTTAAAGATTTTTTCAAAGAAGACCTTTAAATCTTCATGAACTTCATTTAAGGAGTCTCTTTTTCGACTTATGTTTAATTTCCTTCCTAGCAGATGCAAACAGTGAATTTCATGTGCTTTATTTAATTAAATAAATTAGCTAAGAAAATCCGGACTCTCATATTACGTTATTGTTAGATATACTAAGCATGATTTGCCATACCAAAAGCATTTAACTAAAAGTCTTTAATTGTATCAACTTAGTATTATAAAATATATACTTTTCTAGTTTACCAAACATCCCCTCTATAAAAAAGAAATTCATCTAAGAATTTCTCTATAAAGTAACATACTTTACCTCTTAAATAAGAATAACAGATTAAGTATTAAGTAAGTAAATCGTGCTTATTAAATGCCATATACTAAATTGAATAACTAAATATTCTTAGAGAATCTTTTCCATTTATTGACTGATAAACTTGCTGTTATATCTTCTAAATTAACTCAGTTAATGCTCCATTGATATATAATCAAATGTTTCTAGTTTATGTGGCTAAGATTTTAACTATCTCAAAGACGCTTCTTTACTATAGAGATCTTTTTAGATGTTTTCTATCAATTAGTTACTTTTGGGAAAATATTAGTAGAATCTAATTTTATATGATTAGAGTTATAGCTATTAGAATTTTCAAGAACCTAGCTTACTAAAGTTAATAAATTGGTCAAATTTTATAAGCTTTATGAAGAGAAGACTAGAAAGGTTCAAGTTGAAAAAACGAAGGATCATTAAACGCCTCGAATGAAGAGAAATTATTTTGTCAAGTACCTTTACAAAAATAATTCAGAGCAAGAAATGAAAATGATTTTTTTCGAAAATTTATTTAAATATAATAAGCATGATGCTCTACACTGTTATTATTCATTTAAGTTCCAATATTGAAATAAAGAGATTTATATAATTAATCTATTTATACTTTCTCAATAATTTAAAATTCCGTGCTTTCGTTATTTTTCATTAGAAGTGTCATCTGAGGAGATATAGACTCCATAATTATTTCTTAATTTTAAACTCTTTATTATTCTTTTCTTGCGAAATAAGTTCTATTCTTCCAATTTGATTAATTATAGTTGTTATCTTCTAGACTTACTAAGTTTAATCTATTTCTACATTAAGCTGAAGTACCATTTTGCTTGTCTTATTACTAATTTTAAGTAAGAAAATTGTTGCTTGGAGATAGAAATTCTAAATTTGCGATTTGTTATATGTTTCAACCTCGTCTTTGTATCATATCAGAATATTTTATTATCAGATACGTATAAAAATTGATCTGAATCATACTTTAATGAATCATTATCAGTTTAGCCGTTAAAAAATGGCAGTAAAAACTGTATGTTGTTCTACTTAAACTATCTCAACTACATCTCTTAAGCTTCTTCAAAATCTTCTTCCAAAAAATCTGACTGATACTATATAGTTGGATTTTTGTTAATTTCTCTTAATAAATTCTTTTGTCTAAATTGTAAAGAACAATTAGTCTATTTTATTCTTCATTTATCTTTCATTTTTCTATGTATCTATATTTCTTCGTTTGATGCATCTTATATTTTTTGAGGCTATAATTAAAATTATCATAATATAGAAAAAATGGAAAAATTCTTGCAATAAGTCTCTTCTTAAAAGGATTCATCTTAGTCAAAATATGATTAATAAAAAGTACTTTAAGAACTTAAATTTATGCAATTAGAGAATTTTAAACTCTTAAGAACAGTATAAGAACTAGAAAGAAAAATAGAATATCTGATGATTAACTCACAGGAGAAAAAAATTGAAAATAACAGCCAGGAAATATTAGAATAGAAAAATTAGAAGAAAAATTCAACCAATTCGAAGAGTTAACTGAAAGTATATCCTATAAAAAAAATAAGTGAATGATACGATGGATGTTGAGCAGCCCGTAACAATTTTCATTCCATATCGGAAAATAATCAGATGCTGGTACTGCATGAGACCAGGGCATAAACTAAGAAGCTGCTTACAATTTTAACAAAAAAAAATAATAAAAAACTAATGGGAAATCATTTTCTGGATCTATTGCAACTAAGAAGGTTAAACTATATAGAAAAAATACTACAACTAAAGATGTGAAGCTCCTTATATCTAATAGGCGGGTTTACGAATTCAATAAAAAGTGACTGGGATTTGACCTATCGGAAAATATTAGAAATATCAATCTAAAAGTCACCAAGACTTATGATAGAAAAAATCCAAACAGATGTGGAATTGATATTTATGCCTAACTTTAAACTTAAAAGTGATTAGCCTAAAAATGGAGACCCTCTATAATCTATTATTTATTTATCCATTTTTATTTTTAATTTGTTCTTTTATCCTGCTTTTTTAGATTCAATGTAATTACATTAATATTTTTGAATTCTTTATATATTATTAAAGGAAAAATTTTAACTTTGATTAATCATTTTCACTCAAGGACTTACAGTTTGTTGCTCTATCTAACAAAATGCTTTTATTAAATAGATATCTAATCAAAAAGCTGAAAAAAAAATGTCAGGATTCTTCGTGGCTACAAAAAAACAGGAGCTATCCTAGAAAGGCTAGGCCCTATGAAAAGGGTACAAAAAAGGTCACCTATCAGGATGAGTTTCTCACTTCTGAAGAAAAACCTAAAATAGACTTAAAATATGATGCGCTCGGAAGCCTCGAATCTCATCACAAAGTAGCAAATAAATAATTATTAATTGACTAAGTTGTTCTGACCTCCAGAAAGAAGTAAAAAATTAAAGAAAGACAATAAAAAAGTTAATGGAAAAACTCGAACTTGCAGAGGAAACAGAATCGAGAATCATGTCCTAAGAAGAAACCTTAACGCATTTTGAAATATTTCACAATGATTAGAGCAGTTAATCTTAAAACTATCAATAGGAAAGAGCTGATCAGCAAGTTAGAAAAAATAGAAGAGAATTAGTACAAATTGCACCGTTGAATGGAACTGAAAGAATAAAGGAATGATCCAATGATAATTGAAGGTGAAAAAAACTGAAGATTTCAACCTAAATGACAAGCAATAAGAATCTATTATTGTAACTCTCGAAAGAATCTGTGAAAAAAGGTGGTAGAAATTTTTCTCAAGTAAGAACATTGAAACTACTAGAAGATGTTGGAAAAATTAAAGAGGAGAAATTAACAACTAAAATTATCAAGAGAAAGAGAAGATTATATTGCAATAAATATGGAAAACATTACAAGAAAAAAGACATCTAGCATCTAAGTGAAAGAAGATTAAAGAACAGCATTCATGACAAGTAGAAGAGTTGTAGAATTTTCAGGTTTTTAAATTTGACCTCTAGAACAATTTAGAGGCTGGTGAAAAATAGGTTGAAAATACCTCCAAGAACGCCAAACATTTTAATTTTGTATATGTATAAATTAGCTACCTATTCGTTTTTATATGTGAGCTTGTGATTTTAAGATTTTTTCTCTATTTCCATTTTGAAAAATGTTGGCCTTTAGATTTAAGAAGAAAATTAAATTATATAATATCTTTAGCAATCTATATTCATTCTCCTAATGTTTTATATGTTCACTATTATTTTTATTTAATTAGTCTTTTTATATTTCAAAATACTTTTTAGTTCTATCCTAGTACTCAGATTCAATTTAGTATTCTCACTTTTCCTGAGATATTGTCTTCCTTAATTAAATGCTTTTTTTATTTGAATATCCACTCCTTAAATTTTCAACTATTCCCACTTGATAGCAAAATTAAGATTTTTTTGCTGAAATAAAACTAGAAATGCTTCTTGACGAAAGATAGACTATTATTTTATGAATTAACCACAAAAAATCGAAATCTTATTTCTTATGTTACCCTTTTGGTAGCTAGTCGAACAGCTAGAAACTTATCTTATTTCTTCGATATTTTATAAAATGCTGATTTATTTTTATTTTTTTATAAATGCTATATAATACAAATCCTAATATGTAATAATACATAAAGATGCATTTAGATAATAAGCTATTAAGTTATGTAAGATTAATGCTATCTAAAGCATTAAGCATATTTAATAAATAACCATTTTAAAATTTTAATTTAATACTTGGATTATTCAAGTTAATAAGTCTATCAAAGCCTTCTTGAGCTAATATCTTTATCTTGATTAGCATCAAACATCTAAAGATCGAGAGGCCTAAGTAATTCAAAAAACACCTATATTTATACTAGTCTTGTGAGGGATAGATTTCTATTTAAGATCTCTTGAAAGAATGTACTATACATCCAAATATGTAGCATGATACAACTGAAAATTCCGGTTAAGATAAGTACTAATTTTATCTTTGCTATCTATAATATTTAATAATGCTTACCATGATTATCAAGAGAAATTATCACTTCATCTTCCATATTTTCTATCTGTTCTTGTGAGTCAGATTTACTAATTTATCCTTCAAAGACCCAATTTCCCTTACATAGTATAGCTTTCAGACACAACACTGGCTATGATGGACGCATTGAAATTGAAATTGAAAGAGCCTCCATCTTCTTTCCATTTTTTAGGAATATCACTGTCTTAGATAATAATTTCCAGGTAAGAACTTTACTGTAGAAGGCCTATTTTAAATCCTTCCTTCACTTAATTTTGCACTTGGACTATTTGTTATCTTAACAGAAGAACCTCCTTTAGTTTTACAGTTTTTCTTTTCATAGCAAGTAAAAGTTAAGTTTTATTCACTTGCTTCACTTGACTCACTTACATGATTAAGCGTGACATTGAATATCTCAGTATTTATTATAGCCTCAGTACCAAGATTTCCACCAAATGCATTACCTCTTATTTCTTAGTTATTAGGAGCTGGTTAAATTTCATTAGCATCTCCTCCTTAAGAAGTTTTTTCAGTGAATGTGGTGCAAAAGGTTACACTAAACTATAAAAACTTACCTACTACAAGCTTTTTCCCATTTTATTTGCTTAGTATATACTTAAAACTAAGTACATGCGATAAAAATGAAATCTCTATGATAGTTACATTATAAGTAGCTGACTGAGTAAAATACTAATTGATAAAATTAAAAATTAAAAGGTTATCTTAATTTAATAAATAGAGCGATAAAGATATCTAAAATTTAATAAATTCTAATACAAAAAAGTTGATCCTAAAAGAGATAATATTTATAGGACATTAGTGAATCTATTAAGTAAAAAATAATTTCTAAAGTTTTATATTATTAAATAATTAATTCTTATGCTACATAATTATTTGATTTAGTATAAACTAGCTAAAATGTAGCAAATAAAAATATTAAATTAAATAAGTTGTTTAAGTTTAATAAATAAAATAGATTTAAAATACTTTGATTAATATATAGTTAAATATTCTAAAAGGGATTCCTTGATTATGAAAGTTTTAAATTAGGCTTTTTAATAAATTGAATATGATTTAGTGATAATTGTTGAATATTTAAAGTAATTAGGATTATTTAATAAATGATAATTGAATTGATTAAAAAGGATAAAATGATTAGTTAGTATTTTGACTTAAAGTAGTTAATGAATAATAGACTAATGATTTAATGATTATATTGATTTTGATAATAATGTTTATAGTTTTAAAATATTAGTAGTATAATCCTTATAATGCTTTTATATTTTGATGACTAATTTAATTAATATTTTTTGATTAAATAATAATTTAATTAATTAATTTTATTATTTTTAAATTAAATATACTAATTATTTATTTATCAATTCATAGTCATTTAACATTATTTAAATAACATTTAACTATATCAACAGTAACTATCAAAACTACTATTACTACTATCAAATATACTATTTACATATTTTTACTAACAAACCTAAATAACTCATTTCAAATTACTTCTTTAATAACTATATAATATCTATTTATTATTTAACATACAAATATTACATTCTACTATTATAACTAAAACTATAACCTATTTTGACTTCTACTAAATCCAAACCCATACCTAGTTATTAGATTATTCAAAACTAAATATCATTTACTTTATTCCTATTAATATCAAACCTACACTCTAATTATTTTCTATTTCTAAAATAAGAAAAAGCCAGCAATAAATTTAAGGGTACTTCTATAATTAAAATTTAGAAATTTAAAATGTTTGCTTCAAAGTTTCCTCCTTAATAACCCGTTACTTTAATTATTTGCTTTACTATAATGTAACATACTATTATTTCCTAAAATAGTATTTTAGCATAAGAACAACATGTGTAAGAGAAAGATTTAGATTAGCAATCTATAAGTCATTAAATATTGCACAAGTGTTGGGAATAATAGTTTATTTTTACTTTTCATTATAATATCAGCAATGCTAGCTCAAATTTAGCAAAAATAATTCTACTTAGTAAAAAGATAAAAATTACACCATTAATCTTTATTCTCAAAATCAGAGCAAAGAAATAAATCTGAAGTAAGATAACTATTTTTTTAAAATTAAGAGTTGTCAAGATAATCAAAACCTTGCTTATTTATGAATATTTGCAAATAGATATTATAATTGATGATTTCAAAGAGTTTAATAAGCATAGCAATATTTAAATAAAAAAAATATTTATTCTAAGAATGCCTTTAAAGAAAATGCAGGTCATATCAACAGCAAAAAGATTTGTTGATTTAATAAGAGATATATAAAAAGTTTTCTCTTTAATAATATACGCTAAATACAATAGACATCTAATTAAGAAACTTCTTCCATCTAAAAACTAATTCTTATACTTATAATTTTTAATATGAACTGAATCATCAATATATCAAATTCAATTTAATAAACTTTGCTTAAGTAGATAGGAATTTGATACATTTGAGTACATTTCAAGCGTAATCTTTTTACAGATATTTTAAAAAATTTTAATAAACTTAAAATAATTAATGAAAATAGTGACTAAAACTATATTAATAAATAGTTTATAAAAGATAAGATAATTAAATTAGATAAGTACATAAAAATATTTCATCAATAATATTTAGAAGACCATTAGAGATTTTAAGAACTAGAGTGAATAGAAAATAGATTATATTAAAAACCCACAAACAGATTTAATGAGCTAAAAAATTGTTTATCAAGATGAGAGTGAAAGAGAACCATGAACGAAATATATAAAATTTTAAATTTAGCGTAATTTGCCTGGCTAAATGCCAATAAGTATACAATTATGTCTCAATATTTAAACTCTTATAATTTATTATTATGACTTATTATTTAAATTTTTAAATAGTGAATAAGATTTTTAAATTATTAATTTTTAGAAATTAAAATAAATTATTTAATAATTATCATTTATTTTATTATTTTAAGCTAAAATATGGGAATTTTCTAATATAATTGTTGATATATATATAAATAATAAAAATGATAGGATAAATAAAATTTAATCTTTTAGCATTTATAATATTAAAGGATAGTTTTAGTTAAAATATGTTTTTAAATAAAAGAAATAAAGTAATTTAATTATAGTTAAATATTTTATGTAAGTATAATTTTCTTATTATTAGCAAATTAATAATAATGGCTTATATTTAAATTTCTTTAACTGACAATTATAAAATAATTAATTTTACATAATTATAATAAGTTTAATTAAATTTATATAAATTAATAATTTATACTTAACTTTAAAATATAATAAAAGTTAGTTAAGATTATTATTATAATTACTTATATTATTTAGAACTAAAATTATACATTCATTAAATTTATAATTATTGATAATTCTTTATTAATTTTATTTTTTACAGTTATCTCTAAAGATATGTTTAACTATATTTACTTTTTAATTTACTAAATTATTGTTTTAATTATTGTAGACATTAATTATCAAATGTGAACTTTTATATTTTTATAATCTAGTAATCAAATACTTATTGTTAACCATTATTTAAAAACTCATATCAAAATTATGAAAAGCTTCCTCTTTATTAGTTTTAAATTGATACAAAGATAATTAATTACTAGCTAAGCATATAATTATTTAATTATTTTAGATAGTATTTTTAATATTAATATCTTACTATTATAAAGGATTATTTTTTACTTTATTTTACTATCATTTAGAATTTTATATTATTTAAGTAATAAAGCTAAAGTTTCCTTTAGATTACTTAAAACTTAAATTCCTTTTAGATATTTCTTCCTTTATATTATCTATGTTTTATTAATTATAGTTAAATAGAGAGTTCTTTAAATGGCTTAATTAGCAATTTAATAGTTTTTAGAAACTTAAAATTTTAATATTTATTTTATAAAAATAAATGGTATAAATTAAAGCTATTTAGTAATAATATTTCAATTTAATAAAAGAGTTATTGTATGAAACTGTTTTATTTAAATTTTAAATTAAAAGAGTTTTTGACATCTATAACTGCATGAATTGCTATCTTCAATTATAGACATTAGTAAATTTTTTTAATGTTTTTAATTATAATCTTGATCTCATCAATTTTAAATTACTCTTGTTATAGTCTTCTATTTTATATTTTTCCTTTTTTACTTTTTTCATTTCTAATAATTCTAATATCTCTTGATATAAGTTTCTTGTGAAATATTTTTATTTATAAATCTAAATATTCCAATAAGACTTTGGAAAGAATTTTATAAGTTATTAATCATATATTATAAAGCGTCTTAAGTTATAATTCTCAATCTTTTACGATAGTCAATCTCTTATATTGGAATAATATATAAATGTGCTTGAATGTACCATACTCTCCACACATACAGTAGGGATTATCAATAGGATAATGACAATCTTAAAGATCCTTTCGAAAATTAAAAGATTGGGTTCTAAGCTATATATACTGATAATTTCTTGTCTAAATTATTTGTTCAACTTAGTGTAAGTAATTGCTAGAAATTGGTTAAGATACGAAATTTTTCAGTATATATTTTAAATATTTTTCTTCTCTTAAACATTTGAGTAGCTGTATTATCGAAATATTGTTGTATTTTGTCTCTTATATATTTAGTATAATTTTTTTAATTTGTACTAATCTTGGAATTCTACAGTTAGATACTATAGAGAACTGACAATTGCTAAACTTGATCATAGCATCGAAATCCTTTTTTTTCAGTTGGTAATGAAAAGAGAATCTATTGTCGATGTTGGAAAAACAATAATTTCTTATTTCGTTTTATAATAGAATTTAAAAACTTTATTGCCATAATGTGTTTGAAAGATAACCAGTTTAAATCTATGAAACATAATTTATTAATTGCTGAAATTGCTGCTTAAAATGCTTTTCTTGAAATCATTCTCATACTTGATTCAATTCTATTTAAAACTCATGTTTTTCCTCTCTGAATACACCATGGTACTAGTTCTCTCCATATTCTGCTTTAGGTAATGTAAAAAACTTGCATAAAGTTTTTAAAATGCCAAGAAATCCCATTCTTATATCTCATAAGTAAAAAACAGCTTTTTCATAGCAACTAAATACTTGATTACGACTTCTCTACAATGAGAATTAAAATTCTTCTTCTAATGTAGCATTACATCTAAATATGTTACTAGTTCCTTTTAAATAATTGGTTAATTATCTAATCATAAATTTAAATTTTATTATTTATAATGTTTCTTTAAAATTTAGATGCATTCAGATTTGATAAATTTTATCTTTAATTGATTTTATGTAAAAATGCTTACCATTAGCACGTTTCCGATAGTTATCAATTATTTGTTATATTATTCAAATTAATTAAGTTGCTTATCTAATTTTCATAAATCCCATTTATGTAGGGTGAATCAAATTTCTCTAATAAAGCAGATTGTATAGTCTTTTTATTAAAGCTTTATCATATAGTTTTATAATAATATTAATAAGAGAAATAGGTATTCAGTTTTTCCAGTCATCTTTATTTCCTTTTTAAATATTGGAAATTACCGACAATATATTTAAATTCCTAAGGGATTCTTCTAAATCTTGACATATTATTCAGAAAAGATTGAAGAATTATTATCATATATTATCCACCATATTTCAAAAATTCACCTTTTATTCATGCTGAAAAAGCTGCTTTTCCATTCGTAGTTTCTTTTATAATTATTGTATTTCTTGTATGGTAAAAAGATAAAATCCTTATAAATATGAGAGTCGATAATCTTTAATTTCCTAAATACTATCTTATATTTTATCTATTTTTTAATTACTGAGAATTATATATTTAGTTAGATTAAAATTTTTGTTTAAAATTAAATTCTTCCATGAATCAATGGATTTATTTTTGATTTCTTAATTAAAGTTCATTTAATTTTTTAGGGTTTTTAATTTTTTTAGTATGTGAAAATATTTCTTTAGCATCTCCATTTAGAAGTAAAAATTTCTTTTTTGCTTTATTTTTTTAAACTTTCACTAATTAGACTTGAAGTCTTTCCAAAGTCGTTTCGCTGTTTCATGAAGATTAGATACTTATTATTTTATTCTTCCAGATATAATGTGTGCTTCTTTATATACTGAGTTAGCCCTTTTAGGCCTACATATTTCTTAATAAAATCTCGAGGAAATTTGTTATAACTTGAGTCTGGAATAAAGGATTCTAATGTTTAATCAGCATTGTATTAGATGTTATTTTGATAAATTCATATTAAACTTCAAGATTATCTTAATCTATCTAAAAGAATTCTAGATAAGTTTGTAGGAAAGATTCTTAATATTTTTTGCCTAACTATTGCCTCTTATAACCTATTTATTTTATGTTTCCTAAAATTCTTGCTCATCTTCAATTAATCTCACATAAAATTAAGTTTTTTTTATAAATCAATTTGCAGGACAAAATTTTCATTTTGAACTATAATCATCTTAATACTGTTTATCTTATAAAAGAATTGTTTTAAGAATTAAGTTTTTATCTTTAAATAATCTAGCAATTTTCAGTTGATATCATACTTTATGAATAAATATAATTAAAATCTTTAAAACATCAATCAATAGATAAATAAGCAAAATATAATGACTATTTAATTATAAAATGAATATTAAAACATTTTAATTTAATTTCTTGATAAGATCTTTTAAATTTAAATAAGTGCTTAATCTTTTAAAAATCATATTTATTAAACCACTTTAAATGCTTTAATGTTTATGAATATTTAGTATCTTAAATTAAAAAATACTATATTATATAATAAATCAAACATCTATTAAAGGAATGCTTAAATTATAAATTATAATTTAGTTGTCTAATAATTTAGAATATAACAAAAAATAATTCATTATTAAGGCTATTTGGGAAATTGTGTACTATTAGCATTATCGGCTTAGTAGAAACTTTGCTTTTTATTATGCTATATATGTTTCTTTTTATATTGTACGAAATATTTGCCATTTTTTATTATAATAGTTATTAAATTACACTTTGTATATTATTTTAATTAATACAAAAGATTAAAGCTTTTCTTTTAACCTTTTTTGATATAATGAAAACTATATTGATTTCTTAATTATTTACACTTTCATTTTAGTAATTCGTATTATTTAATATTAGAATATAATTATTTATTCTTATTTTACATGGAAATATAAGATAATTTACAAGAAAGTGAAGATTTTTATAATTTTGCATATATTCAAATTATTTATAAAGTTTACTAGCAAATGTTTTTTATGGGATAAATAATCAATCAATTTTTTACAAATATTTCAACTTTAATAAAATAACTTCATTAAAATTCAAATTTTAAGATTAATAAATAAAAATCAATTTTCTATATACATAGTAGATATATTAAAGTTGCTTTAAATCAGAAAGCTTATCTTTAAAGCTATTCCTTTTAATATACGAAATGAGAAAAAATTTTGAAGAGAAAAAATACTTAATATATAAATTTTTTATTAAAAAATAGTTTTTTCTCTCCTAAATTAATATCTTTTCGAAAACTAAAAACAGATAGTTAGTCGTAGTAAGCTCTTTTCAAAATTATTTTACTCCTCTTTTCGATTTTTAATGTTTTTCTAATTATTATAATAAAGCAGAATATTTTTAAACTTGATTTAATAAATTTTTGTTTCTATATTTTATATAGTTAGGTTAGATATATTATTTAGATCCTTGTTGAATTCCTTTTTTTAGATTCTTTGTAAATTGGCTTAAAATTTATTATTGCAGATGTATTGTACCTCATTTTTTCTATTTGATTGATCATATTTTTATAAAAAGATTTTTTAGCTCTTTTTGATTAGTTATTTTAAAAATTCGCAATATCTATTAAAAAGTTAGTTTTAAGCCTCTTATAGAAAAAATTGTTTACTGATTTTTTTTCTTCCTAAAATTGTCATTTATTTTTTTATCTTTACTTCTTAAAAGTAATTTAAAAAACTTTTCAAATCTTTTAAAATTATATCCCTTTAAGAAAAAGATTTATCAATCCGAAATCTTTTGTAACGTATAATTCAGAGCGAAAAAAGGATAATTTTTTCACGATTTCATGGTTTATTTAATTATATCTCCTTTTTTCTTGAGATCCTTTTCATTTAAGTAAATTCTTATAACATTAAAAATTTTTAAAGCAAATTTTTTTCATTTACTCTAAAAAAATATATTTTTAAATCAAAAACAAAACAATTTTGTTAAAAATTCTTCAAATCAAAAAATTTTTCTAACAAAAAAAAATGTTTTTGTTTTTACAAAATACCATTTCAACAAAAAAGATTTCCAATTCTATTTTGACTATAAAAATTTTTTATTCTTATCTTTTTCTCAAAATTTTTTTTATATGTGGATTTTTTTCTTGAAAATTTATTCCAATTTTAAAATTTTATTTCCAAAACGATTTTAGATAGATAACTATTTTCAAAATTATTTTAGAAACATTTTTCAAAGAAATTTTAAAAACTTTTTTAAAAAACTACTTCAAAATTTTTATTCCAATTTTAACATTTTTTATTTCGAAATAATTAATCTTATTCCGTGCCGAAAATCTTTGGTAGTGTAAAACGCTTAGCAAAAAACAAATTTTTTATTTTCATGAAATTCATGCTCTTAAATTGAAAAATAAAAACTTACAATCAGAAAATTTTTATTTTCCAATGGGAAACATAAAATATTAAACTTAAATATTAAAATTTAATAATAATAATAAATAATAATTAATAATAATTAATACTAATAATTAATAATCAAAATTATAAACTAACTTTAACCTTATAAGAAATATTTAAATTACTTCACAAAAAAAAATGAAAATTTATATTTAACTTGAAATTTCTACAAAATCTAAAAATAAATCTATAAAATTTTATAGAATAAATTAAACTTAAACTTATTTTACGTCTTTATTTAACAAAAATTATATTTAAAATATTTTAAAAAATTACCCACTTTAAATCAACATACTTCACTAATTTCTATAACCTATATTACTCAACCTTTTTTTTAAACCAAGAATATTAAGAATATACAACTTTTTAATAAATCAATTAAAAAAAAAAACTTCATAAATTACAAGCATTATTACCATTCAACATTTATTTAAATGCATTACCAATATCTTATATCTTTAATCGTAAAATTAAATTAAGTTAAATAGCAAGTTACTCAACTCGAAACTCTCCACTTTCTTATCGTCTTGTCCTCTCCCGATACCAACCATCTATTATCAAAACTCAATGCTATAGATTAAATTAAATTTGTATGTCCTTATAAAATCTATATACACTCACCCTTATCAAAGTTCCAGATCTTGATTGTTTTATCCCATGAACCAGAAAATATTACACTTGATCAACACTTAACTGAATACTAAGTACAGCTCTTGAATGACCTTAAAGAGTACGAATACACTAACCAGAAGAGAAGTCCCATACTTAATTGTCTTGTCATAAGAACCTGATATTATGTATCTATTATCCTTAGACACTATCACCGATCTAACATAATCTGAATGCCCAGTAAGAGTTCGCACAAGCTGACCTGTCTAGAAATCCTAGATATTTATAATGTTATCTTAAGATCCCGATATAATATATCTAGAGTCATAGGCGATTACTACCGTTAAAACTGAGGTAGTATGCTCTGTTATAGTTCTTTGGAGAGAACCATTGTGGAAATTTCAGATATTTATGGTTTGTCTTCAGATCCTGATACGATATATCTAGAGTCTAGAGAGATTACTACCGATCTAACTGAGGAAGTATGACCCGTTAAAGTTCTTATGAGAGAACCAGTCTATAAGTTTCAGATCTTTATGGTTTTATCAGATCCTGATACTATATAGCTAGAGTCAGAGGAGATTACTACCCGAGTAAACTGTAGAAGTATGGCCTGCTATAGTTCTAAGGAGAGAACCTGTCTGGAAATTCCAGATCTTTATCGAATACTCAGGATATCCTGAAACCTGATACAATTCAATTCATGTCACTTGATATGGCTACCGATAAAACAGGTGAAGTGTGACCAGTAAGGATTTAGTCTAAAAAATAATAAAGAAATACCTTTACTTTGATCATAATTGATCTCTTTTATTAACTTTTAGTAGCATAAGTTAGGTAGAATTTCATACTTAAAATGAAGTAGAGATATTTTCCCAGGATGTGGCTTCTCGCTCTTAAGAGTTTTCCTAAAAAAATACTTTTAGTAAATTGCTTTTCTTTTTCTCCGTTTATTTTATCTCCATTTTAATTTTATAACTTACTTCAATAACTATTTAATTAAAATAACTCAATTAATTTTACTTACTTAATTTCAATAAAATTAAACAATTTAATTATTTATTAAGCATACTTATAAATATCTTATTTCTTAAACATTTATTTTTCTTTTTTTGACTTAAAACAAGATAAGATATTAAACTAATAGTGTACAAACTTTTAAAATTTAAATTATTTTATTTCTTTTTACTTTTAAATAAAAGGATAAATTATTATGCTACACCGCCTAACTAACCCTAGTAGAAATTCAAGACAAACTAATGGAAACAAGCTGATAGAATAGGTCAGATGGCTGACTACTAAGTCTTTAACAAAGCTTTTTAACTTTTTAACTTTTAACTTTATATCAAAAGTTTATAACGAAGAATTATATCCTTATTATAATAACTTTAATATGCATTTATTAGTTACTACTTATTTGTGCTTTAAATCAAAGACTCTTAATAAATAAACCTTATTTTGTTGTAGACCCTTTTAAATGATAAATAAAATATTGCCATTTTTTTAAATCAACTGCTATTAATTATTATTTTTCTCTTATATTTAATCAAAAAAGTGAGCTCTTTAAGCTATTTACTAATTAAAAAAAATGAAATAAAATAAGTTTCTTGTTAATTAGTTTGAATAGATATATAAAAAGCATCAAATTATTTAAAGCAAAATATTTTTAGAATTTATAAGATAAACTCTTTTAATTGCCCATTTTCTTACTACTATTTAATTAAAAATTTTTATTTATAAAGGTCTCTCTTATAATAATAAAACAATATAATTTATTTTAATGTTGATTCTAAGTAAAACATATAAATGTAATAAATATAAGTAGTAGAAAGTAAATATTTAAAACTAACTAGTAATGGTGTATCACTAATTTTATCTTACAATTATTAAATAGTAATATTTAATTTTATTATATTATTTTTTTAAAGCCGCCATAGTTGTTCGAAGGTGAACAACAACGTCATCTTCATCAGAGGTTGGGGAAGTTAAGTACCCATAATCGACTTTATGTCTTCCTCTGCTTTGGTTTGGCCTCGAGACATAAAATTCTTAGACCTTCGACACTGGCTTGGCTTAGTTTATTTTTAATTCTGGAACGAAAAAGATATAATATTGCGAGCTTCATCAGAGGTGGGGAATTTAAGTACCCATAATTGACACATGTCCTCTGCTTTGGCGATGCAATGAGACACAATCCTGCCATGTCCTTGGACCTCCAGCAAGTATTAAAGATTACGAGTATTCTAAAATTATATCAGTATTGAACATTTTTATCAGTACTGAATAATTATACCAGTATTGAACAAGATTTATCAGTATCTGATAATTTAATCAGTAACAAACATTCTTATCAGTATGAAACATTTTTTTTAAAGAGCTGCGCACCAATGAGAGTGCTACACGCTCTATAATCAAATTTATTTATTTATTTTATTAAAATAAGCTTTAATATGTTTAATTATGTCTATTAAATACTTAAAATTTTATCCTTTTAGCTTTATTAGTTATTAATTTGTATTTTCTCTTTAATTAATAAAGATATAAGATTAGTTATAATTAATACATTTAGATAACTTTCTCTTTTTATAGCAAACTAATATTATATTTATTATTTATGTTATTTTTGTAATTATCATTTAAAATTATTAATACCTAAATTAATTTAGATTATTTAAAGATAAAAACTTAATTCTATTATTCTATACAAATCTAAAAAACATAGTTACCACTATTAATACTTTCTTTATTAAAATAACTTGTTTTATATTAAGAAAACTATAAGCTTTTTTTAAGAAAGAAAAAATATTTTTGGTATATTCTATTATTATTTTCTGAATTAATAGAAAGAGTAAACTTAACATAGTATGCTTCTTTGTAGTATGAGATAATATAAGTATTAGATTACAATATAAGTTATTTAAAACTAATCAAACAGATTATTATTTACTCTTAATACATTTTATTAGTCTACTATTATTCTATATCTTTCTGTTCCTAATAAACAATTCTTCATGTTTTGCTTTATAGCATATCACTATTTATTAATCTTATTACAAAAGATTTAAACCTAAAAAGATGATATAGATAGTTATAGAATTAATTGAAACTTAGGCATTAAAATGAGTTAGATTTTTAGATTATTTATAATTTTCATAAATTTAAATTATATTTATATATTCCTTTTTATTATTTTCTTTTTGTAATTAACTTTCGTTTGGAAAACTGATAAAAAAATACATTTTGTAAAATAATTAGCTTAATTTATCTAAGTTTATTTTAGTGAGTATAAGAATATATTAAATTTATGATATTAATGATACTAGTTCTAAAAAACATTTAGGTAATTATATGTACTAAAATAAATAGTAAAGAGAAATCATTATTCTTTTATATAATTAAATAAAGAAAGCTAGCTTAATCTTCTATAGAGTCAATTATTTATATATCTAAAATACTCTATTTATCTTTAAATCAAGTGTTTAATATATAGCCTCCTTTACTAACTCATTTAGTAATATTAATTCATAAAAACTTAGAAGAAAATTCCTTTTTACTTTAACTGCACTTGCAAATATTCTAAGTACTTTAACCAGTTAAAGATAGGTTTAATTAGAGACTAATAAGAAATTTTCTTATCCTTTAGATAAAATATTTAATAAAGCTGTGATTGCGTTTCTAATTAATGAAGAATAATATTTTAAATTAAAATAAGGAAAATTAATATTTTTTTATTTGTTTAATAAATATTTAAAATAATTTATATAAAATCTATTAATATTTTATAAAAAACCAAAGTAAATGCAAAAACATTAATTAAAATAATTTAAAAAAATATTAAGAAAATTATAATTCTAAATGATATTATAAATATATATTTTAAATATTTTATTAATTTTTAGATAAAACATATAATAAATTATGTAATCTTGATTTTAACCTTAGAAATTTAGTTAAATATTTTTAAAAGTTAAATTAAAAATTATAAGGAAAACTTAAGAAATTAAATTTTTCGATAAAAAATTAATATAAAATTTATTAATTAGCTAATTGACACTATCAACTTTGTTAAATTATTTAAAAATATTACTAAAAGGAAAAAAATAAAGTATAAGTTAATTAATTTAAAAATAAAAAAAAATTATAATTTAAAATTTTATATTTAACAATATTTGTGATAAAGATAAATATTAAAGAATACAAATTTTATAAATCTAGCATCGATTGACTTTTTAAATAAAGAAATTCAACAAAAAATTATTATTCTTAGAAATTTTCAATTTCAATTTCAAAAAATTAAAAACGTTAAAAATGTTAAAAATTCTCTAACCCTCAATTTTTTTATAATCAACCTATTCGAAGATAGTATATTTTTACTATTTTTTCATCAATTATGGATGTATTTATGGTAAAATACATAAGAAGATTTAAAGTTTATTTAAGAACAATAGAAATACAAATAAAATAAGATTAAATTTGTTGATAAATTTCTAATTAAAAAAATAAATTATAAATTATAGCAAATTTGAATATCACTCTTGATTATTTAAAATTTAATATTATTTAAATATTTTGAATTTAAAACTAAATTTTGTTGTTATTAAATTTTATAAAACTTACTCATTTATAATTACAAATTATAAGCTAAAATAATATTATTATAATAATAGTATTTATAATTTATTTACGTATCTTATATTTATTATTTTTATAAATTTAATTTCATAGAAAAATAATTAATAATAGTTAATATTTAATAATTAATGCAATTGTTTCCAATTTATAATTAAAATCAAAGTTGTCTAATTATAGAGAGATTGGAAAATGCTATTTTTTACTTAAAATAGATAATTAAAATTACATAAGAAAAAATTATTTATTTATAAAATAAATTATATCAATAGAGTATAAATCCCTTCTTATTTTAGTTTACAATATCCCTTTCTATTAAAAATCATTTTTTAAACATTTTCTACGAAACTAATTGCAAAGGTATCTTTTGTAATCAATTAAAAACTCTATCAAGTTGATAAGTAATATTTATACTTTTATCGAAGATAATTTTTTTCTAACTATATTATAGCAAGTGGTTATCATACTTTCAAATATATATAAAAATTAAAATATAAGTGAGACTAGCATTTTAAAAAATGTATTTTATAGAAATTAATTTAAACAAAGAAATTATAAAATAAATAAAGAATATAATAAATAATTTTACATCATGAATGGATTCTTTTTATCTATTATAAAAATATTTAATTTATTATTATATATTAAAATAATATATTTTTTATATTTTACAAAATAGTTTTAATTAATTTTTCATTAAACTTTAACAAAATCTTTATAAATTAAAAAATATTTAGATATCAAATTTAAAATATTTAATTTGTAAAATGATTAAAAATGTAATAAAACTATAATATTATTTTAAGATATAATTAGAAATTAAAGAAATTATAAAATTTATGTATCCTATTTAAAAATATAGTTAAACTGATTTAATATAATTAAATAGCTTAAAAAATAATTTTCTTTATTTTTAAACATTTTAAGCATAGTTTTAAATAATTTTAAGTTATATATAGAAATAAATATTACTATTAAATAAAAATTATAGATTAAATAATTAAATTTATATAATTATTTTAAATTTTATTTAATAGTATTTTCATTTCTTATTATTTTTATTGTTTAGGCTTATTTATAAAAAAAAAATGGAATTTCATATCGAGCAACATCTTAGTAAAGGCGAGAAAAAGAAGGCTAAAAAAAAAGCTCTTCTTATTTAAAATTAAAAACAACAGGCCACTGAGAACTCAAGCTCCTCATCTCCTTATTAAGGAAAGCGCATGGTTGGTCCTGAAACTTATGGAATTGACGCAGAACAAATAGGGTAACTTAAATCAGTTATTAAGAAACAAGAGGAAACTATTTATAACCTTTCGATTTAACTTAGAGAAATTTTAACCAACTATGATCAACTAAACAATGAAATAGATTAACTCAAGACTATATTGGTAAATAACAAGTAAATTACTAGATAATAAATTTGATCTTAATCTTAATAACCTCCATCATCAAGTGTAGCAATGCAGGTCGAAGTTGTATAAGAAAACTAAATAATCTCTCAATCTGCAATACAACAAGTTGAAGAAGGAAATAGAATTGAAACAATTTAAATGAAAACAAGAATTGATTAAATTGAAAGATTTTTGAATTTAAAAACTTAAACGAAAACCTAAAGAAAAAAATGCTTATTTTGTTAATCTCAAAATCACTTATTAAGAAAATGTTGAAACTTTTAAATGCTCAAAAGAAATAATGAATAAAAAACATGAAAAGAGATCACAAGACTATTTATAACTAAAAATGGAGTTTATAAAAGAAAATTGTTCCAGTCAAAAGATTCTGTGCATGAACTTTTAGGTTAAGCTTCCAACACAAAAAGCTTGTGGAATCCAACCACATAAAAAAATAGTGGTCATCGGAAGCAGGTTGCAAATCCTGTCAAAGATAAACACTTTTGAACTTTAAGTATATTATATTATTAATTTATTAGGCTTATTTATTTATAGTTTTTATTATAGATTCTAAATATTTTTAATAGTAAAATTTTATATTTAGTTTTTATTTGTTTAAATACATTTTTCTTCGTAATAATTTTATGATTGAATTGTGTCATTTATAATTTTTATCATATTTTTTTAGATTAAATATTATCTTATATTTGTTAAATTCTTGTCATAATAACTTATTTATATCGTAATTATATTACTTAAAATTTAGAATCCAATTAATTTAATTCTAGCGAATATCTTCCAATAAGCTAAGTTTCTTCACTAATAAATTAATCTATTTTTTATATTTTTTAAATTATTTTCTTTCAAATTGGCATATTCTATTAAAAAATTACGATGGTGCTTAATAAAGTTAGAAAAGTTATATTTTTCTCATTTTTTCACTTAAATTTTTTTATATCAAGAAGAATTTGACTAAAATCTTATTTACCACAGTATCAGATCAAGCTTTTTTTCTCAAATAGAATCGAATGATTAAGTTTAAATGAAATTCATAGTTTATTTAATAGTATTATTTTAATTTTTCATTTGCATTATTGATATCCTTTTTTTATATAAAAGCTTCTAACTTTTGGAGTAAAATAAATATATTTGGAATTAATGAGGAGAAAACATACTTAAAATTAAATCATTTGATACTAAAAGTTTTAGATAAAACAACAAATATTAGATTTTGTAATTATTATTATATAAAATTGTTTCTCCATTATTAAGGAGTTTCACCCTCTCAAAAATACAGTGCTTCAAGCTTTTTGCTGTTCGTTAAAATACTTGGGGCAACAGATAAATTACAAGTTCCCATCTGCGGGTTTTTTTAATAGGTTTTACGTTATAATTCACATAGGAATTGGTTATAGCTCCATCTTCTTCCTCTTGTTCATGCTTCCATTCTCGTGCAAAAAATCTTGTTCAGCCCAATTGCTTCTGTTCGCTTTGCTTATCAGAAATTCCTTTGTTTCTATTGAAACTTCTTACAGTTCCAATATAGCTTTTATTGGTTTCAGCAGCGAAAGTTTCTCTTCCTATTTGGAATTAGTCTCATTCGAGGTTAAGCTTAGGGTTTGACGATCATTGAGATCGATCCATTATTTAGCTATTCCATTCTTGATTCTTTTAGGAGTTGAATTTCCTATTCTTATTTCACTACTTAATCCCTCAGCTAAGTTGTGTTTTTATCCTAATTGTGTTGGATGCCGAAGAACGCATCCATTTGCGTTCATAGTCATCTATACGATCCCCATTCATTTAATTCTTTTCTTTGTGGCTTGAAATTAGCTTTTTGTTCTATTATTTCAACTTTTAAACCTCTTCATTGAAGTTCATCACCCTTAATGCAAACTACGCTACATCAAATTGCTCAGAGCTAAAGCCAAAGGATTATTCCTAGTCACGCGATGCCATCTCCTGCAGATAATGAGGTATCTCTTCCTTTTTTGGAGTTTACCAAGTTTGTTTCTGTCTTTTACTAGGCTTTGGAAGTTGTTAGGTCTATTATTAGTTTTTTTTGCTGATAAAAAGGTTGGTCTAATTAAAGAAAAGACGTGAGGTTAGAACAATGGCATCTCGCTTCCTCTCTTCCTTTTTGTCTTTTGAAGAGGTGGCAAAGAAGCCCTATCGATGTTTGACATTTTTTTAATTACATATAAATTAATGTAATTTATAATTATCCAAGCTAGAAAAAACTTAAAATTTTATGAAGTTTAATAATTTAAAATAATTTAATTATTAGATTTAACCTTTTTAAATAAAATTTAGTTTTCAAATAGCTTACTAAATATTATTTCTTTTAAGAAAGCATCTTAAACATTTTTTATTCTAAGTTTTAAACTCTTATCAAAATTATGAAAAGCATCCTCTTTATTAATTTTAAATTGATACAAAGATAATTAATTCTAGCTAAGCATATAATTATTTAATTATTTTATATATTATTTTTAATATTAATATCTTACTATTATAAAGGATTATTTTTTACTATATTTTGCTATCATTTAGAATTTATATTATTAAAGTAATAAAGCTAAGGTTCTCTTTAGTTTACTTAAAATTTCAATTCCTTTTAGATATTTCTTCATTTATATTATCTATGTTTTATTAATTATAGTTAAATAAAGAGTTCTTTAAATGGCTTAATTAGCAATTTAATTAGTTTTTAGAACTTAAATTTTAATATTTATTTATAAAAATAAATGGTATAAATTAAAGCTATTTAGTAATAATATTTCACTTTAATAATAGAGTTATTGTATGAAACTGTTTATTTAAATTTTAAATTAAAAGAGTTTTTGACATCTATAACTGCATGAATTGCTTCCTTCAATTATAGACATTAATAAATTTTTTTAATGTTTTTTAATATAATCTTGAACTCATCAATTTTTAATTACTCTTGTTATAGTCTCTATTTTATGTCTTCCTTTTTTACTTTTTCCATTTCTAATAATTCTAATCTTCTTGATATAAGTTTCTTGTGAAATATTTTTATTTATGGATCTAAATATCCCAAATAAGACTTTGGAAAGAAGTTTAAATTAAATTTAAACTAAAAGAGTTTTTTGACGTCTTTAATTGCAAGAATTGTTTCTTTCAATTATAGACGTTAGTAAATGTTTTTAAATTGTTTTTTAATATTGTTTACATTTCATCATTTTTCTTTAATTAGTTCTTCTTTCTATTCATCTTTAACTTCTTCCTTTTTGCTTTCTCCATTTCTAGAATTTCAAGTCTCCTTGTCATTAGCTTCTTATGAAATATTTTGATCTATAAGTCTAAATACTCCAATTTAGACCTTGAAAATGAGTTTAGATATTCTTGATCGTATAATATAAGGCGCCTTAAGTCATAATTTCCGATTTTTTTTGATAATCAATTCATTATATTAGAATATTACACACATTTAAAGATATGCTCGAAAGTTTCATACTCTCCACACATACAATAGGGATTATCAATGGGGTAATGACGATCTTAAAGATCCTTACGGAAATTATAAGCTTAGGTTCTAAGTTTATATATACTGATAATTTCTCGTCTATACTATTTGTTTAATTTAGTATAAGTAATTTGTGGAAAATTGTTAAAGATTACCAAATTATTCAGTATATACTTTAGCTGCTTTCATTCTCATAAATTTTTTAGTAGCTACTTTGTAGAAATATTGTTGTATTTTTTCTCTTACATGTTTAGTAAAAGTTTTAAGATTGGTATTATTCTATTAATTCTGCAGATCGATATTATAAAGGTCTGATAATTGCTACACTTAATCGTAGTATTGAAATCCTTTTTTCCATATATTAATGAAAAGAGAGCTTATTGTTGATCTTGGAAAATCAGTACTTTCTTATTTAATTTTATGGTAGAATCTGAAGAATTTTATAGCCATAATGTGCTTAAAGGGTAATCAATTCAGGTCTATATAACATGATTCATTAAATGTTGAAGTTGCTACTTAAAAAGCTTTTCTTGAAATTAATCTCATGCTTGATTCTATTTTGTTCATTACTCCAGTTACTCCTTTTTGAATACTTCATGGTACTAAGTCTCCTCCATATTCTGCTTTAGGTAATGTAAAAAAGTCTACATAAAGTTTAAAATGTCAAGGAGTTACTTTCTTATATCTCACCAATTAAAAAACAGCTTTCTTCATTGCAGCTATATATTTGAATGCAACTTCTTTGCAATGGGGATTTAAATTCTTCTTCTAATGTAGAATAACTCCTAAATATGTTAATTGTTCTTTTTAAGCAATTGGTTAATTTCCTAATTATAAATTTAAAATTTATTATTTCTGATTCTTCTTTAGAAATTAGATGCATTCTGATTTGGTAACATTAATCTTTAAATGTGTTCATGCAAAAACTTTATTTGATTCATTTATTAAATTCTACATCTACTTTGCAGATTTGGAAAGAAGAATAAGATCATCTGCCCATCCTCTACAAGCGAAGCTAATACTTGAATCCTGGCATTTAAATCCCAATTAGTTACTTTTACTTTCCAGATATCTAATTACTAGTTCATAATACAATAATGCTAAAACTGGTCCATGAGAACTTCCTTACATAACTCCATTGTTGAATTATAAAGTTCTGGTGCTCTTACCATCTATGATAAATGAAGAATTTAGGTTTTTATAAAACGATTCTAATGCTATTATTATTCCAAGTGGTAGTTTAACTCTCTTAAGTTAATCAAACAAGAGTCTTCTTTCTATTGAGCCAAACATTTTTTCAACGTCTATCAGTGTTGCTATCAATTTAGTCTTACTTTTAGCACATTTCCGATAGTTATCAATTATTTGTTATATTATTCAAATTTATTAAGTTGTTTATCTGTTTTTCATAAATCCCATTTATGAAGGGTGAATCAAATTTCTCTAATAAATCAGATTGCATAGTCTTTTTGTTAAAGCTTTATCATATAGTTTTAGAATAGTATTAATAAGAGAAATAGGTAGTCAGTTTTTCCAATCATCTTTATTTCCTTTTTTAAATATTGGAATTATCACCGATATATTTAATTCCTAAGGGATTCTTCCAAATCTTAGCATATTATTCAGAAAAGAGTGAAGAATTATTAATAAATATTATCCACCATATTTCAGAAGTTTCGCCTTTTATTCCATCTGGATCAGCTGCTTTTCCATTCGGAATTTCTTTTATAATTTCTTATATTTCTTTTATGGTAAAAAGATCAAATCCTTACAAATACGAGAGTGGATAATCTTTAATTTCTTAAATATTATCGTATATTTTATCTATTTTTTAATTACTAAGATTTATCTATTCTTGAGTTAGATTAGAATGCTTGTTAAAAACACAATTTTCCCATGATTCAATGAATTTATTTTTGATTTCTTAATTAAAGTTCATAGTATTTCTCTTCAAGGGATTTAGAATTTTCTTAGCTTGTGAAAAAATTTCCTTAGAATCTCCATTAAGAAGTAGAAATTTCTTTTTTGCTTTGTTTTTTTTTAATTTTCATAGATTATACTTGAAGTCTTTCCAAAGTCGTTTTGCTTCCTCATGAAGATTAGTTACTTGCTAGTTTATTCTTCCAAATTTTAAGTGAGCTTCCTTATATTCTGAGTTAGCTCTTTTCGCCTCTATATATTTTCTTTGTGAGAGCTCGAGGAAGTTTGTTACAATTTGAGTCTGGAATAAACGAACCTAATGTTTGATCAGCATTGTCTTAAATATTACTTTTGATGCATTCATATTTAATCTTCAAGATTATCTTAATCTATTTAAAAGAATTCTAGATAAGTTTGTAGGAAAAATTCTTAATATTTTTGCCTATCTATTGCATCTTATAACCTATTTATTTTATATTTTCTCTGAGTTATCTTTTCCCAATATACTATAGAATTATTGATAAAGTCGACAGTGATTGGAATATGATCAGAAAATAAACTATTATTATGAGCAGTGAAATTTGCAAACTAATTAACGTTCAAATGGTTGTTTATAATGATATAATCATTACAATACATTTTTCCTGTTCCTTTGTGAATACATGTATTAATGTTGCTATCATTCACTATCTTCAGATCGTTTTATAGTAAGAATTCTTATAGTCTAATAGTATTATCATAAGCATTTTCGAGGATTATCACCGAAACCTCATAAAAGAGCATTGAAATCTCCCATTAGTATATGTGGATTATCATTATATAAATTCAGCAATGTATTTAGTTGTTCATAAGCTAAATCTTTAACATCTTAACTTTTTCCATTATCAGGCATGTAACAAGACGTGATTAAAATATATCTAGTTTAATTGTTATGAATCTATTTATTTCTTTTTCAACTTATATATGTATTTCTGTACTATTAAATTCTTCTCCTACAATTAAGCATACACCTCCTCCTTTTCCTGAGTTCTTAAAATATGTTTTAAATCCATTTATCAATATTGGAGGAAAGTCATCTTTTTATCAGGTTTCATTTATTGATAAAATATCTATACTATTATCTCTGATAAATTCTTCAATATTCAAGCACTTGCTCGCTATTCCATTAATATTTATATGTCCCATCTTTATTTTTTAAATTTATTAATCCTTTCTAATTTTTTCCGATCCTGCAGGTAGACCACTTTCGTAAATGTAAATGCTTTTTTATCCTTATTGATTAATCTAAATATGTACTAATCTTTTTCCATACTCAGGATGTTAATGAAAATATTGTATCAAAATATATATTACTTACGTCATATATTTTTTAAGTAGCTTTCTATCTATATCAATTTTACTTTTCGCACTATCACATGTACCTTATTCTAAATCTTAAGTAACTGTGACATATCTACCCTATATATTTTCATTTCGTACTATGGACGTCTTCAAGTTTCGGATTTAATAAACTTTTAAAGTTATAGACTAGTCAGATTGAAATAACATATTATTTAATCGTACTCTTTTTTATTATTATGTTTACTCATACGTTTTGCTGACGGAATTGTTTTATCTTCTTCTTCATGTTTCCTTTAAGAATATTAAGATTAATATTGGAAGATAAGGTTTAATTCTGATAAATAGCGTCGATCGAATCTGTTTAGTTTTATTAATCTTTTTTTCATCTTTTAGTAGAATAATTAAATATATCTGTTTTCAATTTTAATTAAGTTTTTAAAACTCTTCTATTTTTATCTCAAGTGTCTACATATTTTGGGTATTTTAAATGAATTTTAAGTTGAGTTAGTGATATTAATGCTATAGTAAAACAAAATCTTCATCTGGCAATTTTATTTGACAGCATTAATTATTATGTTATGTTATAATAGTATTAGTTTATGCTTCCTATTAATTATTTTAAGTTTACATTAACTTGTCTTGCTTGATTATATTTGTTTGAGTAAATTTTTGACACAAAAAAGCTGTTTATTTATTTATATTATCTGTTTAGATAATACTATCCTTTGTTTAAATATTTCCATATAATGTCTAAGTTTATGCATCTACAAATTACTTCTTCTAAAATAATTCTTTATACATTTGAATTTCCTTATTTTTAATAGAATTTAATTTTGAAAAGCTATATTTATTTCATAGTTTTAATTATCTTTACTTATCTAATAAGATTTTAAAAGTTAAAATTTCCATTTAAGCTTTCTATTCTTAATCTATAAATTACTTATTTTAGTTTTATAATTTTTAATATTAAGAATATAACTCTTGGAGTTAAATTTCGGTTATTATTTTTTATTAGGTAATTTGTTGAAGTAAATATTAGTTCTATTCTAATATAGTCTATTGATATCCTAGCTAAGTTTTATTTAGAAAGTTATCTATTTCAATCTAAGTAAAATTTCTAATTTTATTAAAGTTTTGGCATAGTGAATTATTTGCTCCTATCATTTAAACTTAAGTAAAGCTTTAATTAGCATTGGCTTCAATTTGAATCTCTTAATTAGATTATATTTCATCTTTTGAATTGACTTAGTTCTCATAGTTTTTCTATTATATCTAAATTTCTTGAACTATATTAATTATTTCATCTGTTTTAAACTATTTAGTTACTGTAATAAGTGGAGAAGTTTGTTTAAGTAATTTTATGAACTAGTTATTTTGATAGCATTTTTTTGTGATATTGCTATATATCAGATTTGATTGACTAAAAATTGCTCTATAATAGTTTATATTTCTAATAAATTTTATTTATATAAGTTTTATAATATATTTTGGATATTTCTTAGTTACTTATCAATGTTTCAATATCTCGTTCATATTTTGCTTTTATATTAATTAGCATTTCATTTAATTATTGGTTCTTATCTATAAGTCTTTATATATTATGTTTAAGTTCTTTTATTTCTAAGGTAAATAAATTCTCATTAGACTAATTAATTATTTGATTTTATATTACATTTCTTAAATCAGCAGTTTAATTTTAAGGTTGTTTGCTCTGAAGATCAGGTAAATAATGATTATTTGAATTATCAGGATTAGTAATATTATTTTATTTCTGATTAATTTAGTTATTTGAAATTTAATAGAATTGTTAATTAGTATTATTCAAAAATTAATCTTAAGCTTATGCTATTTTTGACTACCATAAAAGGATATCTTTATTTTTATTTTAATTAGGATTTGAAGGTATATCTTTTGAATTCTAACTATCTAAGATAATATCTTATTTTTGGAAAGATTTCTTAGGTAATCGTTTCGTATCTTTCGCGGTATTATTTTAGGCAGTTAATCTGTTCATCTATTTATAGGTTGATTTCACTTTCATAATACGCTACAATTAACATCCACGTTGAAGAGAGTTCCTAAGTAGTTTTAATGGGAAGCGTATGAATTTGTTTTCCGGTTTTTGACTACAATTTTTAAGTAGTTGTCTTAATAAATTCATTATTAGGTTTACTTATTTAATTTGTAGTTACTTCAAATCTTTCGTTTGGAGATTTTAATGCACCTGCCTATGTTTTTCCTACGAATTTGCAGCTTCTTTGAAATTTATTAAAGAAGAGTCAGTATTAAAAACTAGTGAATTCTATATTTCGTCCATTTTTTTTCTATAATTTTATTTCTGTATTTATAATATCGCTATTCATTCTATTAGCCGTTGCTAACTTATTTGGCTTCACTTTATTTATTGTCATTCTTTTCTGAATTAATGAAGATTATAATATTTTGCTTTAAAAGCTTTTTTACTGCAAACTTAATGATTTTCTTTGGTTTACTCTTTCAGTTTTATTCTCTATAGAGCAAATTTTCTTTTAAAGAGCACAAATTTTTTCATTTATTGCTATTTCTTTTTGAGTCTTGCCTTGCTAACATATTAGTCCTGTCTCATCATTATACCAAGAAACCTTTGGTTTTTCTTCTCATTATGGTATAAAATTCAGATCTGCTTACAGTTCCACAAAAGACTCTCAAATCTGTTAGTAAATTTACCTTTGAAGCAATTTATTCTCTCATCCAATTTTAGAAAAGCCTCAACATCTGCTATAAGAATAGTTCAAAAATAAAATCAAAAATTTCGTTGCCATTTTTATTTCTTTTTCTTACAGCTGAAATCATAAGTAAATTAAGCCAGGATGCTCCAATCTTCAGTGTCTTTATTTTTTATTCTATAAAAGTAAGGAAAAAACCAAATTTTATTAAAAAAATTAAACTGCAATAATTATAAAAGCTAGAAGTTTAGCTTTATTGACTAAAATGAGAAGCCTATTTTCTAATTACTAAGTATGGTAGACTAGAATATTATTTTATATATCAACTCATTTATAAGGATAAACATTTAAAAGTACAAGAAAGATATGAATGTCTAAAAGTAATTTATGCATAATCTAACTAACTTTATGATTTCATTTATCTTATCTTATATTTTGGAAGCATATACAACATCTTTCGCATCAAATGTTATTTAATCAAACTCCATTCAAAATTTACTTTACTTAATGTATTGATGACAATAGATCTAAGATTATCTATCAATGCGTTTATTAACGAATGAATCTCTGTTAATTTCTAGTTTTCCAGCAATCCTATGAACTAACGTAACGAAATTAATTAATAGTTTTCTCTTTTCTTTCAATTTTCTTTTAATTTACCAACATAGCTTCTTATCCTTCAAATAATCTCTCCATTCTCATTAAATATTAATTTTCTAAGTTATTTAGATTGTTTTAAACTAATTAACTTCATCCTATTATGTTAGTATGTGGCTAATATTAATTGCTCATTTTATAATTAGATATAAAGTTATACTAATGCTTCCTTATAAATATATATCCTATCTTATTAATTAAAGAGTAAATTTTAGTTTTAATTGATCACCTTTCTTAAAATAAAAATAGTGTTAACTTATTTTTTAGTTGCAATGACAAGGATATATAAGTTTTGAGCCTTATGTTTGAATATTCTTAATTAAGTGTATCTTACAAAAATAAAAGATATTAAAAATATGCTTTCTTTCTTAAAAAAACTTATAATTTTATTTATATCAAACAACTAATTTTAAGAAAGAGAGTATTAATAGGGGTAACAATATAATATAGATTTGTATAGAATAATAGAATTAAGTTTTTATCTTTAAATAATCTAGAATAATTTAGGTATTATTAATATGAAATGATAATTACTAAAATAACATAAATAATAAATATTAGTTTGCTATAAAAGAGAAAGTTATCTAAATGTATTAATTATAACTAATCTAATATCTTTATTAATTAAAGAGAATTTAAATAATAATAATAATAATAGTAAACTAAAAGTAATTAAAGTTTAGCATTCCCTGGATTTTCAACCAGGTTTTTGCTACCATTTTTTTAGCGTGGATGGAACCACAGAGGATCTTCTGTCTTTTATGTGAATAGTTTTCTCTTATAAATCCCTGCTTAGGTTATTCAGAGTCTGCTGAGTATGCTTAACGTTCTTTATTGTTCTTTTATCTAAATTTATCTTCACTAATCGCAATTTTGTAATAAGTGTCACTTTGATTTGCAATAATAGCATTGTTTGCCTTGTTTTTTCTTGAATCTCTTCAGAAATACTTTTTTTTCAAGTTAATCGATTCTTTTGATTAAATCTATATTAATCTTTTAGTCATTCTATTTTTCTTAAACGTTTGCTTATTTAGAAACATTTTCGATAATCATATTTTGTTCTTGCTTAAAATTCGATTGAGATTATTCATATAGTTACTATTCCGTGACTAGATTATTCTAAATCAATTATCGTCTAATTATTAGAAGCTCGTTATTTTAATCTTCGATAGTATTCATTAGTTCTCTTATTTTTTCCCCTTGGTTGTAAATTGTTTCCTAATAATTTTGTATTATTGTTTTCATTCGGTCAAGCTATATTTATATTTCGGATTATTTTTATACCTTTACTGGATTCGATTCTATTGTTCCGATTATGATTTTTCCTTCAGAGGAGGAACTTGATTTATCTTCTTCTTGTTGTTGTCTCTGCATTTGTTTCGCAGCTTTCCTTTTTGCGTTCTTAATTTGGTTTTTGGAAAGGCGAATAGATTATTCCATTTTTTTTATATAGAGAATTTAAATAATAACTAATAAAGCTAAAAGGATAAAATATTAAGTATTTAATAGACATAATTAAACATATTAAAGCTTATTTTAATAATAAAATTAAATATTACTATTTAATAATTGTAAGATAAAATTAGTGATACACCATTTATAGTTAGTTTAAATATTTACTTTCTACTACTTATATTTATTATATTTATATATTTTCTTAGATCCAACATTAAATTAAATTAAAAATAATATAGTTTGCTTAATAGCTTTGATAGATCCAACATTATAATAAATGATATTAGTTTATTATTTTAAGAGAGACCTTTATAAATAAAAAGTTTTAATGAAATAGTAGTAAGAAAATGGACAATTAAAAGAGTTTATCTTATAAATACTAAAAATGCTTTATTTTAAGTAATTTGATGTTTTTTAATATTTATTTAAACTAATTAATAAGAAACTTATTTTATTTAATATTTTTTAATTAGTAAATAGCTTAAATAAATAATTTTTTTGATTAAATGTAAGTGAAAATAATAATTAATAACAGTAGATTTAAAAAGAATTATAATATTTTATTATCATTTAAAAGGATCTACAAAGAAATAAGGTTTTCTTATTAAAAGTTTTTGATTTAAAGCACAAATAAGTTTTAATTAATGGATGTATATTAAAGTTATTATAATAAGGATATAATTCTTCGTTATAAACTTTTGATATAATAAATTATCCTTTTATTTAAAAGTAAAAAGAAATAAAATAATTAAAATTGTAAAAGCTTGTACACTGTATGGATAGTTTTATATCTGTCTCGTTTTAAGATAAAAGTGGAATTTTTAAATAAATGTTTTAGAAGATATTTATAAGTAAGCTTAATAAATAAATAATTTAATTGTTAAATTGTATTTAAATTAAATCATGAAAATTTATTGAGTTATTTTAATTAAATATTTATTAAAGTAAATTATAAAAATTAAAATGGAGAGAAATGAAATGGAGAAAAAAGAAAAGCAATTTGCTAAAAGTATTTTTTTAAGAAAAATCTTAAGAGCGAGAAACCACATTCTTGGGAAAATATCTCTTCTTCATTTTAAGTATGAAATTCTGCCCAACTTATGTTACTAAAGACTTATAAATAAGATCAGATATGACCAAAGTAAAGGTATTTCTTTAATATTTTTTAGACTAAATCCTTACTGGTCACACTTCAGACGTTTATTCGGTAGATATATAAAGGGACCTGAATTGAATTGTATCATGTTCAGGAATTCCTGAAAATTCGATAAAGATCTGGAATTTCTAAACAGGTACTCTTTTAAGAACTATAACAGGACATATTTCTGCGGTTTTATCGGTAGTAATCTCCTCGGACTCTAACTATATTGTATCAGCTTCTGGTGATAACACGATAAAGATCTGAAATTCATAGACTGGTTCTCTCATAAGAACTTTAACAGGACATACTTCTTCAGTTAATTAGTTAATAATCACCCCGGACTCTAGCTATATAGTATCAGCATCTGCTGATTACACAATCAAGATCTGAAATTTCCACAATGGAGCTCTCCAAAGAACTATAACGGGAAATACTTCTTGAGTTAGATCAGTAGTAATCTCCTATGACTCTACATATATTATATCGGGAATTTCTGATACAACTATAAAGATCTGGGAATTCTAGACTGGTCAGCTTGTGCGAACTCTATCTGGGCATTCAGGCTATGTTTTATCGATAATATTGTCTAAAGATAATAGGTATATCATATCAGGTTCTCGGGACAGGGCTATTAAGATATGGGATTTCTCTTCTGGTTAGTGTATTCGTACTCTTCAAGGTCATGCAAGCACTGTATGTAGTATTCAGTTAAGCGATGATTCAAGTGTTATATTTTCTGGTTCAAATGATAAAACAATTAAGATATGGAACTTTGATAAGGGTGTGTGCATATAGACTTTGCAATCACATACATCATATATAAATTCTATAGCATTGAGTGTTGATAATAGATGGTTGGTATCGGGAGGAGGACAGGACCATACAGTTAGAAAGTGGAGGGTTTCGAGTTGAGCAACTTATAATTTGACTTAATTTAATTATAATTTAAAAGATTAATTATTGGTTATTCATTTAAATGAATGTTTAATGGTAATTATATTTGTTGTTTTATGAGGTGTTTGCATTATATTTTTTAATTAAATAAAAGGTTTTTTATATATAGAGAACAAAAACTCAAACTCTATAGATATAATTCACATTTCAAATGACGTGGATCACCATGCAAAGCAACTTTCTAAGATTTTGAAAAAGATGAAAAACATATAGGATATCCTACCTCGTCTTCTATTTGCTGAGAATTATTTCTTTTACTTTTCGAAGATGCCTACTGTTTGAATAGCTTTTACTGAAGGAATATACTCAATTTCTCTTACGTTTCCTCTTGTATTTCTTCCTGCTTTTCTTCACTTTCTTTCAAATATTTTGCTATACATCTTGATTTTTTCTTATAGTTTATCTTAATTACATTGCTATTAGACTTGCTTATTATTTACCTGGTTTTCTTCTATTTTTACAATTCATATCGTAACTGTTAAGCTTAGGAAATTTTTTCTTGATAACTTCATATAATGCGCTATTTAAAAAACTGTTCTTGCAATTATAAGTAAAATAAATTTGACTCCTAAAGGTGGATTAGGTTTTTCTTCTTTACAATCATCTAATTTTCTCTTAGATAACTCGAGCATTTTCTTCATTTCAATCTTTTGCTAAACCGAAAATAATAATTTTTCATTCTTTGCTATTTTAAGAAGTATGAATTTTATTTGAAAAGGTAGATTTTTAGATTTGATAAATACTTCACATTTATTTAGTTTGATTTACTTTTTCTTATTCAGTTTATTAAGTACTAAGAACATTTTAAGTATTTTATTGTATTTTTTAATCTAAACAGGTATGGTAGCATTTTATTATACTAATCTAAGCATCTACTCTCCTGCTCAAGCAGTACATCTATTAAACTTACTAGCTCCTAGAATAAATTCGGCAAATCCTGTTTCATTTAAGGAGCTTTTCCCACTTGGAAAGATTGCTAAACATAGAGTAGTAATTTCATTCAAATTTTTACTATTTTACCTTACTAAAAATAAATTCTTTTAAGTAGCATATAAGCTAGGTATTCTTTACGGTCTCTAGAATACTGTTCTGAAGCAGCCCAATAAAAAATTTCAACTTATTGTCGTATTTGCACTAAACTTCATGCTTTTTGTGTAAATATTCAATCAGTTAGTCTCTTTCAAATATGCTTTTCATTTAAAGACTTGGAATATTTCTAGCAAATCTTTCCTAAATCATTCTTAGGATTTAGTCAGATATCCATCAACTGTTATATTTTATTGATAAGTAAAAAATAAACCATAGACAAAACACCATAAGTCGGTTATTTAAGAATGTTTTACTATTTCTAAATCTCTCATATTATAAAGTATGAATTCATAGTCACTAGGATGAAGAAAATTTATATTATCTCTATACTTTAAAGCTGCTTCAAGAGAGCTATTTCTCTTCATTGTCAGTTCTTCCAATAGCTTTATTCCTTACAATTTTTACTAAAATATATCTATAGAGTTTTATTTTTTGTCTCTATATAGATAGAAGCTTTAAAAGTACTTTTAATTAAACTATTTTTTAAATATTTATATTCTAATAATATTGCAAGCTCTTGATGAAGCAATATTAAAAGCTAAAACTAATTAAGATTATTTACTTTAACATATTTAATTTAATAATTTAATTTAAAATTTAATTTTCAAAACTTAAAATAAAAAATGTCTAAGATGCTTTCTTAAAAGCAATAATATTTAGTAAGCTATTTGAAAACTAAGTTTTATTTAAAAAGGTTAAATATATTAATTAAATTATTTTAAATTATTAACTTTATAAAATTATAAGTTTTTTCTAGCTGGATAATTATAAGATACATCTATTTATTGAAATTTAAAAATTGTCAAACTTCCAATAGGGCTTCTTTACTACCTCTTCCAAAGACAAAAAGGAAGAGAGCAAGCGAAATGCCATTCTTCTAACCTCACGTCTTTTCTTTAATTGGACCAACCTTTTGATCAGCAAAAAAACTTAATAATGAACCTAGCAACTTCCATCGCCGAGTAAACGACAGAAAAAAAACTCTGTAAACTCCAAAAACGGAAGACATACCTCGTTATCTGCAGGAGATGGCATTGCATGGCTAGAAATGATTCTTTGAATAAAACTCAGATAAAATTGACATTAAGTAATTTGCATTGATGGTGGTGAACTTTAATGAAGAGGTTTAAAAGTAGAAATAGTTGAACGATAAACTAATTTTCAAGCCAGAAAGAAAAATTAATGGACCGGGATCGTATAGAAAACTATGAGCACCAAATAGATGCGTTCTTCAATATCCTAACCATTAGGATAAGAATAAAACTTAACTGAATGATTAAGTAGTGAAATAAGAATAGGAAATTCAACTCCTAAAAGAATCAAGAATGGAATAGCTAAATACTGAATCGATCTCAATGGTCATCAAACCCTATTAACCTCAAATGAGACCAATTCCGATCAGGAAGAGATGCTTTCGCTGCTAAAATCAATAAATGCTATATCGGAACTGTCAGAAGTTTCTATAAAAGCAAAGGAATTTCTGATAAGCAAAGCGAACAGAAATAATTGGGTGGAACAAGATTTTTTGCAACAAGAATGGAAGTATGTACAAGAGGAAGAATATAGAGTTATAACCAAGCCCGACAGGAATGTAGAAAGGTAAAACTATTTAAAAAAATCGCGGATGGATGGAGACACGAAATCATAAAGTTGTCTCAAAAAATTTTAACGAACAGCGAGGAGCTAGAAACGCTGTATTTCTTAAATTTCCTTAATAGCAGAAAAACAATTTCATATAATTATTAATACATCAATTATTATTTTCTTCTTTATCTAAAATTAATATAAAATCAAATAGTTTCATTTAAAGTATGCGCTTTCTCCTCATTAATTTCATAAATATTTAATTTCCTATAAAAGATTAGGATTTCTTATATAAAAAAGGATATAGATAATACAAATTAAAAATTAAAATAATATTATTAAATAAACTATGAATTTCATTTCAACTTAATCATTTTATTCTAGTTGAGAAAAAAAACCTGATCTGATACTGTGATAAATAAGATTTTAGTCAAGTTTTTCTTGATATAAAAAAATTTAAGTGAAAAAATGAGCAAAAAAATAACTTTTCAAACTTTATTAAGCATCATCGTAATTTTTTAATAGAATATGACAATTTGAAAAAATGCTAATACTAGAGCAGGACGAGTATGTCTATTAGTAAAGAAGTAACTTGATTCTTGCTAAAATGAATTAGATTTCTCAAATCTTCCTGGACGTTTTATTAGTATAAGAATTGGATATTTAAAAGTTGCTTCATGCTATTTGCCTACAAATGAAAAGCCAAACAATTAAAAAGAACTTGCTTATGAATATCTTTCTAATATAGTAAATAATAATGACAATTAGAGGCCTACTATTCTTTGTGGTGATTTCAATGCTTTACTTGGAGTAATTCATCACAAATTAGCAATAGTACTTAAAGACTAGTAGATTTCATAAAAGCAAATGACCTAATAGTATTGAATGACTAATAATACAACACATTCACTCTTAGAGTAAACAACTAATATTACTGTAATGATTATTTCCTAGCAACTAAACACTTGAATATTGATGATTTCTCTAATTTTTGTGTGATTCAAAGCACGGGTTTGCATACTGATCGTTTCCCATTAATTATTACTCTAAAATATGATTTAACTAGAATATATCAAAATTAAGAATATCATTTGCTCCTTAAAATTTCAAAATTGTAGGGTCCTAATGTAAGAAGACTAGATCAAAATCTTTATTAGGGACAGTTCTTACAATTTAAACAAATAGAGTAAAATAATATTGAAAAGTAGTACTAATTTATATTATGATTTAATTAATATTAATGCTGAGATTGCAATTGACTAGCAAGTGTAGAAAAAAAATTATTATAAACTTCCAGTTCATCTAGCAAAACTTTTTTCTTAAGCTAAATAAGATAATATTTAATACTAAAATTTTTTAAGCTTTTATGGGCGTTAAAATTAAGAAATAGTCAATTTATGAAGAATAAAAAATCAATCTTATAAAAAATATCTACATAAATTTTGGAAATGAAAAAAGAGATAAACTAAAGAAAAGCATAAAAATCTTTAGAAGAATTCATAAATAATGTTCAAATAAGCGAAAACTTTAATTAATCCGAAAATACGTAATTAAATGAATTTAAATTATGTTTAACAATAGCAATTTATTTAAAAATTGAGAAAATTAAGTTTTTGATAATTTCAAATTTAAATAAAGAAGAGATTGAAAATTCAAATAGAAACATTAATACAATATATAAAAATAAACCTTTTATTGTAAATTTAGATTTTTGTCCTTATAAGAAACGCATCTTTTTAAAGAATCTGAAATTAAAAAAATAATAAATCAATTAGAAAATAACAAATTCTCAGGTAGTGAAGGTTTAAAAGCAGAATTAATTAAATATGGAGGATAGGAATTACATAATATAGTTACAAGCTTTAGTAACAATATGCTAAGAACACTCACTATACCAAATTAGTTGAAAAGAATTAATATTTTACCTATTTTCAAAAAAGGAAGTAAAAGTGTCTGAAGAAATTGAAAGCCAATAGAATTGCTTACTTAAAATATATGATAAAGCATTAAATTAAAGACTATATAATTTAATATATGGAAGAAATATCATTCATCAAGCTTAGTTTGGTTTTTATCGACATCATAACAAATTTGAACAATTTAATTTATTATTGACTTGCCTTGTAGATGGTCATAAAGTTAATTGCTACTCTAATAGACGTAGAAAAAAAATGTTTGGCAGTATACCAAGAAAAATGCTGTTTGACCATCTAAGAAGATTTAGATTACCTCTGGGATTGATAATGGCACTTGAATCTTTTTATGAAAGTATTGATGCTAAGTTCCTTATTGATGGTAATATTACAAGATCAGTTAAGTTAAATAACGGAATATTATAAAAATGGCACCTAAGAAATAATCCTCTCTTGATTCTTTCGTAAAAAAACAAGAAAAATAATCTAACATAAATGAATACATAAATAATATTAAGAAATAGAATCTAAGGAAGCTTTTGCATAATCTGTGTAACAACGAATTACTATTATATAATTTGAATTAAAATAACAAAGATAAAGAATATAAAAACTAGAAAAAATGTACGAAGAGTTTATTTAATCACTAGATCATTCATTTCCATCATTGGAAGAAGCAAGCAATAAATTCGAATAGAAATTAAATTGTAATAAATTGATAAAAAATTTAATTAAATTCCTCAAATCTTCTAATTCCAATTTTCAAAACTTTGAAATAAAATAACTTTAGGAAAGTAAGAATAATAGCAAATATAATCAAGCATTCCAATGGAAATCGAGAATATTAATAATAAGAGATAAATAAGATATATTCCTATCGTAGAATGATCCGTTGCTACATATGCTAGAATAATCACTGCTGAAGAAAATGCTGAAAGTAGGCAGAAATTGAAAGAATTAATAAGAAATAAAACTTAGAAAAACTCTTCTGCTTCTGACCAACAAGGACAGGACAAATCGTAGAAAGAAATTATATAAATCAAGATTTAATTTATCAACTTCATAAATAAAAAAGCGGCGAATAAATGAGAAGAGTAAATGTCCAAAGTGGTTGCCAAAATGTCTATTTTGAACTTATAAATCTAAGAATTATCCTTTTGAAGAAAAAAAAATTGTACTACTTAATCATGTTGGTCTAGTGATAAATATTATTTAATACAGGAAAAATCATCTGACTATGGAAAATGTGTATCTCAATGCAATTAAAACCAGTATGTTAAATAAATAAATTAGATAATAGAGCGCGTAGCTCTCTCGTTGGTGCGCTGCTCTTTAAATTAATTTTATTTAATGTCGAAAAAAAATTTTATGTCTCTATCCTTGTTTTCTCTTCCTGCAGTACATTCCTGTAATTTTTCCTTTCAAAGCATAGGATGCAATATGCGATTACGGGTACATTTCCCTGACCTATGATGAACAAAGTTTATTCCTAACATTCAGAGTTCTCCATCTTGTCACATCTTCTTTCTTTTGTCATTAGTTTCTCTTCCTCCGATTTATTCTCCGTGCTCAATTTTTTTGTTGCCTTGCTGGGTCTCCAAGCAGCATCCGAAGGAAAAAGTTTTCCATCTTATTTAAATTATACATATAATTTAATAACTAAGATTGTAGTTGTAATAACTGTAAAGACGAATGCAAAACATGTGATACTTAGAATAATTGCTTAAGCTGCGAATCAGAAAGTTACTATAAATTCTTATTAGCATCATAAGGAATTATCTTTAAGAATAATAGTTGTGTAAGTAATTGCGATTCATCTTAATATAAGTATGGATGGAACAACGATAATCCTTCTAGTAGTTGTATTGTGAAAGAAATCGAAATAGCATAAAAAAATCAAATTGAAGCAATTACTGAAACTAAATACTGCTTGTTTGAAATAACTTTTAACCAAATCCTTAAAGCTTAGTACTTAACTTGATCTCTATAAATGTGCTAAATTTCAACTTAAAATCCAAACTGTACTAATTTCCCCTCTTAGTTCATATCTGATAAAGTAGAAGGTTCTAAGACTCGTATTTTATTTAATTTCACCAATTAGTATTTTACTAAGTCAGCTACTTATAATGTAACTATCATAGAGATTTCATTTTTATCGCATGAACTTAGTTTTTAAGTATATACTAAGCAAATAAAATGGGAAAAGCTTGTAGTAGGTAAGTTTTTATAGTTTAGTGTAACCTTTTGCACCCTCATTCACTGAAAAAACTTCTTAAGGAGGAAACTCTAATGAAATTTAACCAGCTCCTAATAACTAAGAAATAGGAGGTAATGCATTTGGTGGGAATCTTGGTACTGAGGCTATAATAAATACTGAGACAATCAATGCCACGCTTAATCATGTAAGTGAGTCAAGTGAAGCAAGTGAATAAAACTTAACTTTTACTTGCTATGAAAAGAAAAACTGTAAAACTAAAGGAGGTTCTTCTGTTAAGATATCAAATAGTCCAAGTGCAAAATTAAGTGAAGGAAGGATTTAAAATAGGCTTCTACAGTAAAGTTCTTACCTGGAAATTATTATCTCAGACAGTGATATTCCTAAAAAATAGAAAGAAGATGGAGGCTCTTATAATTTCAATTTCAATGTGTCCATCATAGCCAGTGCTGTGGCTGGAGGCTATACTATGTAAGGAAATTGGGTCTTTGAAGGATAAATTAGTAAATCTGACTCACAAGAACAGATAGAAAATATCGAAGATGAAGTGATAATTTCTCTTGATAATCATGGTAAGCATTATTAAATATTATAGATAGCAAGATAAAATTAGTACTTATCTAAACCGGAATTTCAGTTGTATCATGCTACATATTTGGATGTATAGTACATTCTTTCAAGAGACCTTAAATAGAAATCTATCCCTCACAAAACTAGTATAAATATCGTTTACAATATAATCCTTATTTATCAAATAAATAAAATTAATTTATAAATATATTTTCAAACATTTTAACTTAAAAATTGATAGTTTCATATTTTTTTAAGCATTTATATTTTCTTTAGTAAAAAAATTAAAACAAAGAGAATAACATTTTTTTTCAAATATTTATAATAAAAAAGATTATTAAACACTTTATAAAAATACTATATTCAAATAAGTTTAATATTTTGGATAATATTAATTTACTTTTTTTGTCAAATAGAATATTTTATTTAAATTAAAGATTTTATATTTATATTATCTTAACTAATAAAAATAAAATTTAACTTTAATAAACTCAAAATAAATCATATTCATTCCTACAATTAACATTATTCCAATTTTTTAATCAAATATTTCTAACTAAAAATTGTTAAAATAGTTTAAAATAAGTTGCAAAATTTCTAAAATATTTTGATTTTATATTAAATATAAAAAGAAATATTATAAAGCAAATATAAAGGAAACTATATTTGTATAAGGATTTAATTTAAAATGCTATAAATTATCTTTTTAGTTAAATTAAGAAAACAAATTTCACTTTTATTTAAATTAAATTTCATAATTTAATATATAAAAAGAAAATTAAGCAATTTAAATTTATCGTAATTGGAAGTTTTAACTACCAACTTTTAGGAATTTAAAATAATAAACATAATTTTGTTTAATTTATCAAAAAATCAGGTTTTAAAGCAAAAGATATTGGTTAAATAAAAAATCTCTGTAATAAACTAAAAATAATAAATGCAAATGCAATAATATTTTCATTAATAAGAAATTAAATTTTGAATAAAATGCTTAAAAGCAACTAATTAATTAAAACTTTTAATATTAATTAAAATAAATAAAATTTAATTTTTATTTTCAAATAATAAATATATTGTCTGAGTTTAATGTGGATTTATTGGATTAAAATATTCGAAAAAATTAATTAAGGAATTGAAGAATAGTAGAATAGATTTAATCATATTTTTTTATTTTTTAATATTTAAAAGAAGAAAGGTTGATCTAAATTATTTAAAAAAAAAGTAATAAATTAAAATTAAAAAAAATTATGAAGCATAACATTTCAATTATGCGTAACTCTTTAATAAAGAATTTTAAAATAAGAAATTATTACTGAAATCTTCCACAGTACTGGCATTCCCTTGTGAGTCTTGTCTTCTATAGGACCGTGATTGGAATGCTACCTTAATTTTAGTATCTGGCATCTTTTAACATTAACACTACTTGATGTCTTTTCATTTTGTCTTCTCTTAGCTTCTATCAAAATTCTTATTCAGTTCTTAGCCCATGGGGTATTTCCTGATGCCAAAATTTTAGTCAATCTGAGTTGTGGAATTGGTCCTTCTGATTTAAAATAAATAATGTATAATAAATGAATATAAGATAAAATATTTCAGCAAATAATGTATTTAAATTTAAATTTTTACAAAAATACGAAAATTCTATTTTTAATTTTTAATAATTAGAGAAAAAACATACTAATTTTTCTATAAGTATAATTTTCTCAATTAATTTACCAAAGTTCGTTTAAATCTTAAGTTTAAAGAAATTTAGCATCTATCTACTACATATTTTTATGTAAAAATGAAGACTTTTAGTAATTTAAAAAATGTATTTAGATTAAATTAATTAAACGATATAATTTATTTATTTTCTTTTAAAATTATTTCTTTAAAAACATGAATATGGAAAAAAATTGACAATTATACAATAAAATAAACTTATATAATCTAAGTTTATCTCATTTAATTCGGTTATTTTATCTCTATTTTTCAAAATAAATAAATTTAATTATAGAGCGCGTAGAACCTCGTTGGTGCGCAACTCTTTCAATATTAATATAAAAATGTTCTCATTATTCATGTTATTCATTCTATTCGTTCAGTGAGTCACGTTAGCTTTTCCAAGTGGAAAATAAACTTATTAATAATAAAAAAAATGGAAAATTACTAGTAAAAAATCTCTTCTCAAAAGGAATCATCTTAGTCAAGTTATGATTAATAAAAAATACTTTAAAAACTCCAAGTCATGCAATTAGAAATGTTAAACATTTAAGAACTGTACAAAAAATTGAAAGAAAAATTGAACACCTGATAATTAATTCATAAGAGAAAACATTGAAAATAAATAGCTAGGAATTATCAGAATAGAATAATTAGAAACAAAATTTAATCAATTCGCAGAGTTAACTGAAAGCATATTATTCTAAAAAATGAAGATGAATGATCCGATGGATATAAAGCGACAGCCTAAAACAAATTATATTCCCAATTGGAAAACAATAAGATGTTGATACTGCAAGCGACCAGGGCACAAAATTAGAAGCTACTTCCAATTCTAATGAAAATAAAAGAAAATAGTAGAGAACTAATGGGAAAATATTTTCAGGATCTATTGCAATCAAGAAGGTAAACTATACAGGGAAAAAAACTCTAGCTAAACAAAGAAGTTCCAAATATATGGCATGCAATAACAAATTTAATATTAAATGAATGGGAATCGATCTATCAGAAACTCTCAGAAAAAATAGATTAAAAATCTTTAGAACGTAATAATATGCAAGATCCAAGCAAATTCTAAGTCTCTTTTATTTAACAATAAACTTTTGATTTGTGATTAATCAAATAAAGGTGAAATAACATAAATAAATTAGATCAACTGATAACTATTAATATCCACAGTCGCTACTTTCTAAATCCTCATTTTATAATAATAAATATACCCTTTGTAACTTTTATCTAACCCCCTTATTTGCTTGATCTTCATTCTTCCTACCATTATCTCTTCTTGTATCATCCCTCGAAATCTTAAATTATCCCAAATCTAACTCCTAATTAGCATTCCTTTAACTTCCTTTCTTAAAGCTTAATTACACATAATGATATAAACCCTAGCAACTCCAAAGTTGTTTCCCTTTAAACAAGGAAATAAATTTAAAGCTATTAAGAAATAAAATTACCAAGTCAGAAAAGTAAACGAAGCACTTTAAACTTATAGCCCTTTAATAAATAGTGATTAAGAGTATCTATGAAAACTAAGATAACAGAAAGCCTATAATAGCATATCTCATTTTAAAAGCTAATAATATCTATTATCTTAATTAGTTTATACTGAAGGGAACTAGCTTGTTAAAAGAATTATATAAGGAAAATAAAATTTTATTAGTTGCTATTTTTATCAAAAGAGGTATCAAAAGTAACAATCAAACTGTTAAAATTTTTTTAGTCGATTATTGATATCTATTAATACTATTAGATTGAGAGAAATAAAGTAAATTAAAGAAATTAAATTAAAGATGAAGTTTAGATAAGTGAGTATAAAGATTAGATAGTTAGAGATTGCTAGAATCATTAGTTTAGATTAGTATAAAAGAGAGTTTATTATCAATTTTTAATATTGTTTAGCATAGTTAGCTGATATAGTAGTCAGTAGATAGTGAAGCAATATTTAAGTTAAAATTAGTAATATAATAGAGTTTATGTTATTTTAAAAGAATAGTGTAAATTAGTTATTTTTAAGTAAAAAAGTGATTAAACTGGTTAAATAAAAGGATAAAACAATATAAGAACGATAAAAAATAGAACATAGGATCTAAAAGAATTAGCTGCTAGAGAGGGTAAATTTGTTATTTTTCTTTTGTGTTTGAAATTCAAATATTTTTGTTTGATTAAGTTTGAAAGCATGCTGGATTTTTTTCTTACTAGTGAGTATCATTTTTATTGTTAAGAGATTAGAGATGTTTTTTGGTTATTATATTTAAATAGCTCCAATGAGAGTATATTTACAGCCGAAATAGCTCAGTTGGGAGAGCGTTAGACTGAAGATCTAAAGGTCCCGGGTTTCGGCATTTTTATTACTAAAATAGATAATTCTCTCAGTTTGCTATTTAAATAGTCGTAATTAAATAGACTAAAGTAAAACTTATAATTAAACTAATTAAACCTTCACAGAGATAAGACATTATGAAGATATTCCCTTTAATATTAAAGTAAATTGCTTATTTTGCTATTATTTTTTAAATCTTCTCTTTTAAAATCATTTTAAAGGAACTATATTATTCGTTTTTAAGCTTTAAGTAATTTAAGTTTTCTTAAGAAAAACTTTAGTTTGAGCTAGTTTTAATTTCTCTTTTATTACAGTCTAAGTATTTAAAATTGATAAATGGTTAATATATCTTAATAAGAATAAGTTTGAGTATTAGCATCTCATCTTTCACTTATTATTTTTACCTTTGTTGATAGTTCCATTTAGCCAAGGTTAGTTATTTTTTCTGATTATTGCATCTAATTATCTTTTTGTAGTTCTAAAGTAGATTCCCTTTATTTTAGCCTTAATCCCTTCTTCTTTTAGATAAGCTTAGCAATTTTTAAATCTAACGTTAAAATCTTTTTTATCAGAAGATTTTGTTGAAATTAGTATTTAAGAGAGCAATTAAGTCTAATATTCTATCCCCTGATAATAATAATCGAAATATTAACTAGTAATAATATGAGATAACAGTACAAACTAGATTCGGAAGATAGATAATAATCAGTTTATAATGACCTAAATTCCTCCGTTGACATATATGCCTTCTTATTTAGAAAGGAATGTTTATTTGTATTATCGAAGTATTATAAGGAAACTCTCTTCTAACCTTAGTTTAAAGAAAGCTGTGATAATTAGATGATTAATATACTATAGACTAGAAGTATTTAGTATAGTGAATGGAAAGATATTTAAGTCTAGTCATCAAATTGATATATCCTAAGATTTAATCTCTAGTTATATCATCATAAGTAAATAGATTGTTCAATCTATCAACGGAAAACTAGTTATATCGAAAACTTGCTCTTAATCTCAAACTTTATAAATACTATTAATAATTTTCTTAATCTCTCCAGAATAAAGCAGAGTATAAAATTAGAGAGGATATTCTTATTTATCAGCTAGTTGCTTTTATTATTTCAAGAGTAGAAACAAAAGAGAATAAGGTTAATTTAACTTTCCTTTACTAGGTTTTGCAAAGAAAATTATTCATAATTGATCAAGATTATAATGCTAACTATCTAATATGAAAAGGTAACGAATATTTATGAGTCATCCACATCAAAATGACTAACGAATTTTCTTTCGGAATAAAAATAAAAATAGACACAATGGTAGATGGTAAAATTAATTTGAGGAGGCTTTTTATTAAGAGAACATATACACTCTTATATTCAGTCATTTTTGTTATATTTATAAGACTGATTTATAACATCTATTCCATGACTTGATGATGTAGAATTTAATGAGACTAATAAAAAAAAAGTTTAGTTTGATCAGATTCTAGAAATAGATTTTTTATTTCAAAAGAAATATTTTTATAGGTTTAGCAGTACTGTATGAGTAAAATTAATACTAAGGCTTTTTAAATAGATTTAAGAAATAATAGAACTAAATATTGACAAAATGAATGCTAATGTTTAGGGTAAGATATTTGAATATCATAGTTTCAAAAGCTTTTTAATCTTTATCGTTTACTTTTTAGCTTTTATTAATATGTAAAGCTACTGAGAATTATCTCGAGAACTAAGACAAAATTATACCTGTCTAATTTATTCTCTTTTATTTATATTAATTTGCCTAGAAGCATGACAACATAATAGAGTCATTTATTTCTTTTATTTTATCTTAATCCAATATAAAGTTAGCAAAGCTAAGTATTACTCTTTTTTTCTAAATAGTCTCATTTTCTTAAAAGCCTGCATTTATATTCTACAATCATTGCTATTTTTACTATCAATCAACTTAAATAACTTAACTATAAAATTTTAATGCAGTATACTTACAAATCAAAGAGTCATAATTAGATAAAATCAGAATGAAAGCTACTAAAAGGAATGCAAGATTTGTGAACCTTTGCATCCGTTCAATTTGGTAAATATATCGAAGTGTATCCAATATATGTTTGAGTAAGGTAGCTTTGCCCTTTTTAATTTTCATTAGATTTATTTTAATTAAACTAGATTTAAAATAATGAAATTGAAGATTTTCAATGAAACCATAAATATTAATTTGATCCTTTTTATCTCTGTAGTGATAACATTTGAAGCATTTAATTTCAAACTCTTAATATTTTAGTAATATTGCTTGCCTCAATCTGAAATATAGCATGGTTTATATTACTACTATCACTACTAATAATAGATATTTAGTATCTTATTTGCTTAATAGCAAGCTAATCTTATTATAGTTGAACATATCCTATAGATCTAATTATCTTAGATAATAGAAAAGCTTTTTTATCTTTTTCTACTTAGTTCTATTAATACTGTTCTTTGATTTAACTACTACATTTAATTTCTCTTTTTGATATCGATATAAGAAAGTTGTATTAAGGAATATAAAAGTATAAATGTTAAGAAAGATGTAAATTTATAAATTAGAAGGTAGAGTAAATCTTAAAAGATAATATTTAGAAATAAATGGTTTTAGGTATTTCTAAAGGGATTTTATATTCATTAGGTGGGCTAAAAACAAAAGATGCTTATAAATGTTATTGATTAAAACTGTCAAAGGAGATTCAAAACAATTTCTATCAATTTTAAATAGCTTAAGCTAATATTGATTATCTAAAGGCATTTTTTGTTATAGACCAATAAGTAATTTTTTAATTTAATTAAATTGGTTTAAATTAAGAGATAAAGTAGTCTTGAAAAGTATAGAAATTATGATGATAAAGGTAAATAAAATGAATAAATTAGGATAAAGCAAGCCTTTAAAATTAGAAAAAGTAAAATAATAAAGATTCAATAATAAATATAAAGATGCTCACTAAAATATAAAATAAGGACTATCTAGTTTACAAACATATTATTAGCTTGAGTAATTATTTGAGTGAAGATATATATGGAGCTTCAATTAATTATGTTCTTTTTAGCATTTAGTACTCTAAATAGCATCTGAAAGGTAGAAAATTACTGAAATACAGCAATAATTTTCTTAACTTAACTTTTAGAACTTATTATAATTCTTTTATAACTCAACTTAGTTTTGTATGATAAGTTACTAACCATAATCTTTCTTAAGAATGTAAATTTTATATTAACTCTAAATTATTTCAAATTACTTTACTTCTGATTCTTAAAATGGTACAAAATTTTGATTTAAGAACTATCTAATGAAAAGTAGAATAACTTTGACATGGCTTCAATTTATTTTTGCATAGTTTTAAAACTAAAAAAGCATTGATATTTTATTCTCTTTCAAACTTGCCTTCAATCCTTCTTACTAAAATGACCATCTATATAAAATAAAGTTCAGTTTAATAGAAAATGTTACAATAGTGTTAATAAACTAGATCTGATATATATACTCAATGTTTTTACTTGCTTTAAACATTTGTTATTCTTTGCTTGCAAAAGTAGCTTTACTCATTCAAATTTTATTAATTGTAGTAGTCATTTTATGCATACTAAGTTTAATGTATTTCTACATTAAGCTAAAATATCTAAATCTAATAACTACTAATTTGTTAAATTAGGTAATTTCTCTTAATGTTCTATTGTGATAATTACAAACTGGTATCTATTTATTTTTAGCTTTGAATCTTCATTCATTTTTCATTATTATAACTAGAAGATATGACTGATATACTATAATAATTATTATAATGTTATAATTTATATATTGTGGGCATAATAAAATGAATGGTATGAAATGGTAATGCATGATAAAATTAAGAGAAAATTACAATAAATGGAATAATAATAGAGAAAGTTAAGGAATTTAAGTGTTTGGATCATTTGATATAAGAAAACATTTCATATTAAAAACACCTGGAATCAAGAATCTAAGAATGCCAGAAAACTCAAGCATGAATCTTAAGTAAATTAACAATTTAGATAGGAATCACTCCATATAATGTATCTATAATAATAAAATCCTTTATAAATCAAATATTTGAGTATCGAAGCGAAAGTATTCCATTCATAGAGAAAGCTATAGGAAAAATCTTTAAATAAATTGGAAATCATGCAGCGTAGATCATTAAGACCAGTAATAGATGGACCTTCTTGCGCATAAAACAAAATCCTGGAGAATGAAATGCAATCCCTAAAACTACAATACTATACGTGATAATGATTGCTAATGTTCAGAAGAAAATTGTTCCTAAACTAAGAATCAACATTAGATGGATGATTATGTCAATTAGAAAAGAGGAATAACTATATATTTGAAACATACTCCAGGAAGATAATGGAGATACTTCAGCTCAACGATGAAATAATAATACAAGATAACTGAAAAGGAACATATGGAAAAGCATTGATAAAAAAAGCGATAAAGTTCCAAAATGATGTAAATTCCATTACATGAATGTAGAATATGATCACTTGCTAAAAATATAGAAATGAATGAATGAAACAACTCATACAAGGAACACCAAACTATCTAAGATTCAACAAACACAGTAAACAGTAAATATGCTACTTATTTAGACTAAGCATTTACTAAATAGGGTTTCTTAGAGAATTTAAAAATGATGAAAAAAATAAAGATAGGACATATAAATATTAATTCTATATCTAGCAAATAAAATCCATATAAAAATTTATATTTTAAAATGATTTTTATTTTTCAATAAAAGAAAATTTAGCATAATAAACTTATTTTCCTATTGCTTTAGAACAATACTTCACTTGATTTTAAAATGTAAATTATCAAGGTGGTGATGACAGTTTTCTTGCTTTAAAAATAACTTAACTCTTGTTAAATTGAACTTGATTTCTCAAAACTTTCTGGATATTTTATGAGTGTGAAAATTGGAAACTTACTTACCGCGATATGTTATATGCTAATGAACGAAAAACCAAATATAGATAAAGATATAACTTATGAATACTTAATAATATAATAAATTTTAGCAATCAAATTTCTACTATTGTTAGTGGTGATTCTAATGCTTTATCTCTTAGTTTCGAATAAATAATAATACTTAAAGGTTTCTAGATTTTATATCAGCAAATGAATTAATCATTTTACATCGATAAGAGACTAACATTTACTTTCATAGAACTCGTAACTAAGTTTATTGTAATGACTACTTGTAAACAATTTAGTATCTAAACTCTGATGATTTTGCAGATTTTCTAGATATTCAAGATTCTGGACTACATACTGATAATTTTCATAATAATATTACATTGAAATGTGATTTAAAAAGACTTTAATAAGAATATTAATGACTTTTATTCTTTACAATATCAAAATCACAAGATAATAAGCAAGAAGATATAATAGAAAAATAAATCTATAAACATTATCTTCACAAATTTTGAAAATAGAAAAAACGGGAGACAAAGGAAAAATTAATGATCTAAATAAAAATCTATAAGATATGTTGAAAGAGTAAAAAACCTAATAAATACAAGAATTCGTAATCAAATTAATTTTAATTCTAATTAGACATAATTGTTTATGAAAGTTGAGAGAAACAATTTTTTAAAAAACATTAAAACTTAAATTGAGGAGAAATTGATATTTCAAATACAAAAATTGATGAAATATATAAAAAATAAATCTTTTATAGTAAACAAACTAAGTCATTTTTTAAATGTGCCTCATTTTACGGATTTAGAAATTTAAAAATAATCAATAAACTAGCAAATAATAAAACCTCAAGAAATATTAATATCAAAGCGGAATTTATCAAATATGCGGATAAATATTTTCATTAAATGATTGCAAATTTTATAAAGTTAAAGTTAAAGTTAAAAAGCTTTGTTAAAGCCTTAGTAGTCAGCCATCTGACCTATTCTATCAGCTTGTCTCCATTAGTTTGTCTTGAATTCCTACTAGGCTTAGTTAGGCGGTGTAGCACTTCATTAGTGCACCATCCTTTATTATTCTTAATAGTTTTGATCTTGCACGAAGCTTTCCTAATTATTTATCCAAGGATTAAGATTTGAATTAAAGAATTTTTTTCTACAAATTTTTCCGCTTTATGTTGGATATATCCTAAATAATTTTCTAAAAATATCTTATTTATTCTTTCTTTAAATTTCGCTTAGTTAGTAGCAGTATTTTCATTGGTGTTATTTATTGCACATGTAGCATTTTATTCTTCTTTTAAACTATTATTCCTATAGCACTTATTTAATTTAAATTTACTACTTATTTTAAATAAACGTTTACTGTTTATTTTAATTTGAGGCTTCATTTTCTATTTCCATAGGATCTGATTAATTTTTTTAAAACGAAAATGGCGTTACCGGAATTTATTATTAAATTTAAATAATTCTTTGTTTCAGCTTGTTTTCTATTTCTTATGACGATTAATGTTGTTTCTCAAGTAAAGACGTTATTAGTTTTTCTACTTTATCAGTGAGGTATCTATTTTTAAACATAAATTCTTTTAAAGACTTAGATAACATTTCTATTTGAGTTTGTGTCGGAAGTTTTTTTAATTCTGGATTTCCAAGTGGTTAATGTTCGTCATATCAATCTACTTCTCACTTTCACTCATTATAATTATTTCGCTTTTTTATTTTTTAGAGAATTTTCCTGTTTAAATGTTTTGTTCAAAGTTCTGTTAATTCTTAGAAGCCATTTTTATATATAAATAATATGTTAAGAACTTTTACTATACTAAATACAATGAAGGAAGTAAATATTCTTCCTATTTTTAAATAAGAAAGTAAGAGTGTTTGGCGTAACTGACGCCCTATTGCTTTACTAAATTTTTATAGAATATATGAAAAGGCAATAAACTAAAGATTATATAAATTATTTAATGAGCGAAATATTTGCATCCAGTTTTATGTGGATTTATTAATAAAATGCTGCAACCTAACAAATTTGAAGTAATTAATAGATTATTGATCTGTATCGCAGATGATTACATAAAAATAAATTTAGTGCCACTCTATATGGCGTTGAGAAAATGTTCGATACTATATCTTGGAATTGCCTTTTGATAATTTGTAAAGACTGAGATTGCTCTTAAACTTAAATTCGCTTAAGAATAATTTTATGACAATATTGATGTTAAATTTATTTTAGATGGTTGCTTTACAAGATCAATTAAAATTAATAATGGAGTACCACAAGGAAGTATTCATAGTCCTGGGCTTTCTATTTTAAATAATGACAGAAATATAAGATACTTAAAAGAAAACTAAAAAAATATGAAGTAACGAATATTTTTAAAACGGAAAGGTGAACCTAAAATATTAATTTTAACGGTCAACCAGCAAACTAAAAGAAGTAATTCCTTTACTTAGGCAGTAGTTAGGAGAAAGAGAATCTATAATCTCTTCTGTGCAACAAAATTTCTGAATTAAGAATAAGAATTTGAATACTATTACAATATTATCTAAATACTGGATTTATTTGGAATCATATCTTAAAAAATTTATTCTTCTTTTTTACATACTTTTCTTATATTAAAAATTATCTTCTTTAAACTCATTTTTTCTTATTAACTCATTTTCACAAACTAAAATATAAATTTTTCTAACTCTTTTCACTTTTCACTTTTTTGTTTTTTTTATTTACTAAAGGAAGAGATATTTTCCTTTTTTTATGAGTTATCATTTTTCTCTTAAATAATATATAAATTTTTAAATTAGGTGGAAAGCCCTTTCCTTTGGGTGCTGCTTGGAGGCCCAGCAAGGCAACTAAAAAATGAGCGCGGACGGAGGATAAATCGGAGGAAGAGAAACTAATAACAAGAGAAGGAAGATTCAACAAGCTGGAGAACTCTAAATGCCAGAAGAAAACTTTCTTCATCATAGGTCGGAGAAAGATCTACCCGTAATCGCATATTGCATCCTATGCTTTGGAAGGAAAAATTTACATTAACGTACTGCAGAAAGAGAAAACAAGGATAAAGAGACCCATAAAAAAAAATTTGACATTAAATAAAATTAAGTTAAAGAGCTGCGCACCAACGAGAGTACTACGCTCTCTATAATACAATTTATTTATTTATGTGATTCTTTTAGTTTGATCTTCATTGATAAATTTATTTTATCTTTTAATAGAATTTGTCTTATTGTAGATACTGATTTTATTTTTCTGAAATTAAATTTTTTAAAGTAAAAATAAGTTTAAAAGATGTGGTTTTTCTTTTGTTTTTAGCATTTGTGTTTTCATTTAGTAATTCAATTGGAATAAGGAATTCAGATTTTTGGATTTTTTGCATCTATCTCTTTATATCATGCTTATGAAATTTTTATGAAATTCAGGAAGTTTTTAGATTTCTATTTTTTTTCTTCAAATCGTATAGATCATTAAATGCAATAAAAAAATAATAATTTAATATCTTTGTAATAGAAAATTTATAAAATCGAATTTCTTTTTCTTTTCATTTTTTTCATTTTTTATAATATAATATTGGTATTTTTTTGCTTTAATTAATTTTTTTAATATTTCTTTGAGTATAGCTGATATATTTTGCATAACTTGGAAATATGTTTTAACCTAATTTATGTATAATTTTTTTAATAATTTTATTTTCTTTTATAATTTTTTAGTGTTTTCTTATGCTTTCTGATTGCTTTTATAGTTATCTGATTTTTAGTGCCTTTTTAATATTTCTATTTATAATTGAATTTAAAATTATTCATATAGCTTATTTGCTTTTACTTTATAAAGATATCTTAATCATAAAATAATTATGATTGAAAAATTTAAGCTTTTATTGTTTTTACTACCTTTATTCTAATTTATTTTTTTAAAATATATTTTTAAAAATAGACTTTAGAAGAAAAACTTCTAACCTGTCAACAGGCAGTTTAAATTTGATTTTTAAAAATAAGATTTTTTGTTTATTTTTAGAATTAACTTATGATTCTTTTTTTTAATACTTTCACTTTTTACTTAAATTTAGCAAGTATAAATTGTTGCTATTTTAAGCATAACTAATATTTTGATAATTTTTTAAGAAAATCAAAAGTAATAATAATAATTAATAAATAAATAATATTAGAGAGTGTTGCACCTCAATGGTGCACAGGTCTTTAATAGAGATTTTTAAAGTCTATATTTTTTTCTGAAATCTTCCATAGTGCTAGCATCCTTTTTGAGTCTCTTTTTCCATAGGGCTTGATCAGAATGCTCTCTAATAGAATTTTTATCTGGCATCTTTCATCAATAATGCGACTTGATAGCCTTTTTATTCTTTGTCTTCTCTTTTGGCTCCTACCAAGAGTCTTGCTCAACTCTTCGCCCATCGGTACTTCCTGGCGGCAGATCTTAAGTCAATGTCAGTTGGAGGATTGCTCCTTCCTATTTTTTATATAAGATAAAGGGTATTTTTATTTGATCATTTTTTCGTAGTATATTTTTAGAATTTAAAAATTTTTTCATTAAAGATATTTATATGTTTATCCTTCTTATTTAATTTAATTTAATTTAATTGGATTATTTAAATCAATATTTATTAATTTTTTTAATTTCTTTAAATTTAATCTAAAAAAATAATAGAAAATTAGCATTTTATCACGTTTTCTTCTTTTTTGAATAGTTAATATTTCAGAGAAAGAAATTTTATTTCTTTTTGATGAAAATTTGCATTTTTTGAAACGTTTCTTAAAAAAAATTTATAATTTTTATTTAAACCTCCTAAATTTTTCCAACTTTGTTCTGTCCAAAAATTTTCATGTAGTGTAAAATTCAGAGCAAAAAAAAAGGCTTCTAATATTTTTGCAACTTTGGAAGTATCTTTATTACTCTCCGTTTTCCATAATCGTTTTAAAAAATTCCCTTTTTAAAAATCTATCTCTTATTTTTTTTATTTAGTCCGTCTCGAAAATCTTTTATATTTTCTTCTTGATCAAGCTTTTATACACTCATAAAAATTATCCTTTTCCTGCTCTATAGTATTTTCCTATTTCTTTTTTCATTTAATTTTCTTTTCTATATATCCTCTTTTCCTTTTTTCTAATATATTTTTGATATAATCTTTTATTATCAAGCTAGCTTTAGCTCTTTTTTACTCTTCTTAGGTTATAATGAATTTCTCGAATTTGGCCGTTCCTCATAATATATCAAATATTTCCATTCCTTATCTCTCTACTCCTATTGCTCTAAAATTTCATATAAAATATTATCTTCCTTCTTTGTATTCTGAACATTTTTCTCTGATATACCTTTCGTTTTCTCTTTCATTGCTACAGAAAGAGTATTGACTTGTCATAACTAGGTGTCTTTCTTTTAAGCAATCCTAGCTCCCATTACATATCGTTCTTATTCTGAATAGGTAACATATTTCTTCTTTTCTATTTTTATTATATTTCAGGTAGTTGAGGTGGTCCTACTACATAATCAAATCATATTTTCCTATATTGTAATGTTGTTAATAAATCCTTAAAACTTATAAACTCATAGAATAATTATTCAAATAGACTTTAACAAACCAAATAATCAACTTAAATCGTAAAAATTAAAATTCTGAATGTTAAATGTTCAATCAACTCGCAATCTTCGACCTCCTCAACGTAAAGTCCCATCCCCCAGATACCAACCATCTACAATCAGCACTCGATGATATTGAAAATATTTAATCTGCATGCCCCTATAAAGTCTATATACACTCAGCCGTTTTAAAATTCCATATCTTTATCGTACTATCATAAGATCCAGAAAAGATTACACTCGAATCAACACTAATCTAAATACTTGAAACAACACCTAAATGCCCTTCCATAGTTCGAATCAAAAGACCTGCTGAGAAGTCCCATATCTTTATTGTTTTATCATAAGAGGCTGAGATAATCCTATTCATGTTGTGAGATATAACCACCGATAAAACATAACCAGAATGACCTTTTAATGTTCTCTGGAGGGATCCATCCTAGAAGTTCCATATTTTTATTGTTTTATCAATACTTGATGAGATAATCCATTTCATGTTTTAAGATATAACTACTGATAAAACTGAATCAGAATGACCTTATAAAGTTCTCTGGAGGGTTCCATCTTAGAAATTCCATATTTTTATTGTTTTATCAATACTTGATGAGATAATCCATTTCATGTTTTAAGATATAACTACTTATAAAACTGAATCAGAATGACCTTATAAAGTTCTCTGGAGGGTTCCATCCTAGAAATTCCATATTTTTATTGTTTCATCATCAGACGCTGAGATAATCCATTTCATGTCGTGAGATATAACTACCGATAAAACTGTACTTGAATGACCACTCAATACTTAATCTAAAAATATTAAATAATTACCATAATTTTAATCATATACTATCTAATATTAACTGAAAGGCTAAGATACTAATCTAACCTCCTATTACTACTATTATTAATTTTTAACCCGCAAATACTATATCTAATTTTCCAAATTAACCTTCTCTTATTAAAGATTATAAACTTTTTATCCCAAAATATTTAACTAATTCTCATAGCTCAAACAACTTTAATTAACCTAGGATAGATTATTATTCAAAACATCCAACTACTCATAAACTTTTACTGCTACTTAAGATTTTTTCTACAAAACTACTTAAGCATCAGTCACCAACTATTAAATCCTCTATTCCATCGCAAAATTATCATATCTTGTCTACTAAATCCATAACTGATTTCCCTACTAATTCATTTATCTTTACAATATTCTTAACTAATCATACTATTACCCAATTACCCTAGATAACTATCCCAACTCTCTCTAAATTGTGATACTATCCCTAAACACATAATCATTTATATGCTTCACTACCTACTATATAAAATTTGCTTGTTACTCTATTAACTAACCTCGCAACGCTTTAACCCTACCATCCTGATCTTTCAAAATGGACATAATGTCAAATAAAAATTTTTACTCTAATTTCTTCTACAACTAACTGTCCTCCTACAACTTCGAAAGATGTATATTATGTAACTATTAACAACCTTACTAGATACATCTGAAACTCTTATTATTCTAATACTAATAGAGAGCACACGAATGACATATATTATGCTTACAAGGTAATAACATTGGCAATCTCTCCTATCTATCAAAATCTTCCTGGCAAAACTAACATTTTAACGCCTAGGACATTTTTTATTATTATCTTTGAAAAAATAAAACCTAAAAATTCTAAAATCTAAAAAAAATAAAAATTATAAATAAATAAATAAAAATAATAATCACTTATTTATTATTTTATACAATATAATCTTTTTATATGATTAAAAATTTTATTAAAAATATACAATTCAATACAAAATAATACTTTTACTAAAAATTAATTAAATGCTAACTCTTTATAAAAATTAAAATATTAATACATTAATTATATAAAAAAATAATATTAAATAATAATTAAATAGTTAGCAATATTCTAAAAATTATTTAAATAATATTATAATTTAAATATTATAATTAAAAAATATTAGAGAAGGTATACACACATATTATGTAAATTATCTCTTAAAAAAATTAAAAATATCACAATATAAATTAATATATCTCTTTCATTTAAAATCTTTCATTCCAGATACAATGACCACAGCAAATATGCTCAATATTTGCCATCTTTTAACATTTCACTTTAATTCCTTTTATTCTGTCCTTCTTAGTTTCTAACAGGAATTTTGAGTCATTCTTCACGCCCAATGTTTATTTACTTTTAAATTTTTTTAACGATCTAAATTGTATAATTGCTCCTATTTATGCAAACTATATTATTATAATTTTAGCCTTTGATTAAACCAATATTAATAATATATTAATAAAACATCACTAAAAGCTTAATACTAATTAGAGTTGCAAAAGATTTTTATTAAACAGTAGATTTCGAAATCATATTCCTCTTTCCTTTCTTAATTCATAAATTCTTATATCCTACTTATTTATTTTTAAAACCTTGAAACAACTTCATATTGACAATTTTCAAATCTTCTCAATACATCCATAATATTTGGAGCTCTTAATATGGATAGAATCATTTTTATTATCTTTCTCTTAGATAGCATTTTTATTTGATTAAATCCTTTTTCCATTTTTTTAATATATTTCTAAATAAATCTGTGGCACTAATTTACCTCCATATACCTTTCAAACATATAATTTTTCTTTTACAGAAGAATCATAAGATAGATTCTAATCGTCTCTTGACACTGATTTCTATCATTATCTGTACTTGATTTGCTCCAGTTAACTGAAATACTAATAAAGATTTCACCTACTATCTAAGCTTATTTAAATTTTTTACTTGAGCTGATATTAAAGGACAGATATTTATATACTAAGGCTTTAGCAGAACATTTTACATTTTTTATATATTATATCAAGTGACGTCTAAGAAACAATTCACATAAAAACATCCTCCTAATTAAAAAATGATACCTTGGTTGGGATTTACTCAATATAGATAACAAAATAAGATGTTTTGGAGCAATTAATTCAGCATATAAATAATCTAAATTTAAAAATTAACTAACTATAAAAGGCAAAATCCTAAACTCATTCCTGTACCTAAAAAATTGTTTGCATCTATTTAATTCAAAATATATATAAATATTATAAAAAAATAGACAATTAATCAAGAAATAAAAAGAAGAATAACTATTTATTAATTCTCTCGAATGAAAAGTCATACGAAAGAACCATTGAAGATATAAAAAATTGCAAAAAAAGTAAAAATAAATTATGAAAAATCATAATCAAGCCTCTTTGTACATCTGAAGATAGCCAATATAGTAAAAAACTTATTTCAAGCCAATTAAGAATCTCCTTCATTTAAAAAGCAGTTATTTGATAAAAAAAAAGATTGGGTTTTATATATTTGATTTAATGGTGCAACATAATCTAAAAATCATCAAGACTTTTGGAAAAGGAAAAATCAACAATTTTAAATGATTTTCTTTAGTTAAACTTAAACTTTTATTTCATAATTAATCGAAAAAAATGAAAATAAAGTTTATTATCTACTATTACTATTAAAATAAAAATTTTTCTTTAATGAAACATTAAATTAAAAGCATAAAATTAAAATTAACATAACAAAACAAAACAGAATATGTGGCGTAATCTTTATTTGGTTTACCACATATTAGTTTATTGCAAGAAAATAAATAAGCACTTCATATTTTCTGAGTTTTCAATGCAATAAGTCAGGATGATTTCAAAGTTTTTTTTATTTTTTCCGTTAGATTTAGCCCTAATTATTTCCTATTGATTTTAAGGATTAATTATTAAATGTAGAGGGCTTCTAAGCTTAATTAGGGTATTTTTTCCTATATAGTTAATCTTTCCTTGTACAGTAAATTTTATTTATATCTTATGGTTATTTTTATTTCCACTTCTTTTATTTTTATTAAAAATGTTGCAATTCCATGCTTTATGCCCTGGGTTTTTGTAATAACAACATACCATTATTCTACATTAGCGAATCTCTATGTTAGAAGTGATTTTTCTATATCCATTGGGTCATTGAGTTATTAGGCTTCCATATGTTTTCGATAATTTTGAATTTCCTTTACATTCTATTCTGTCTATGAAATTTTCCCTTAAATTTGCTACTGGGATGGATTTAGAACTATCTCTTTTGAGTTTAAGTTCAGTTTTCCTTTTTCAAAATTAACATATAGTTTATTAAATAATAAAATTAATTGATTAACTTAATAATAGATTTCGCTAAATTTTCATTCTCCATCTAAATAAATAGAGATCATTGATTTCTTTTAACTAAGAGTTATTAGATTTTGCTTGAGAGGTTTATTTTTTCTTATATGTCGTTTTAAATAAAAAAATAAAGAATATTATTGAAAAAACTAAAATTTACTAGAAAATAAATTTATCAATAAAAGAAGAAAGAATTTGTAAAACTTACTTAGATATAAAAAATTAAATTAACCAACTTATCTATAAAAGTTTTCTAATTATATATCAAATATTCAATAATCAAACTAAAATTTATTTCAATATTTCTTTATTTGAATATCTTCTTATATATTTTAAAATTAATAGCTTAGAGATTTCTTTTATATTTATGATACCTAATAAAGTACTAGTTATTTACTATTTAAGGAATTATATTCTAATATTTTGACAGTTTTAATATAGATTTATAAGCATACTTCTTATAATTTTACGATATTTCTTAGCAATAGATTTTATAATATTTGTTTTCATGAATTGTATATTCCAAGTAATCTGCTTGCTTTGATCATTTAATTTCTTAATTGTTCTAACTTATGCTAACATTATGTCCTCTTTATTTTAATTCTTAGTTCTAAAGCATATATACTCACACTGACTATCATTAATGTTCAATTTACTTATCAAAACATTTTAAAAATTGTTTTAGTCAACAAATTTATATGATCTTCATTAGAAATAAATAGCAAATCCTCTGCATAAGCTTTAGTAACAAATATTCGTAAATAGATTTTAAAGCTAAACCTTTTTTTATAAGTATCTAAATACCTAACGACAATATCATAGAGACAATAACTAGAACTGAATACATGAACTCTCTTACAATATTCCGTTACTAAATTATAAATTTCTTGAAAGTGTACCATTTATTAGAGTATATGTAATTTAAAATAATAGCTTAGAGTATTTAGTTTATGCAGATAGTTTTAAATTTCTATTTATATATATTTTCAATATAATTTATATAAAGTTTCAGTTAATAATCTAAAAATTAATTATATTTAATACACTTTTGACATATTTCTCTTAGATTATTAATATATTTTAGAAACTCCCAACTCTCTATTCTTCTTCATTAACTTTTTACAGTTCTTTTATTCTTTTATATTCCTATCCAAATGCTCAAGATAGTTATTCAGTTCCTCCATCCATTCATCACCTTGTTCTAGAATTTAAATTCTTCTTTGAAACAACTTTGAATGAAAAAAATTTAATTCTCCAATCAATTTGCTAAAGTTGTCTTCTAAAATGTAAACTATGATTTATATGCTTCTAATTATAGGTTATGAGATTAAGTGTGTCATAGTTTCTAAAGTCTTGGAATTCTTCTATAGCATCTTGTAGGACTTCAATGCTCTAAATCTGTAAGTATGTTTCAAAATTTCCTTTAATATATATCTTAGAGTGCATAATGTAGTAGTATATTTATTTTAAATCATACTAGAAATTATAAGAAAAATTATGAGTTTATAAATGCAAATTATTTCCTTATCATATGCTTATTTAGTTTTAAAAATTTACATTGGAAAATTAAATTTTATTATCAAAGTCTCCAAAGCAAAAACAAAATGTACTCATTTTATTTTTACCAACAAAGCAAGATTCCTTAAATATTGAATTTGAACTTTACAAAGCACATCTTGCTATTTTTATCTAATAAGTAACTTTCTTTAGTCTTTATAATACTTAACCATTAAATTTTAAGTTTAAGTTTAGTTTTTATTTTTAAGCTTATATATTTAATACTATTAATTATTAACTTAACTCATTTTAATATTTTGCAAGTTACCATAATTAATTATCTCATATTTCTTCTTTAGAAAACTATCTATAGAGGCTTTAATGTTATTGAGTTCATATTTCATTATTGAACAAATAAAAAAATCCTAATCAAGGAAAACTAATAATGTGCCTTTTATTTACCATATATTGAATTTATATTGATAAGTCCCGATTTAATTTATTTAGATTTTTAATCTCTTTCAAAAAGTCTCCCTATATAATTGGATCTTTATTCATTTAGCAACATACTCCGTCACGTGAGTCCCATAACTATGGGTGACAGACTTCAAGCAGCTAGTGGATAGCCAGTAAGATTTTGTTCACTTGCTGAGATTTACTCTAATCAGGGATCTTCTCAGCGACAGGAAAGGAACTGTTCCTAGACATAAAACAAAAAGTTTAGTCAAGAAACCAGTCTCACCATCTTTTTAATTATCAAATATTTGTACTTATTTATTTATTTATTTTTTATTTTTATACTATAAAAGATAAATCCATTATTAAATTTCATTTTTATCTCTTTTCTTTACTTTTTTATTTTATATAATTCTAATTTTATTTTATCAAATTACTTAGAGTTTAATTCTGTGACATAAAATAATTTTTTACTTTTCATGTATTTTTTAAATTTTAGCATTATTTTCTTTTTAATTTACCTTTTATTTTGCATTTTTTATTTTATAAAAATATATTAACTTACTATTTTCATTTTTATGCTTTTTTTATTTTGTTAAAATATTTATTTTGTTTTATTTTTTAATTTAAACGATCATAAAATTCTTAAACGTAATGTAAACATTTAAACCTGGAAAAAAATAATGTAAAAGGTATAAATTTTAAAATTTAATTATTTTGTAATTTATTTAATATTCCTCCTTCTATTTTATAAATTTAAAAAATGGAAGGTTTTAAAAAGGGTTTCTATACCACCTTCTAGAAGAAGGAGAAGAAGCCAGAAGCAAATCTCGGGCAGTCTTCTTACACTTAACACTTTTTCTTAATAATCTTAGCGACCTGGAATATAATAGAACTACGAAGAACGGAAACAGACTCAGAAAAATACTCATGTGCTTACTCCAATATCGGAGGAGAAACCTAGAAAATTTAAATGAAAGCAGAATATGCAATAGAAGAAAGATATGTAGGAGCACTGATGGTATAAGTTCTAGTTCAACCAGATCTCTTATAAGATATAGTAGATGCATTAAAGTTTTGATCTAAGAGATATAAATACAAATTACCGAAAAGACCAAATGAATGCTATAAAATGGAAACTCAGTGATAAATCAAGAGGGGGTGACATTAAAAAATATGAATATAAGCAGAGTAAGGGAATTAAATATCTAGGACATAGAATTTAAGAAAATGTTTCATATAAGAAGCATCTTGAATCAAGAATTTTAGAATATCAAAAAAATTAATCATTAATACTGAGCAAACTAATCATATAGAAAGGAATCACCCCATACAATGCCTCATTGATATTAAAATTATTTGTCAACTAAATATTTGGGTATGGAAGTGAGTGTATTTCATTTATTGAAGAAATAATAGGGTAAGAAATTCTAAATAAACTAGAAATTATACAGCGAAGATCACTGAGAGCAATTATAGATGGGCCTTTTTGCTCAAAAAATGAAATTTTAAGAAATAAACTACAATTTGTAAAAATTTAATTCTATTTATGATAGCGTATGTTAATGTTTAGGAGGAAACTATTACTAAATCAGGAATCAACGGCAGATGGATGAATATGTATAGTAGCGAAGAGAAATAATTTTACATTTGAAAGTTACTCAAGAAAAGCATTGGAATAAATTAAATTAGAAGATGAGATAATTATGCAAGAACAATGGAATAATAAAGAAATAAAAACAGTAATATAAGAAATCATAAAATTCCGTAATAATGTTTAAACAATAGAAAAGAATGTAAGATATGCAAACATGCACATGATTAAGAAGCTACTGAGTGGAATTTTTTATATAAGGACCTCCTAATTATATAAGGTTTAATAAGCATCGAAAATAGGAAATATGCTATCTTTTTAGGTTACGTGCTAGCTGCAGCGGAGATGCTTAAGCACTTTATGAAAGATACCTTATTGATAATGGAAATTGAAGATTTTACAATAATGGAGTGGAAGATGTCAATCAAATCATAAATATACGTAATGAATATTAGGATTAAGATATTCACGAATGCCCAATTTAGCGAATCTTAATATTAGCAAGATGGATAATAAAATTTACCTCTTAAATCTTGGATTGAAGAATAATCTTCGGTAGCTATAGATTCTAGAAATTAGTGCGTTCACTATAAGTAAAAATAAAAGAGGTAATTGATAAAGATATTAAAGATTTCATAAGAGATCTACTTGTCAAAAGAAAAATAGTTTATTTTCAGAAATTCTTCCATATTAAAAACTATCGGTAAAGACTACAGAACAGGATCAAAAGAGCATACATTGATTAATTACTAACTGATCAAAGAAAAGAAACAAAAATTGAATCAGTCAGCGTTGGATCTATTCTAAAGCAATGTTAGCAAAATCATAGATGTGCGGAAAAAAAGATTAACAGACTCAGTAGCTTAAAAAAGATAGATGCAGATGCATAGAAAGACATAAATAAAAAGCAGAACATATTTGATTTAAGATGATTTATTAAAATAAATAGATTCAGAAATTTCAGTTAAGAGTGAATGGGGTTGATGGAAGATCAAGTTGATGTTTTAGAAGAGATTGAAGACGATCTGAGTAATCTAGCTTATTTGCAAGATTTTCTGTGAAAATCTAAACTTTTTGATTAGTGGAAAATCAAATAAAGTTGACACCACGTAAATAAATTATGTTATGTTATAATTTATATTTTTATTTATGATATTATAAATACTATTATAGTAATTGATTTATTATTATTATTATTATTAATATTATTAATATTATCATTATTATTATTGATATTTTGATTATTATTAGTAATATTATTAGTTCTATTATTATTTTTTATATTATTATTATTCTTATATTTTAAATTATTAGTTTTAATATTTTTATTTTTATTATATAGTTACTTTAATAATTAATTTTAATATATTAATTATTATTATTGTTATTATTTGTATTATTATTGAAATGATATTATTTTTATTAATATTGGTATTGTTAATATTATTATTATTTCAATTATAATTTCTATTTATTATAATATAAATATAATAATAATTATTTTTAGATAATTAAATTATATTTTATTATTATTTGAATTACTATTATATTTATATTTATTATTACTATTTTATTTAATATTATTAGCATTATTAGTATAATTTGAATTATTTTATTATTATTGATAAAATTATTGATATTTATTATATTATAATAGTATTATTATTATTTATTTTCTTTTATTACAATTATTTCTATTAGTACTATAAGTATTATTATTATTTCTATTTTTACTTATTTTATTATAATTAATATTTATTTTATTATTATTTATAAATAAATAAATTTTATTATAGAGCGCGTAGCATTCTCGTTGGTGCGCAGCTCTTTAAAAAATGTTTCATACTGACAAGAATGTTTGTTACTGATAAAATTATCAGATACTGATAAAATTATTCAGTACTGATAAACCTTGTTCAATACTGGTATAATTATTCAGTACTGATAAACCTTGTTCAATACTGGTATAATTATTCAGTACTGATAAACCTTGTTCAATACTGGTATAATTATTCAGTACTGATAAACCTTGTTCAATACTGGTATAATTATTCAGTACTGATAAACCTTGTTCAATACTGGTATAATTATTCAGTACTGATAAACCTTGTTCAATACTGGTATAATTATTCAGTACTGATAAACCTTGTTCAATACTGATATAATTATTCAGTACTGATAAACCTTGTTCAATACTGATATAATTATTCAGTACTGATAAACCTTGTTCAATACTGGTATAATTATTCAGTACTGATAAACCTTGTTCAATACTGGTATAATTATTCAGTACTGATAAACCTTGTTCAATACTGATATAATTATTCAGTACTGATAAACCTTGTTCAATACTGATATAATTATTCAGTACTGATAAACCTTGTTCAATACTGGTATAATTATTCAGTACTGATAAACCTTGTTCAATACTGGTATAATTATTCAGTACTGATAAACCTTGTTCAATACTGATATAATTATTCAGTACTGATAAACCTTGTTCAATACTGATATAATTATTCAGTACTGATAAACCTTGTTCAATACTGGTATAATTATTCAGTACTGATAAACCTTGTTCAATACTGATATAACTATTCAGTACTGATAAACCTTGTTCAATACTGATATAACTATTCAGTACTGATAAAAATGTTCAATACTGATATAATTATTCAGTACTGATAAAAATGTTCAATACTGATATAATTTTAGAATACTCGTAATCTTTAATACTTGTTGGAGGTCCAAGGACATGGCAGGGTTGCGTCTCATTGCATCACCAAAGCAGAGGACGACATATGTCAATTATGGGTACTTAAATTCCCCACCTCTGATGAAGATGACCTTGTTGTTCACCTTCGAGCAACTATGGCGGTTTTAAAAAATATGATAATATTATTTAAATAATTAATATTTAGTTAACATTGTAATATCTTTTATTATAGATATTATTATCGTATAAATATTTATATTTTTATTGTTTTTTAATTATTATTTATTATTTTATATCTTATTTTTATTATTGTTATATTATAAAAAAAATCCATATTGTCTGAGGTCAGGAGAACGAATATGAAATCTGGTGTAATTTATACTACGTTGGGAGTAATCTCGTATCAGATGCTACAATGGGAAGGGGGATGGGCTTGGGGGAGACAAGCCTAACTTACTCCAAAAGTTCTCTCTAGCAGTATGAAAGTTTGACTGACAGGCTTTTAATTAGTGACTTAATAACTAATTCTTATTCGGATCTTATTCAAGAAGACTGAAACATTTGATTCAATATTTAAGAATAATTTTTAATAAGAAGATTCCCCATTTGGAGAAGCTGACGTGAATCATTAGACTAGAAGAATTTTAGCAAGAAGCATGAAAACACTTTCTTTTTCTTGATATTAAATATTAATATTGGAAGAGCTGGGCTCCAATGAGGAGCTACGTGCTCTACAATCTTATTAATTTATTTGCTGATTTTATTATTACTACTACTTTCTATTCTTTCTGTTAGAATTTTTGCTGATTGAAGATTTGGTTTCACATCCATGGAATCATTTGTTGTTGTATTTTTAGAAATAAGATTCAGTCAATTTTACTAATTGATTGAATTGGATTCAATTTATTTAAATTCCAATTGACTGGTTGGGTATTTACATTTTTTGTTTATTAATGTGTTAAACATTAGATATGCTAGTTTTCTTCCATCTCTTATACATTTCTTAAAAGTTTAAATTCTTTCATTGCATAAATTTGAGTTCTTAGCAGTGTTTTTTGCTAATCATAATTTGAATGTATGAAACCTGCTTAGAAGAGATTTTCTGCAAATAAATGTTCCATTTTTTTATTAAACAATAGTGTAAATATTGATATGAAATATGTTAAAAGTAAGATTATACATAAATTTAAGAAGTAACAATTCAAAGACTAAAAAGATGTCTACTGCAAAGTTATTTATAGAATAATTATATTAATTCCTGTATATTACCTGTCCAAAGTTAAATAAATACCATCTAAAAAATAATTAATAATACAAATTCAGAACCTAAAAGCACAGCTTTCGCAAAGAACTTTAAGAAAGATATATTTTAATTGAGAAATTCAAATTTTATCTGCGGGAAATTTGATTAATTTTAGCATGTTCTTTATTGCGATCGCTATGTAGATATGCAAGATTGATAATAGGAAAGATTGGATTATGCGATATTAGAAGATTATTAATCTATGACCGAAATTGAATAAATTAATTTCCAGAAAAAGATTCAAAATACATTTATCAGTAAATTAAAATTTTTCATAGGATTTTCTTAAAAGGAGATTAGAATTATTCTGATTGGAGAAGATGAAGGATAAAGAGATCTGAGACTATGGGAAAATAAATGAAAGAACAAGAAAAGGATGAATGGAAGGATAAAAATGAGGAAAGAAAAAAAGTAGATCGAAATTAGAAGTAATAAACAGACGATGAAGATAATTTAGTTGAATACGAGGATGGAGATGAAAGCATGAAGATTAAAAAAAATTTATAATAACATTATAATATCTTTAATTGAAGAAGAAATTCCAACAATGAAAGATGTCTCAAGACTCTTTTAGTTAAGTTTAAATCTAATTAGACTACAAACAATTATGCGAAAATTATACCTAGTTTTCTAGCAAAGTTTTTAAAGTTTCTTAGATAAATGTTCATTGCTTAAAACAAAATTATTAATTTCAATAAAATTTTATTCTACAACCATAATTAGAAAGATAAAGGTTTAAGTCTTTACTCTTCAAATTATTTATATAAATCCTTTAAATGTATTTTAAAATTTTGACTATAGCTCACTACTTTAGAATTTTATTAATAAACTTATTAATTGAGCATTAAATTAATAAAATATCAACCTTCCCCTTTAAAACTTCAAGCATTAATATTATTTTATCCTAATATACTTTTATCATCTACAAGTCTCTTGTGATTTTTAAACTACAGCACTTATTTGTCTAAGTTAATAGTATAACTAATATCCCTTTTCAACACTTTTAGTTTTATCACTTCGAAATAAAAAAAATTACATTTTATACCGTTTCACGCATCTGAATATAAGAGAAATGTACTAAGGAATATAGAAATCATAATTTTAAGGATATTCATAGTTTCACAATTTGGGTATTGAAGTAAATTTTACAAAAGCAACTATATTAGCAATATTTTACTAGGGTTATCTAAAGAAACCTAACTTCTAGTTAGGTGAATAAGAAAAGAGTGTGATGAAGTGTTGTAAATTAGCCTAGAAATAAATAAGCTTTCATCATTATCAGTTTAATTTTCTCTCATTTTTAGCAAATTTATACATTTAGACGGCTTTCTAAAGGCTAGAATTTTGATGAATATAGCATTATAAAATAATGTTAAAGACCTGATTTATTAAATTATCTATTATATGCTAGAAGCTTAGACATGCTTTAGTTAACTGAGACAAAAAAATAATTTCCTAGTAAAAAGTTAACTATATACTAAATTATCTTTATTTAATATTCTTATTGGATTTCATAACAAAAAGAGAACTATATTAATAGAGCTATTTTCCTTCTATATATCACAAGGGATAAAAATTTAGATAAGCGCTAAGAAAAGTTGATTTATATATGATATTAACCATTTATCCTAAATATTTTGGAAGAGAAACTTAGCACCAAATTTAAAAAATAAAACTAGCATTATAAAGGTTCTTTCTAAATAGATAAAGTCGCTCTTATGTGCTACTAATATTATAATTATAATTCTTTTAGAGATTATAGGATTAACTACTATATTTCATTAATTAAGTCCATTTTCTCTAATAAATCAATTTTATTTTTCCTTAAGCGTTTATTTTAGATATGTAAGCTTAGTTTGCTTTTTATTATTGGTTTTATTTTTCCATTTGCATAACAGACAAATATTTTTCTGAGTTTTTATAAAACATGAAAAAAATTAGCTCCAAGCTTTCCATAAGTAGAATAAACACCTATATGTTGTAATTATAAATAAAGCTAATTAAGATATATCCCTTTAAAGCTAAATATATGAGAGTGACAGTTAAAATTAGTTAAAATAAGAATATTAAAAAGAAGAATAATAATTCTAGAATCTATACATTCATAGAGATTAGGCTTTATAACTTTATGGTTAGAAGTTCTCTAATTCGATGCTCAACTATTTATATCATTTTATGGTTTATTAATATCATATTAGCTTTTATTAATTAATACCCTTTGCTTATTTATATAAATAGAGTATAAGATCATATCTCTTACTAAGAAGTCAGTTAGGTAAGATACTATGGAGTAGTTTTAATATCTATTAGCCTAAATTACGTTTCAGTTAAGCTTTTTAGGATAGATATAACAAATTTAAAAGATCACTTTGACTTTGTTTTTATTCAGGTTTTTACTTAAATAGATTTATATCTCCCTAAGAATCTTCATTTTCCTTCTATTTAGTTATAATATTTACCTTAGACCAATTTTATGAAATCACTATCTTGCTACTTTATACTAAGGAAATAAAAATATTTATTTGACTTATCTAACTATAAATTAAACTAAGTCTAATAAATAGTCACTAAGCAACTTAAGAAATAAAAGGTAGCCTAATTTTTAGAAATATAAAATGATATAGATATTATTATGAATTCCTTAGATTAAACTAATCATTACAAACTCATTGAAAAGAGTACATCTCCCTTTTTTGATCCATTTTTTAATAAGCTGGTATGTTTTAACCAAAGAACTAACTACTTTGTAAAGCCTTTTGAAACATTTAAATGGGCTTATTATTTCGCTAGCTAGGTAGAAAAATCGATAAAGTGTTTTGTTAACTATTGATCTAAATTTCAGCTAAAAAATAAATAATATAAAAATAATGCTTTATGCTAGATAATAGAGAGCGTATAAAATAATCAGAGAAATAGTAAATAATCATCTATGCTACTTTTAGCTATTCCTCTAGAAAAGTTAGAAATTAGCATATAGTTATATAATAAGGATTTTAAAGACTTAATGATTTATATATTCTTAACTTCTTCATTTTTTCATATCATTTTCATAGCTCTCATTATCATTGAAATTTCTCTGTCTTTGCATCTGACTGAAATGCAATTTATCAAGATACAAGAATAAAGTAACTTATGGAAATTTATTTATTTAGGTAGTTGGCTTGCCAAGCAGCTCTTGGTTTTAGTAGGATATTCATAACTCAATTTAAAAATATAGGTAGGATTTGGATTATGCTTATTAATGAATAGCAAAGGAATGAAAATAGAATTAATAGCTACGTTAATATAAAAACTGCTTAATAGAAAAGATAAAAGGGAATAATCTTAGAACAGATACCAAGATAAAAACATCGATCATATGGTTATAAAATAATCTTCTAAATAAGGAACCGAAGGTTAAAGTCTTTCCATTTCTAATACAGAGAAAAACCAAGAAATAGAGTAAGATGGTATGTATTACTGTCAATCTTGAAAATGAAATATCTAATCTTTAGAGAGATAAGAAAAAATAAAAGGTAAACATTATATGGTAGTAAAAGAAATGAGCGATTACCAATAAAATAAGGAAAAAAAAGAGAGAAAGTGTTACTTTAAAAGTATGAATGGTTTTTATTGGCAAAGCAAAACTAATGAAGTTCGGTAAGATACTTATATTATCAAATTTGAGGGGTTGGGAACAAAGAGACCTTGGTATGTTGATTTAGAAAAAATATTAATAAAAAATTAGATGAGTTATAGCATGAAAAAATATAGAAAGCATAAGCTGTTAAGATTTCAAGATTTAATAGAAAAAGTTGAAGTGAAATTATAAGCTTTGAGCAAGGAAGGAATGTAGTAGATAAGTCTTTATATTTTAACTTTACAGCAAGCTCAGAAAATTATTAATTAACTAAATTAATAAGATGACCATTATTTTAAAAAATCATGTTTATGAAATATAAGCTAAATAAAATAAAAAAAACAGATTTGGCTTTTAACTATATGATAAGCTAATTGATAACACTCAAGCTGTCAATTTTATTTTAACTATATCTAGTTAAAAAATTATATGATTTAAAATGAAGGACATATAATATCTTTTTTGGTATCTGTTTTCTTTTGAAATGTCTTAATACAAGAACTAAACCTAGCTAATGAACTATTAAAGAATGATAGTTTCAATAAATTGATCTTGCTATATAAAAGATTTTTGAAATAAATGCTCTAAGGATTTTTAGGTTTAATCATAATTCATTCTTTACCAATAACCAAAATTGTATTAATATTTTCTTTTTTTCCTATACTTTAATTAAGTCTTAAAAGGGAGAAAATTGATAATTTTAAGCAAAATAGAATATCAGAATGAGTAACAATACACTCTTCTTAGTTATTAGTTACCACAATAGCAAGCAGCAAAATTTATAATAGTACTTTCCAATTATACTTTTATCCTTCCATTAAACCAATTAAATTCCTCCTTTACTACTTATAATTTACCCTCTTACTATATCTCTTATATTATAACCAAAAAATAAAAGAAATGAGTAGAAGTTAGAAATAAAATTAACATGATATATTAACTTTATAGCTATATGATATATGATAGCTATATGATAGCTGACATTTACCTTTATTTTAACACTAGAAGGGATAGTTTTTCATCATTGATATTGTTAAAAAGGATTAAAAGTATAAATTTAGCTTAGTCACTTACTCTTTACTATGCTTTTAGGTTTAAGATGTTATATAGTTCCTTATAGGATAGAATAGATGCGTAGCTTTCAGGAATAGATATGTTTTGATTAGGGATGGAGGGGCTTTGGAGGAGAATGCTAAGAAAAAATTTGATGTTTCTTTCATTTTATAAATTTATAAAAAATGGGGTTGGAAGTCTCGTGCTGTGGTGAAAATCGTGAAAACAAGAAGTAGAATCTGGAAGGGAGTGGGGATAATGGAGACGAAGATTTGAATCCAGAACTCTCAATCTTAACTGTTGAAATGACAGAGGAAAGAAAAGACTGGAATAATATCTTTGTGGACTTAAGATCAGTTCCTTTTAAAAATATGTAGGCGAAACTTTCATATTACGAGGATTTAAAAAATGATTTTACCTTTGAAAACTTGTAGATAAATCACGAAGGGTATTATCTATACTACAAAAATGTCCTAAATACTTCCCTTTAGCAAAAGTTTACTCAGCTTATATTTTAGATGAAAAGCGAAAATAGCAAAATAATTGATAATTAAATTGCTTATCTACAAAGACTGGATCATCCTTTTCTTGCTTCTTCTGTGGAATATTTCTAAGATTAAAACAAATTTACTATAGTAATGGATTAGCTACCAAACTATTCATTGAAAGGCATCATCAATTAATTAAAAAAAATTTGAAGAAATCTAAATTCGTAGGTTAGGATATTCCCTATTACTCTTAGCTCGCTACCTTCGCAAGAATAAAACCATTCTTTTTAGTTTTACTCCTGAAAATATTTTTATTTAGAATCCAAAAAACTTTAAGATCATCAAACTTACAAGATTTACAGAGTCAGTTAAACTCGAGTACCAACCTACAAGCAAATCTATCGAGAAACAATTTGATGAAGATTATTACTTTTCAAATGAGCTTTTCGATTACTCTCAAACAGTAAACTGCTCAGCTGATATATTTGCAATAGGAGTAATTCTCTTATAGATGGCGTTAGGAGATCATCCTAAAAACATGATTAAAAGATGAGAGTAAAATACACAGGATAAAAAGAAAAGTAAGCATGAGCTACTTTCTAAGTTACTATTGGAAAACAAAAAGTATATGTCTTAAGCATTATACGATGTATTTTAAATGTGCTTTCAAGAGGATACCTAAAAGCGTAACTAACCTTAATAGATATTAAAATTAGGCTTTTTCTAGGCTAAATAATCACTTAAAAGACAGAACAGAGAGTTATTTTACAAGCTTACGGCATATTCTAAGCTTAACATCTGGTAAAGAATTACCTTCTAGTTTATAGTGTTGAAATTATTCAAGTCTCAGACAAAAATTAAATACGAGCAATCATTTTTAAGGTTGGACAAGCAAGGAAAAGGTTTCATAACTGAATTCGATTTATATTAGTCCCTACGTAATATAAAATAGGATAACTAAATTTATTACGATACCTACTCATCTGGAAAAGAACCTTTTGTCTTGTCTTAGCAATTGTTCTCAGTAATAGATACAACAGGGGATGGAGAATTTAACTTCAGCGGTATTCTTTTTATATTTAGAATACCTTGTTACACATATGTTTTGGAAGATCACTCCTCAAGAAATAGATCTGGCTTTAGATTTCCTTTTTTCATGGATGGATATAGTAATGCTTAATACAGAACAAATAAGATTTAATATATTTCTGGAACATATCCAAAATTCCCCAGCTTCGCCAAGACTAGTAAAAAGCTCTATTAAAACTCCTTAAAGAATTTGATTTGGATTAAAAAAAACAATTAACTAGACAGTAATTTGTTGATGGAATCAAGAGTAAACTAGAAATGAATTTTCAAGTCCTAAGTGAATCTATTCAAAATTAGAACTTCGACTACAAGATATTTGACACGCTTTATTACTCTTGACTTTTAAACTTTTATTATGTTTATCTATTTTTCCTTTTCTTTATTAATTATTATAAATAATTAGTGCCTCTTCACCCAAAATATATCCTTTTGGACTAATAATTTTAATTTAATTATTTAAATTAATATAGACTGAGGGCAGTCTAAGCTAATGACTCTTTGCTTTTAGATATTGAATATAAAGCCAATAAGTTAATTTCATTATAATCACTTTTAATTTTATTAGTATCCTCTTTTTATATCTTAGTCAATACCATACTTAAATAGCATTAAGCTAGTTATTTTTTCTTCATTCTGTAAATAGATTTAGTGATATATCATTCTTTCATTATATTTTAGTTTTATAGCAATAGGAACTATTATGCTAAATTTGCCTTTAATTGCACATAATATAGTTTAAAAGCTAAGCTTAAATAAAAATTAAGGATATTAATATTCTTGCTAGTGTTTAACTATCTTCTTATTTAATTAATATAAAGAGATCCTTGCAGAGAGTTATATGATAAGTATACATTATTAAGTTTAAAGCGTCTCAGAAAGTAATTACGATTATTGACTAACGACTATCACTTTCCTTTTAAACTCCAAATTTATATTTGATATAGCATTGCTAAGATGCCTCTTTGAGACATCACTCTCAATCTATATCATTGCTAGTAAAATGTAATAATTATGCTTATAAGAGTCTTTCTAACTTAAGTATTGATAAAGTTTAGCTATTTATGTTGTTGCTATCTTAGATTAAGTTATCGCTTCCAGTTTTATCTAAAGATACTTTCTCCTAAAGCTTTCTATGTATAGTAAATATATTTATAAAGCTTTTTATTTCCTTGGATTCATTTGAAGAAGCTTCAAGTCTCTTTAATAGAACTTGCAAGCTATACAAGTTTTTTAAATAGCTCATAATGAATTAATATTATATAACCTAATAGTAATGGAATGCATAGTGTCATGATCAAAGAGGCTATTGATCCTTTTATCTAATTAATTGATTATAACTTCATGATAATCATTAGAAGAAGCTTATTGGTATGTGAATATTGAAAAGTTACTAACTTATAGAAGAGAGAAGTCTGCTAATTTTCATTTTACAAAAATCAGCCTAAATGTAAAGCATTGCTCTAGATAGGAAAATAGGCTTTTTATTAAGAACATGAGGATATCAAATTAACTTTGCGGGATTTCTTAATTAAGGTTGGAATTAGTAGAGAAAAGAGAAAAATGGATGTAATGGGACTAACTTAGCTTCATGTTATATAGAAAAAGAAGTAATTCATATTATAAAGCAGCGAGAACGGAATAACAATATATGAGAGATTATATAATTTGGTTATCCCAATGGCATTTATCAGCTTATTAACCCTTAACTAATACTTTAGTATCGAAATCTTATTAGTTAATTTCTAAATAAGATTGCTTAGCCTCTAAGAGGCTTTATGAATAAATAATAATTAAGATTTTTTAAGAAAGTGATAACCTGGAAAAATTAAATGTAGGCTTTTATATCTTAAAAACTTTCAAATACTCTAGTTGAGTCTAAAATTATATGCTTTAAAAACTGGAAAATCTACATTTTGTCTAAATAGATTAAATATAAAAAAGAAAGGGTAAATGACTGTATTTTACGCTTTATGGGCTTAAGCTTATCTAAGCGCTTTTTATATATCTTTATGCTAAACCTAAAAATCTTAATATATTTTGCGGTTAAAATTCAATTATAAAAGAAGCTAAATTTTGTGTAGTATTATTGAGTTTAGATATAAATTTGACAATTATTAAAGCAAACATCATAATTAGAGAGGCTAGAATAATAAGGTATATTTTCTTATTTAGTTGCTTATTATCTGAGATTTATAGTGCACTATAAATTAAATAAATTAAGAAGCATAGAATGTTATTTATACTCTTAAATAATTGTCTTATTAAAGAGAGCAACCAATAAGTCTATTATACTCTTATATTTTTATTTAAAAACTCCCAATTAATCTATAATTTTAGCTCTTCCCTCTATGTGATCTATTTACTTTCCAATAAAAGGGTTTATACTTTTCTCATGTTTTATATGGTTATGGTTTGAACAAGCTTTACCTTTAATTTAGATTTTTTATTTTATTTCATTTAGTCTGGTTATTTTCATCCTTAACTCTCCTTTTTTCTATTTTGTCATCTATGAACTATCATTAAACGTACTGCCTATTAATTTTAATTATTGCTGACTATTATCATATCATATTTCTAGTTCTGTCTATGATTGCCTTTTTCTATTAAACTCCTCCTTATTTCAAGCAATTTTAGGATAAAAAATGTTTTATTTTTAGCCTAAAGTCAATTTTAAGTTTTAAAGCATAAAAGAAACTGAATGAAAGAAATATTTTCTTATGTAACAATCTAAATGAAGCACTAAGCTGAGCTTTAAAAGGCAACTATTGATACTTAGCAACATCCAAGAAAATAATCCTACATAGTTCCTAAAAAAAGGAACTAATTAAATTAAGCTATTGAAAATATGAAAAACAAGAAGATAAAGAGAATAATTAAGGCAATTAGTAGGATATATAAGAATCTCTATTATATAATCCAGAAAAAATTTACTAAAGAGATTACTTCTTCTAAGAAATGCCTAAACTAAAGAAGGAATGTATATAAATTGCTTGGACTTTAACAGTAATACGATTCCAAAAAATACAGTATAAAAATTTGGCTAATATATATAAATGATACATATATATATATCTATTAATACACTAATCTAAGCTATAAAATAATTTAGCGCTAATAAGCAAAGAAATTTACATTATAATGGATTTAATTTTCATTTGATAGCCTTTAATTTTTCTCTAAGCTTAAGTTATTTTACCTGGATAAAATTACAATTTTATCTTTTTATAAGCTATAATCAATTAACTTCTATTTATAAGATTTAAATTCTCTTCATTATTCATTATTTAAATTTGATTTAAAGTTAAGTGATGGATTTTATTTATAGATATAATGGTATTATGAATAAGTAAGCTAATTTATTTGATTTTATTTAGCTTATAAAATAATTGTAGTGCTAACGCCTTTCTTTATTTCTCCTCTTTCTTTCTTCCCTATATGCTTTTACTTTTTATTGATTTATAAACTTTACTCAAAAATTTTGGATTTAATCCGCTTCTAGTTTAGATAGTTTAATCTTGAAATTAATTTTCGCTATATAATCTCTAAAGTATTCAATTAATACTTTTAGCTTTTATACAAAGCTTTTGGCTTTAACTTTTCATTAGCCTTAGCTAATTAAATTTAAAATTTACTTACATTAGTTTTCCTCAAGCTGTTGATTCATTTCATACTTAGATTTATTCAAAACTAATTTCTATTTATTCAATTTGAAATTCTAATTATTATTTACGATTTCTAGTTCAGAAGAAAGCTACCAACAGGTTATTTATAGACTCTTTTGTATAGCAAAATAAAGGACTAGATGGTTTAATTTATTGTCTCATATGTTTAATATTTTGATTGCACTTATTTAGAGATTTTACCTGTCCATCTATCCATCCTTCCTTTAGCTTAATATATATTTAGTATACTAACTCTACCCTAAGCTTCATATAATTTACTTGTCCTTTCAAAAGAGAAACTTTCATGGCTGCTATTAAATTAAATGTTTCAGTCTGTTAAATAACTTAAACTCTAGTCAACTAACAAAGTTCTAGTACTCAGTGATTTTAACTTCCAAAGGTTTATTTTATTACTCTGTCTAATTTATTAATCAAGGCTTTGATATCTAAAGCTTTAATTTATATAAATATATTTATTCTTAATTAGACTTACTTAGAGTATTTTCCTTTAGCTTTCCACTTTTTTTATATATTGTGCTAATATAAAATGATATGTCAATTGAAAGTTAGAAACTTTATTAGTTAGACCTTTAATAAAATTTAGTGTAGTGACAAGTGTCGAGTTAATAAGCTGATAATATCCTAAATTTGCTTCTTTAATCAACTTTTAAAGAATTAGCCCTGTAAAATTGCTTTAAATAGTATTCCTTTATTATGTGAATGAAATAACACCTCTTATCTCTTTTCCTTAGCTTCTCAGTAAAATACTGAGTAATAAGAAATTATTCCTTTAATATACTTTCATAAATGAAATCAGTTAAGCGATATATATTTGCTATATTTGAAGCTACTAAGCTGATTATATACCAACTTAAGCTTAAATTTGATTTAAAGCCTAAATAGAGACTAACTAAATAGGTTTAGCTTATGTCTTATCTACATTTCTCCTAATATTTTAACTTAGATAGAGAAAAATGAAATTAAGCTGGTTATCCTACTTAGTAGAGATCAATTACTATTTCTCTTAGTTCTCTTATAATCTTCTACCTTCTCTATTCACATCTTATGAATAAAGAAATATAATACCATTACATTGTATAAGATAGCAACTGTATCCTATACTAGGTTTGCTTAACTATTTTTTCTCTTAATGAAAGAAATAAAAAATAAATAGATAGCATAACTAAAAAGCTAAAGTAGCACTGTATTATAATAGTGTAGTATATAAGAAAGAGCTATAGGGATTATTCATTTAATAAGATAGTTTATTAATAGTAGCAGAAATACAATCATGATCAGAGACTTTCAGATATTTAGTGGATTCATTTTGCTGAACCAATATTTTATAGCTTTAAAAAAGAGAAATTCACTCAGAAGATCAATAAACATCAATTTCATAAATAGTCAGAACTTAGAAAATATAGTTAATATTTAAAATACCATACAAAGAACTAAAAAAGTAAAGCATAACAACTAGTAACTTGCAAAAAGTAATATCCTTTATACACTACTAAAGCAGCAAGGAATTTGTATATAATCATTTTATAAAATGATTATACCAAAAATAGATGAAATAAGAGAAATATTTTAACTAATTTAAGCTATTAAATTAGCTAAACCTAAACTCGAGAAACGGAGAAGAAAAATAAAAAAATTTAGAGCAAAAACCCTTTTTAAATAGGAGACAATGCGAAGCTAAGTGAAGTTTTAGTTATGCAGATGAAAAAGTATAATGAGTTTCTTTTTAGTTCTGTTCCTACTGTCTATTTCAAATATATGCATTTTATTTAAAATTATTATAATTAAATTTAGAGATTTTGATCTAGTAGCTCTATTCCAATTTTCTCGTTAGCCTATAAATATAAAGCTATTTCTTAAATAAGTATGAAACCTTGCTGTAAAATGCAGAAGTTAAAATTAATTAATTAAACTGCTATATAATTGTAATATTCTGGTCTTGATTAAAGAGATCTATTATTACTATAGATCAACCTAGTTACGTTTTATTACATAAAGATACCTAAAAGTCTAAATAAGCATCACAATTTACTTAAGCATGTATAAAACATCTTTAGTTAAACCTTTTAGTCTTTAACTATAAAGTCGAGTTAATTTTACTAAATCGGATATACGAAAATAAGTGGGTTTATCTAGCTAAAATCATAAAAGTACAACTAAGACAAAATGTTAATAATAAGAGACTAGTATTATACACCTATATTGATATTATCCTTCGTTAATTAGTACTTCAACTAAGAATGAGATAAGGCACTAAAGGATATTTACATTACTAATAAATATTATATGAAAGTGTTAAATCTAATTACCTACTTTTCTTTCCTCAACTGACTAAAGCAAATGATAATAAACGAACTTAACTAGATAATTTTATTATTAGTTAATAAATCTAATATAGTAAGTGTATGAGTTCGAATGGCATTAATATAAGGAATCTAATGGTATTTAGCTGCTATCATTTTTAGTAGAAATGGAAATAATGTAGCTAATTTATTAGAGTGAGAAAATTGGAATTATTATAAAAGTAGATTTTCTGCTAGCATAAATAAAAACAGTTGTCAAAAGCATTATTATAGGTACTGATGTTATTACAGAAACAATGAATTGAAGTTATAATATCATTTTGATTATCTACTAAGCTAATCAAAAGATAAAGATATTAAAGATTTTCCGAGATAAGATAGCTAGTGTAAATATATTTAAATGAAAGATTTGAAGGGATTCTCTACTAGATTCTATTTGGAATAATTTAAATATTAAAGCGAAAAAATAAATAAAAGTTAAAATCTAAAGGGTGACAGATATTATATAATAAAACTACAAGAAATTTTTAAAATCTGTTTAAAATAAAAATAATCAAATGCTATTATTAAAATGGGTAGAAGTGGAAAGATATTCATAAAACTAATAAAGCGTTAAAGAAAGAAATTATCTTTATCATGCTATGTTAATTAATTAAATAATAGGAATTTCTTGGTTGATCAAATATAATTAAAAAATCTTACAATATGAACAACTAGAATTAATTTTATGTAGCAACTTGAAATTATTGATTCAATCTAAAAGATATTATTCTTATCAAAAAGAATGAAAGACTGTATTGCTGATCCAAAATAAATGACTGGTTCAAACTTATAAATCTATTTTATTGCAATTTATTTTAATGAAATTAATGAAAAATTCTTATCTAATTATATACTACTCTTTCTTTTTCATACTATTCTTATATCATATCTAATATGCTCTTCAAATTTATTATATACTTTATTGTTTAATATTCTTATACTTCTCTTCATACTTACTACTCTCCTCTTCGCTCCTTTGCATACACTACTTATTGAACTTTCTTAATACTGATATATACTCGTACTTGTTCTACTCAAAATTAAACCCATTCTCATTGCCAATCTTTATCTATATCAGTCAGTCGTCCAGTGTCTTACGAATTATTCCCACGTTTCTCGCTGCTTTCTCTAAATTCACTCTCTTCTTCCCTTTATCGCTCTCCACTCCGTCGTATTGTATTCTCCATCAATACAAATAGTTTATCACATCCTTTATCATCTTCTCTTGAGCTCTCTTTTGTTCTCTTATATTCCACATTTGTAACAAAGGCTTTATCAGTCCTATTGTCACTTCTATCTTTCAAACTTAAGGAATCTTTTCAGTCACTTCTTTCAAAATCTTCTACTTCGTCTCCTTTAGAGTAAAGATGTAAGTTTGAACTGTTCCTTTCTTAAGATAAACTCTAGAAGGAAAGAAGTCAAAGGAAGTATTCGATTTAAGATGAGAAATGAGAGAATAGAAAAGGGACAAGAAATCGAAGAATTCGTTATTTAAGACAGTTATAGGGATATAACCTTATCCTTGTTCTAGTATATTAAAGCAGTTATCAAGAACATTTCATTAGACTAGCAGTTGATTCATAATATTCTTACAGGCAAAGGAATCAATAGAAGCTTATTTCTCTTAATACTGATAAGTTAAGCTTAAATGAACATCGTATGATAAGGTTAAATTAAGTTAAAAAGAATAAAAAGAGGAAGAAAAAGGATAAGAATTGAGAGAAAAGAAGAGGTGAAAAGTGAGCTTAAAAGAAATGAGAGGGTTATAAAGTGAAAAGGAAGAGCAATGCTTATGAGAAGGTAGAATGAATTTGATAAGGAAGTTTTGTTATATAAAAGAAATCATAATTAATATATTCTATAAAACATACAATTTTTATTTTCATGCTTTTAGATTTAATTATTTAATAAGAAAGAACATTTTTTTCATTAATATACCTATTTTTTAGTTCTTATGTAAATTTAAGGCCTATAAATTAGTTAATAATAGTTCTTATTTTTAAATATTAAAGATGATATTGTAGCTTGCTTGATATTTTATCTTGTTCATGTTTATAAAGATAAATTTAAGTTATAAAGTTTTATTTTTACCTTATTCCTTGTTATTTTATTATTCTTGTTTCTTTGAATCAGATCAGATAGTAGATTAAATACTAAATCTAAAATACTTTAATATTTAGTTTCTTATCTGCTTAATTAGATAATTCTTATACTGTCTAAGTTAAGGATGAAAAATCTTATGCTTCTCTCTCAGAATCATGAACTATCTTGTAATCATCGTTTCATTTAACTTGAAAATTTCACTTTAATTCCTTCACTTGTAACTGTAAAGACAAATAAATGCCCTTCTTCACATAAAGATATATTTTTAAATAGGGAAACTGAGCTACAATTCCCTTATATCTTTGAATCATCTAAGACCAACTAAATAAGACAATAAGTTTATTAAAAGTTCTATTAGAACTGATAAATGTTGCTAAACACTGATCTCATTGTCTTCTTTTATTTTCATATATTAGAATAAATAAAGGAAATTTAAATTATCTTAAATCCTCATAAATATACGGTTTAGTATATTTGCTAATAACTAGAAATGCTAAATATATCTAGATAGATGCTGTAAATACTTAGTTATCCTTAATTTTAAAGTTCCATATAGTATATGACAAAAATTATCTTAATTTCCTTAAATATAAATGTTTGAAAAAATAAATTTTTTGTTAAAGATCAAATCTAGATTTATTATAAAATGAAAGAAGTAAAAACTTAAAAGTTAAGTGAGATCTTTAAGATGAAGAGATTTTATAAGTGCATTTTAAACTTTTGCATTAAAGCACTTAAAAAATTTTAAATAATTAAATCTAAAAGCATGAAAATAAAAATTGTATGTTTTATAGAATATATTAATTATGATTTCTTTTATATAACAAAACTTCCTTATCAAATTCATTCTACCTTCTCATAAGCATTGCTCTTCCTTTTCACTTTATAACCCTCTCATTTCTTTTAAGCTCACTTTTCACCTCTTCTTTTCTCTCAATTCTTATCCTTTTTCTTCCTCTTTTTATTCTTTTTATTCTTTTAACTTAATTTAACCTTATCATACGATGTTCATTTAAGCTTAACTTATCAGTATTAAGAGAAATAAGCTTCTATTGATTCCTTTGCCTGTAAGAATATTATGAATCAACTGCTAGTCTAATGAAATGTTCTTGATAACTGCTTTAATATACTAGAACAAGGATAAGGTTATATCCCTATAACTGTCTTAAATAACGAATTCTTCGATTTCTTGTCCCTTTTCTATTCTCTCATTTCTCATCTTAAATCGAATACTTCCTTTGACTTCTTTCCTTCTAGAGTTTATCTTAAGAAAGGAACAGTTCAAACTTACATCTTTACTCTAAAGGAGACGAAGTAGAAGATTTTGAAAGAAGTGACTGAAAAGATTCCTTAAGTTTGAAAGATAGAAGTGACAATAGGACTGATAAAGCCTTTGTTACAAATGTGGAATATAAGAGAACAAAAGAGAGCTCAAGAGAAGATGATAAAGGATGTGATAAACTATTTGTATTGATGGAGAATACAATACGACGGAGTGGAGAGCGATAAAGGGAAGAAGAGAGTGAATTTAGAGAAAGCAGCGAGAAACGTGGGAATAATTCGTAAGACACTGGACGACTGACTGATATAGATAAAGATTGGCAATGAGAATGGGTTTAATTTTGAGTAGAACAAGTACGAGTATATATCAGTATTAAGAAAGTTCAATAAGTAGTGTATGCAAAGGAGCGAAGAGGAGAGTAGTAAGTATGAAGAGAAGTATAAGAATATTAAACAATAAAGTATATAATAAATTTGAAGAGTATATTAGATATGATATAAGAATAGTATGAAAAAGAAAGAGTAGTATATAATTAAATTTATAGACATTTTAAAATATTTAATAATAATAATTACTGTATATAAATCTTCCAAAATAACCATCTTCTTCAAATTTTTCTATTATTTTCTCTGCTATTTCCTAATTAATTCCTTTTCGTATTAATATTTCTAAAATTTTATAAATGCTTATATTCTATATATTTGAAATGGATTCATTAATTTATATGCATATTTAAACAACTCTCTGAGCTACTTTTAACGTTATTTTTATTTATTTTAATTCAAAATTTTTATCTCATTAGTTTATCTTTAAGAAATGTTGATACACTGCTTAATAAGCATTTTCAAATATCTCTTTTTTATATACTCTAAAATATTTGTTGACAGTTAACTTTAGACTTACCTATTGTTATATTCAAATAATTAAAGGATTTATTTTAAGTTTTAACTCTTTCGTTTTTACTTTCAGAATATATTCTTTATATAACGATCAAAATTAGCTAGAATCTATATTTTTTTGAGCTTCTGGAATTTATATTTTATTCAATCTTACTGGCCAAGATTTAACCTCACAACTTTTAATCATTAATCTTTTTATTATTCCTTCCTTCAATTTTTAAAGCTTTTATATAAAAGTATATCTTTCCTACTTTTTATTTAAACTTTTAGCTAAGATAATCCTAAACCTATATAAAAATCTTTGATTTTAATTTAAATCTTTCTATTGCATAAATATCGATTTTTTCCGATTCTTTTAGCCATTTTTAGAAACTGAAATATACAACTCTATATAAATCTAGGTTTCTCTCCAAAAAATTTATTTTTCTAGATTGCTCTAAATTTTTGTGCTAGCTTCAATTTATCCCACATATCTTAAATTTCCCTTTCTTAGCTTTTGAAATAAATTTTTACCTTAAAGTTTATCTTTAGTTAGGTTTGAAAATCATGGCTCTGTTTTATTTTAAATTACTTAATTTTATTAGTTTGTAAAAGTAGTCGTTTGATGTTCTATACTCATATCCATTAAATCGAATTTTTTATTCTGAAAGATACTTTTTTTAGTAGATAAATTAAGTTATTTTTAAAAGTTGCCTTAGAAGCTAAAAAATACTCATCCAACTAGTGAATAATAAATCCATTGGTAGAGGGATATTAAAGCCAATTTTATAAAATATATTGGTTATAGTTACATTACCAGCTATATGCTCCATTAATAAAATGTTCAGATAATTCCCATATTTAACAGCAATAGAGAAAGTAAGCTTTCGTCCTATTTATAAGTAGAGAAATAAGAGTATTTCACATAACTAATGTTTTGTTCGCTTTACTGGATTGATTACTTAAATGTATGTCAAGACAATAACAATATCTAATATAAATATATGAATTATCGAAATGCTTTCATTAGTCTTAGTTTAAATTTCTTAAGTAAGCACATAAAAACTTAATAAATTTTAAATTTTAATAATTACTATCAACAAAGTAAATTGACACTTAAAAGAAAAGGTTACTCTAAATGACTTAGAGAAAATACTTTATACTGTATCAAGGTAGTTACTTTCTACACTTTTGGTAAGGTTAAATCTACTTAAACTTAACTACTTTTTAGAACCATACTATGATATTATTGATACTAAGCTTATTATTAATGACTGTCTTACTAGGTTAATCAAAATTTATAACAAGTTCTACATCGAAGCAGCAATGATCCTGTTTTTTTCAATTTAATTTTATGATATTGTAATAAAATATCTGGATGAAACTAAAAGGAACATAAATTTACTATTTGCTCAAAACATCTTTCAGCATGTGACTTTGCAGATTATTAAATAGAATTTTCGAGTTCATAAAAAAGTCCTAAAATTGCTATAAGTTAGAGTTTAAATTTTCTCTTGAGTTAAGCATGACTTTAACGTTTAAAATATGAGGTAATTTCTTTATTAAAAAAGGAGAATCGAAATTAAATAAATTTATACATCAAAGGAAAGTCGTTTAAGTTTTGGGTAATAATCTCTAAAGGTATTATAATGATTTCTTGTTATGGAATTATATCTCCGCTTAATTTAAAAATACTTTGTAGAACTTTTGATCTGCTAAAGCGGAGAATGGTGATGATATTACTTCTTGGGATATTTGAAAGGAATTATAAAATTTCTAATATTTAAAGATTTTTTCAAAGAAGACCTTTAAATCTTCATGAACTTCATTTAAGGAGTCTCTTTTTCGACTTATGCTAATTTCCTTCCTAGCAGATGCAAACAGTGAATTTCATGTGCTTTTATTTAATTAAAATAAATTAGCTAAGAAAACCCGGACTCTCATATTACGTTTATTGTTAGATATACTAAGCATGATTTGCCATACCAAAAGCATTTAACTAAAAGTCTTTAATTGTATCAACTTACCATTATAAAATTTATACTTTTCTAGTTTACCAAACATCCCCTATATAAAAAAGAAATTCATCTAAGAATTTCTCTATAAAGTAACATACTTTACCTCTTAAATAAGAATAATAGATTAAGTATTAAGTAAGTAAATCGTGCTTATTAAATGCCATATACTAAATTGAATAACTAAATATTCTTAGAGAATCTTTTCCATTTATTGACTGATAACTTGCTGTTATATCTTCTAAATTAACTCAGTTAATGCTCCATTGATATATAATCAAGTGTTTCTAGTTTATGTGGCTAAGATTTTAACTATCTCAAAGACGCTTCTTTACTAAAGAGATCTTTTTAGATGTTTTCTATCAATTAGTTACTTTTGGGAAAATATTAGTAGAATCTAATTTTATATGATTAGAGTTATAGCTATTAGAATTTTCAAGAACCTAGCTTATTGAAGTTAATAAATTGGTCAAATTTTATAAGCTTTATAAAGAGAAGACTAGAAAGGTTCAAGTTGAAAAACGAAGGATCATTAAACGCCTCGAATGAAGAGAAATTATTTTGTCAAGTATCTTTACAAAAATAATTCAGAGCAAGAAATGAAAATGATTGCTTCGAAAATTTATTTAAATATAATAAGCATGATGCTCTACACTGTTATTATTCATTTAAGTTCCAATATTGAAATAAAGAGATTTATATAATTAATCTATTTATACTTTCTCAATGATTTAAAATTCCGTGCTTTCGTTATTTTTCATTAGAAGTGTCATCTGAGGAGATATAGACTCATAATTATTTCTTAATTTTAAACTCTTTATTATTCTTTTCTTGCGAAATAAGTTCTATTCTTCCAATTTGATTAATTATAGTTGTTATCTTCTAGACTTACTAAGTTTAATCTATTTCTACATTAAGCTGAAGTACCATTTGCTTGTCTTATTACTAATTTTAAGTAAGAAAATTGTTGCTTGGAGATAGAAATTCTAAATTTGCGATTTGTTATATGTTTCAACCTCGTCTTTGTATCATATCAGAATATTTTATTATCAGATACGTATAAAAATTGATCTGAATCATACTTTAATGAATCATTATCAGTTTAGCCGTTAAAAAATGGCAGTCAAAACTGTATGTTGTTCTACTTAAACTATCTCAACTACATCTCTTAAGCTTCTTCAAAATCTTCTTCCAAAAATCTGACTGATACTATATAGTTGAATTTTTGTTAATTTCTCTTAATAAATCCTTTTGTCTAAATTGTAAAAGAACAATTAGTCTATTTTATTCTTCATTTATCTTTCATTTTTCAATGTATCTATATTTCTTCGTTTGATGCATCTTATATTTTTTGAGGCTATAATTAAAATTATCATAATATAGAAAAAATGGAAAAACTCTTGCAATAAGTCTCTTCTTAAAAGGATTCATCTTAGTCAAAATATGATTAATAAAAAGTACTTTAAGAACTTAAATTTATGCAATTAGAGAATTTTAAACTCTTAAGAACAGTATAAGAACTAGAAAGAAAAATAGAATATCTGATGACTAACTCACAGGAGAAAAAATTGAAAATAACAGCAAGGAAATATTAGAATAGAAAAATTAGAAGAAAAATTCAACCAATTCGAAGAGTTAACTGAAAGTATATTCCTATAAAAAAAAAAGTGAATGATACGATGGATGTTGAGCAGCCCGTAACAATTTTCATTCCATATCGGAAAATAATCAGATGCTGGTACTGCATGAGACCAGGGCACAAACTAAGAAGCTGCTTACAATTTTAACAAAAAAAAATAATAAAAAACTAATGGGAAATCATTTTCTGGATCTATTGCAACTAAGAAGGTAAACTATATAGAAAAAATACTACAACTAAATAGTGAAGCTCCTTATATCTAATAGGCGGTTTACGAATTCAATAAAAAGTGACTGGGATTTGACCTATCGGAAAATATTAGAATTATCAATCTAAAAGTCACCAAGACTTATGATAGAAAAAATCCAAACAGATGTGGAATTGATATTTATGCCTAACTTTAAACTTAAAAGTGATTAGCCTAAAAATGGAGACCCTCTATAATCTATTATTTATTTATCCATTTTTATTTTTAATTTGTTCTTTTATCCTGCTTTTTTAGATTCAATGTAATTACATTAATATTTTTGAATTCTTTATATATTTTAAAGGAAAAATTTAACTTTGATTAATCATTTTCACTCAAGGACTTACAGTTTGTTGCTCTATCTAACAAAATGCTTTTATTAAATAGATATCTAATCAAAAAGCTGAAAAAAAATGTCAGGATTCTTCGTGGCTACAAAAAAACAGGAGCTATCCTAGAAAGGCTAGGCCCATGAAAAGGGTACAAAAAAGGTCACCTATCAGGATGAGTCTCTCACTTCTGAAGAAAAACCTAAAATAGACTTAAAATATAATGCGCTCGGAAGTCTCGAATCTCATCACAAAGTAGCAAATAAATAATTATTAATTGACTAAGTTGTTCTGACCTCCAGAAAGAAGTAAAAAATTAAAGAAAGACAATAAAAAAGTTAATGGAAAAACTCGAACTTGCAGAGGAAACAGAATCGAGAATCATGTCCTAAGAAGAAACCTTAACGCATTTTGAAATATTTCACATGACTAGAGCAGTTAATCTTAAAACTATCAATAGGAAGAGTTGATCAGCAAGTTAGAAAAAATAGAAGAGAATTAGTACAAATTGCACCGTTGAATGGAACTGAAAGAATAAAGGAATGATCCAATGATAATTGAAGGTGAAAAAACTGAAGATTTCAACCTAAGTGACAAGCAATAAGACGCTATTATTGTAACTCTCAAAAGAATCTGTGAAAAAGGTGGTAGAAATTTTTCTCAAGTAAGAACATTGAAACTAGTAGAAGATATTGGAAAAATTAAAGAGGAGAAATTAACAACTAAAATTATCAAGAGAAAGAGAAAGATTATATTGCAATAAATATGGAAAAAATTACAAGAAAAAAGACATCTAGCATCTAAATGAAAGAAGATTAAAGAACAGCATTCATGACAAGTAGAAGAGTTGTAGAATTTTCAGGTTTTTAAATTTGACTCTAGAACAATTTAGAGGCTGGTGAAAAATAGGTTGAAATACCTCCAAGAACGCCAAACATTTAATTTTGTATTTATATAAATTAGCTACCTATTCGTTTTATATGCTCAGCTTGTGATTTTAAGATTTTTTCTCTATTTCCATTTTGAAAATGTTGGCCTTTAGATTTAAGAAGAAAATTAAATTATATAATATCTTTAGCAATCTATTATTCATTCTCCTAATGTTTTATATGTTCACTATTATTTTATTTAATTAGTCTTTTTATATTTCAAAATACTTTTAGTTCTATCCTAGTACTCAGATTCAATTTAGTATTCTCACTTTTCCTGAGATATTGTCTTCCTTAATTAAATGCTTTTTTTATTTGAATATCCACTCCTTAAATTTTCAACTATTCCCACTTGATAGCAAATTAAGATTTTTTTGCTGAAATAAAACTAGAAATGCTTCTTGACGAAAGATAGACTATTATTTTATGAAATAACCACAAAAAATCGAAATCTTATTTCTTATGTTACCCTTTTGGTAGCTAGTCGAACAGCTAGAAACTTATCTTATTTCTTCGATATTTTATAAAATGCTGATTTATTTTTATTTTTTATAAAATGCTGTATAATACAAATCCTAATATGTAAATAATACATAAAGATGCATTTAGATAATAAGCTATTAAGTTATGTAAGATTAATGCTATCTAAAGCATTAAGCATATTTAATAAATAACCATTTTAAAATTTTAATTTAATACTTGGATTATTCAAGTTAATAAGTCTATCAAAGCCTTCTTGAGCTAAATATCTTTATCTTGATTAGCATCAAACATCTAAAGATCGAGAGGCCTAAGTAATTCCAAAAGCTCCTATATTTATACTAGTCTTGTGAGGGATAGATTTCTATTTAAGATCTCTTGAAAGAATGTACTATACATCCAAATATGTAGCATGATGCAACTGAAATTCCGGTTAAGATAAGTACTAATTTTATCTTGCTATCTATAATATTTAATAATGCTTACCATGATTATCAAGAGAAATTATTACTTCATCTTCCATATTTTCTATCTGTTCTTGTGAGTCAGATTTACTAATTTATCCTTCAAAGACCCAATTTCCTTACATAGTATAGCTTTCAGACACAACACTGGCTATGATGGACGCATTGAAATTGAAATTGAAATTGAAAGAGCCTCCATCTTCTTTCCATTTTTTAGGAATATCACTGTCTTAGATAATAATTTCCAGGTAAGAACTTTACTGTAGAAGCCTATTTTAAATCCTTCCTTCACTTAATTTTGCACTTGGACTATTTGTTATCTTAACAGAAGAACCTCCTTTAGTTTTACAGTTTTTCTTTTCATAGCAAGTAAAAGTTAAGTTTTATTCACTTGCTTCACTTGACTCACTTACATGATTAAGCGTGACATTGAATATCTCAGTATTTATTATAGCCTCAGTACCAAGATTTCCACCAAATGCATTACCTCCTATTTCTTAGTTATTAGGAGCTGGTTAAATTTCATTAGAGTCTCCTCCTTAAGAAGTTTTTTCAGTGAATGAGGGTGCAAAAGGTCACACAAACTATAAAAACTTACCCACTACAAGCTTTTCCCATTTTATTTGCTTAGTATATACTTAAAGACTAAGCTCATGCGATAAAAATGAAGTCTCTAAGATAGTTTCACTATAAGTAGCTGACTGAGTAAAATACTAATTGATGAAATTAAAAATTAAAAGGTTATCTTAATTTAATAAATAGAGCGATAAAGATATCTAAAATTTAATAAATTCTAATACAAAAAAGTTGATCCTAAAAGAGATAATATTTATAGGATATTAATGAATCTATTAAGTAAAAAATAATTTCTAAAGTTTTATTATTATTAAATAATTAATTCTTATGCTACATAATTATTTGATTTAGTATAAACTAGCTAAAATGTAATAAAAATATAATATAAAATTAGTTGTTTAAGTTTAATAAATAAAATAGATTTAAAATACTTTGATTAATATATAGTTAAATATTCTAAAAGGGATTCCTTGATTATGAAAGTTTTAAATTAGGCTTTTTAATAAATTGAATATGATTTAGTGATAATTTTTGAATATTTAAAGTAAATTAGGATTATTTAATAAATGATAATTGAATTTGATTAAAAAGGATAAAATGATTAGTTAGTATTTTGACTTAAAGTAGTTAATGAATAATAGACTAATGATTTAATGATTATATTGATTTTGAATAATAATGTTTATAGTTTTAAAATATTAGTAGTATAATCCCTTATAATGCTTTTATATTTTTGATGACTAATTTAAATTAATATTTTTTGATAAAATAATAGATTAATTAATTAATTTTATTATTTTTAAATTAAATATACTAATTATTTATTTATCAATTCATAGTCATTTAACATTATTTAAATAACATTTAACTATATCAACAGTAACTATCAAAACTACTATTACTACTATCAAATATACTATTTACATATTTTTACTAACAAACCTAAATAACTCATTTCAAATTACTTCTTTAATAACTTATATAATATCTATTTATTATTTAACATACAAATATTACATTCTACTATTATAACTAAAACTATAACCTATTTTACTTCTACTAAATCCAAACCCATACCTAGTTATTAGATTATTCAAAACTAAATATCATTTACTTTATTCCTATTAATATCAAACCTACACTCTAATTATTTCTATTTCTAAAATAAGAAAAAACCAGCAATAAATTTAAGGGTACTTCTATAATTAAAATTTAGAAATTTAAAATGTTTGCTTCAAAGTTTCCTCCTTAATAACCCGTTACTTTAATTATTTGCTTTACTATAATGTAACATACTATTATTTCCTAAAATAGTATTTTAGCATAAGAACAACATGTGTAAGAGAAAGATTTAGATTAGCAATCTATAAGTCATTAAATATTGCACAAGTGTTGGGAATAATAGTTTATTTTTACTTTTCATTATAATATCAGCAATGCTAGCTCAAATTTAGCAAAAATAATTCTACTTAGTAAAAAGATAAAAATTACACCATTTAATCTTTATTCTCAAAATCAGAGCAAAGAAATAAATCTGAAGTAAGATAACTATTTTTTTAAAATTAAGAGTTGTCAAGATAATCAAAACCTTGCTTACTTATGAATATTTTCAAATAGATATTATAATTGATGATTTCAAAGAGTTTAATAAGCATAGCAATATTTAAATAAAAAAATATTTATTCTAAGAAATGCCTTTAAAGAAATCCAGTCATATCAACAGCAAAAAGATTTGTTGATTTAATAAGAGATATATAAAAAGTTTTCTCTTTAATAATATACGCTAAATACAATAGATATCTAATTTAAGAAACTTCTTCCATCTAAAAACTAATTCTTATACTTATAATTTTTAATATGAACTGAATCATCAATATATCAAATTCAATTTAATAAACTTTACTTAAGTAGATAGGAATTTGATACATTTGAGTACATTTTAAAGCGTAATCTTTTTACAGATATTTTAAAAGATTTTAATAAACTTAAAATAATTAATGAAAATAGTGTAAAAAACTATATTAATAAATAGTTTATAAAAGATAAGATAATTAAATTAGATAAGTACATAAAAATATTTCATCAATAATATTTAGAAGACCATTAGAGATTTTAAGAACTAGAGTGAATAGAAAATAGATTATATTAAAAACCCACAAACAGATTTAATGAGCTAAAAAATTGTTTATCAAGATGAGAGTGAAAGAGAACCATGAATGAAATATATAAAATTTTAAATTTAGCGTAATTTGCCTGGCTAAATGCCAATAATTATACAATTATGTCTCAATATTTAAACTCTTATAATTTATTATTATGACTTATTATTTAAATTTTTAAATAGTGAATAAGATTTTTAAATTATTAATTTAAAAAAAAAAAAAAAATGGACATGTACTAAAATTCGCAAAATTTCTTTCTTAGCGACTCTTCTTTATCTAAAAATAAAGAAGCTGCTTTCTAAAACGATGAGCATAGGCAGATGCTCAACTACTTTTATGAAATAGACATGGAATCGCTGCAACTTAAATCCGTTGATAATATCATGAAATTACTAAGAAATTTGCTAAAGAGCTGCAGTTAATGCCAAATTAATAGATATCTTCGAATTCCACTAAGACAGCTTGGCAATTCTTTAAAACGGGGACATTAATTGAAGACTAATCTCAAATATAGGAAATATACTTATAGGTAAAAAGACTAGCTTGTTACTTCAACCTCTACGATGGTATCTAAAATATCCAATATACAGTAAGATACTTTAGATACTTAGGATATTTAAGATATTTCTTTAATTAAAAACTAAAATTAAATTTAAATACAAAATTAATAAGAGACTATAAAAATTCAACAATTCAATACACAAAATAACATAAAAAGTCAATAGCAGATTTCAATAGACATTTAAACTGATTACTAAGAGAAGTTTGATATTACATATTTAACTGATCTTGAGATTTAAAATGCGTAACTTTAAGAAAAAATTGCAAAATTAAAATATAAAATTTAAAGCAAGATAGAAGAGGCAAATACTTTTGAAAATTAAAGGATAAATGAAAGCAAAAATCTTAAATTTCGAATTTAAAAACTCATAACTAAAAATAATTCTCTGTAAGAAAAGCTAATACATATATATGAGTAACACAATAAAGAAACTTTAAACATTAAATCACAATATAAAATACACTTAGAATAATACCAAAATTATTTATTTAAAGCTCAAAAGTAAATTAAGAAAATCTAGAATAAAAATTAAATCTTAAGGTTTGATAATTAGTAGAAATAGTTAATGCTTTAGTCCAAATAATTTGTAAATAATGCTACAAATAAATAATAATCAATATAAACGAATACTGATCTTTCTTTAACTTAAATATAAGAATTGGAAACTTAGAGTTAACTTCTCACTTAGACTTAATAGCAAAGTATAGTAAAACAAGCTATGCTTAGTGAGGAGCTAATGAACATGACACTATCATTTAAACTACAAGATGAGGCAATACTTGCTTCCAAGTAAGAAGCCCAAAATATTATAAACAACTTGGTTACTCAAATTTAATTCATTCAAGCTGAATTGAGTAAATGTAATTTGAGACATAATGAAGTATAATAACATCTTAGGGAGGTAGAAACTCTTAACTAAAATCTCAAAGGTGAAAATTTTCATTTATTAAGCAAAATAGATCAGATCGACTAAAAGGTACATTCACTCACAGTCAATTGCTAGTAACAACAGGCTTAGTGTTAATTATTACAAAATGAGAATTATTAAATATCATAGGAACTGAGCTTTCAAAAAAATAAATATGCCAAATCAGTCAAAAGCATTTTTACATAAACAATCACTCCTCAGGCATAGAATGAATAAACATAAATTGAAATTCAATTCAGCAACTAAATTTCTCAAGCAACTATATCGACTTTAGATTTAACTACTGGTACAGACTTATTATTCTTAGATCAATCTACCTAGTGCGACTTCGTTGAATTGAAGTATACAAAGTTGTAGAATTTATATGATAAATTAAACAAATAATTTATCAATTAAGATATATAGAGTGTCTACTAAAGGCTTGTCTCGTGTTAATAAAAATAGTTTTGAGAAAAGGAAACACAAACCTGTTTAAAAATTAATAGCAAAGATGCTTGAACATGAACAAAAAAAGGGAAATTAATAAGCAATTATAGTTAGACAAGAATCATGGAGTTAAAGAATTAGGTTATTTAGACTTAAAATTCTATCAATGCTAAGGATGAAGGAACAATAACAGTAGTTACCAATCATTAGCTAGTTGCTTCTTAACAAGAACTATAAATCACAAAATAGAATAATGGAAAACTGTAAGAGTAATATAATGAATTAAACGGATTATATGTTTAACTCATGCAGGATTATGAGCATCAAGTAGAATTGAAGCTAAATGTCTATGCATAAATTTCAGAAATATAGAGAAAATAATAAGATGTTAAAACTCAATCTTACTTGAAAGAAATAAAATGAAATGCTTCAACATAAACATTTTTAAGTGATTAAATTTAAGAAGATTAGCAGATTGAAATTTTAGAAAATTCAAATATCTAGACATCATATGTGATGAATTGGGATAGCCAAACAAAATTTGGAAAGAGAAGTTGAAGAGATGCCAAATTTAACCAAGACACTTTAAACTTAAAATAGTCAAAATTTGGGTTTAATGAAATAAATATTGAAGAGATTTTAAATAAATACGAATTTAAAGACGCCTAACTAATTCAATTTATAAGGTCCAATAAATGATGAAATTAGAATCTTTTCACTTTAGTAGGCAATAGATTTATAACTTTATCTTGCAAACTAAACCATGCTACGTGTGATGGAAATGAAATAGATATAAAAATCGATAATAAATTGAATGAAAAGTACGATTCATTGACATTATTCATTATAATAAGTTACAGGTAATATATCAAAAATTGCCCCAAATTGCTTAACATATAAATTCATCAAAATGAGAAGATTCTCTGTATTTATGAGCCAGGAATAAAAGGAGGAGTTTTGACTTCATCATAAGAAATTCATCGATTTATAAAAAACGGAAATTATATAGTTAAAACGCTGCTATAAACTGATTTTAGAATTAACTATATTGTCCTTTAAAAATAACTAAGACTCAAAGGAGGTGTAGAGAACAATGTAGAATAACCGTATTAATGCAAACAAGAATTTGAGAATTAAGAAATAAAGATGCCTATCGATAAGCAAAGAGAGATAGGCATAATAAAGCTTGGACATATTAACATAAATGGAATTGGAAGCAAGCAATTAAACGTGGAAGAATTTATACGAAATAATGACTTAGACATTTTCTCAATTAATGAAACGTGATAAAAATAAGACTATCCTCCAATACTTATTAATGGATATAGGACCTATTTCAAGAACTCAGGAAAAGGAGGAGGAGTTTGCTTAATTGTTAGAAATTAACTTAATAGCACGGAATAGAATAGCATATAACAATTAGCTCAAGAGAGGTTCGTTACAATCAAACTAGATAATATATTCATAACATCTTGTTACATGCCAGATAACAGCAAGAGTGAAAATATAAAAGACGAAGCATATGAATATATAAATGTATTCCTTAATTCTTTTCCTGACAACTCACATATATTATTAGGAGATTTTAACGCACTACTATAAGGCTTTGGGGATAACCCTATTAACAACTATGACAATACAAATAGATTCTAAGAATTCATTCTCTAAAACGATTTAGAAATAATAAACGATGCAAATATGAACACATGTTTACATAAAGGGAATAAAAATATGTATTGCAACGATTATATTGTCATCAGTAATCACTTGAATATGAATTAATTTAGAAATTTTCAGGTTCATAATTACAGCTTATTTTCAGATCATATTCCATTCACAGTTGAATTTGTATACCATACTCATCTTCAAACTGAAAAAATAAAAGTGAGAAAGTACAAAATAAGTAGACTGTAGGATCCTATTGATAGATTTATCTATTAGAATTCATTCAAAGATTAAGTAGAAGTATTCTTCCTAATTGATAGAGATAACTTAGAAGATTAATACACTTATATTAGAGACTGCATTTAGAACAATGCAGATTAAGTTTTAGGCTCATTTATCCCAGACCCGAAGTATAATAGACTTCCTAAGGACCTCACATAAAAATATATCGAAGCAAAGAGAGCAAATTAATTGTACAAAGAAACTTTAGCATATATAGGGAGGAATAACTAAGAAATCATTGATCTTCACTAAAGAGCGAACACATTATGAAAAAGCTTTTAGCATAATTTATGAAAATTTAAAAAACAAAAGGCCAAAAACAGATTCCTACTCCTCAATGAAACCACAAAAGATATGTTTTCTTAAGCAAAGAAAATACTTAACCCTAGACAAAGAAATTTGATGAACTTTAATAAGGAATTGAAGGACTAATTTGTAGAAGCATGGGAAAATTAGGTATTTAGCAAGCATTCGAATTTAACTAACCAATAGATTGAACTAAGTAACTAGAAAATAGATGCAATTTATGAAAATAACATAGAAATTCAAAATTAACCCTTTTCTTACTTATAAAATTTCGATCCTTTTACAATAGAAGAGATTATCTAACTTATAAGTCTAATTCCTAATGGTAAAGCAGCAGGGCCAGATGGAATAAAAGGAGAACTGCTAAAATATGCAGGATATTATCTAGCGTTGATGCTTCATTCTTTTATAAATAACATGCTTAGAATTGGAAGGATTCCTGAAGAGCTTAATACTTCTATCATAATCCCCATTTTCAAAAAAGGAAGTAAAGACGATTGAAAAAACTGACGCCCTATTTCCCTTATCAATACTATTTTGAAATTATATGATAAGGCCCTTACGAAGAGACTCTACTCAATAATTTATGAAAGACAGTTAATCCACTCAAGCTAAATGGGGTTTATGAAGAACAAATAAACCACCTAATAAATATGAGTGATCCAATAAATCATAGATCTTTATCGAAAACAAGCGAAAGGAAAAACTAAACTGATTGCAACTTTAATTGACGTAGAGAAAATGTTTGATTCTATTGAAAGAAGAATTCTTTTTAAATAACTAAGAAGAGTCAAATTACCACTAGGTCTCATCTTGGCTTTAGAATCATTTTATAATAACTTAACTACTTCCTTTATTATAGACGGAACAAATTCTAAGAAATTGAAATTTAGCAATGGAGTGATGTAAGGAAGTTCGCATGGACCTGTGCTTGCATTATTATACTATGACATTGTCATTAGACATATAGAAAACAAAGGAGAAATATTAGGATTCAGATGTGCTAATTTTAAGAATAGGTTCACTTGTAGAGGTTGAGCTGACGATTTAATACTATTATCGAACTCATAAAAAAATATGTAGTCACTTATTAATGAAGCAAACTCCATTTTCAATTAGACATTTCTTAAAATAAATGTCTCCAAATGCGAAACGTTATAGTTTTTAAAAAAGAAAAGCAAAGAAACAAAACTAGACTTAAAAATAGGAGACCAAGCAATAATTTAGAAACAGCAAGTCACATATTTAGGGGTGATCCTTCACCAAAAGAAGAATCTAATTAACCATTGCAAATACGTTGCTGCAAACTATCTTTCAGCAATTAAAAAGGCAGTATTTGCATTATCAAGATATAGAAACGTAACACCTTGAAATTTCAAAATGCTTTGTAGACTGTTCACGCTTCCTAAAGCAGAATATGGTGGGGACTTAATACCTTGGACTGTGCAGTATGGAATAAATGGAATCTTGAACAGAATTGAAAAGAGCATGAGATTAATAGCCAGAAAAGCCTTCTAATCAGCAGGAAATACGCTTAATGAATCATGCTTTGTAGACCTCAATTGGATGCCATTCAAACACATGATGGCTCTTAAGTATTTCAGGTTTTTCTTTAAGATTAGAAATGAAAGCTAAAATCAACCTTAATCATCTATTGGAATATTGTTTGAGAATAATTATAAAGAGGGATATCAATATTATGATGAAGTTTAGAAACTGGCCTCATTTTATAAAATAGAAATTGATAATAAAGAGCACAATAACAACTTAATTTAATTCAGTAAATATGTGTAGACATAAATATAAAAGACATATTTTGAATTAGCTCTTTCAAGATTCAGCAGAATGCCTACTGCATAAATATATACAGAACAATTTTAAAACCTAAGATAATTCCCCAAAATAACATACACGAAATTAAACAAAAAATATTTGAAAGAAATAATTTGTATCTATAAGATTAGAAGCCAGTCTTACGCATTTCGAAAGACTCTGAAAGATCGAAATTATATTATTGAAAACCCTTTTTGTATATGCGGAGAATATGACACTCTCCAACATCTAATGGAATGTATATATTACATTGATATAAGAGAATGATTGGTCTCCAAAATTGGTTAATGTGATATTTTGAAACTAATAAGTTACGATTAACTATATATAAACTCTTTTCCTAAGAAAAAAATAGAAATGGTGGATGAATAAATAAAAATATTCATTCAAATGTTTATTAAAAGGAGGCGAGAAATTCTATAACAAGAGAAAGAAGAAGAGCAATACGAGAAATAATAAAAAGAAGCAAATCTAAGAATAGAAAATTTTAATGAAGAGAATGAAGAATAATAAAAACAAGAAAACAAAGAATAAGATGTCCAACAAAATTAGATGTAAAATGATGAGGAAGAAGAAGATTGGAACGAAGAGGAAAACGATAGCGAAGATGAAGAAGAAGAAGATTGACAACAGAAAATAGAAAAAAATGAAAGTTAGCTTGAAAATGAACAAGAAAGGAAATACTTAGAAGAAAAAAAAAACCTAAACTAGAAAATTAGTTCTGAAGAGCAATAAACTTGATATACAATAACATTTAAAAACAATATAATACCTTCAATTGGAAGAACATATTCTGAAAATTGAAGGTACCACAAATTTTTTTGTTAAATTTAAATTTAAATTTAATTTTAAAAAATGAAAATTAATTATTTAATAATTATCATTTATTTTATTATTTTAAGCTAAAATATGGGAATTTTCTAATATAATTGTTGATATATATATAAATAATAAAAATGATAGGATAAATAAAATTTAATCTTTTAGCATTTATAATATTAAAGGATAGTTTTAGTTAAAATATGTTTTTAAATAAAAGAAGAAAAGTAATTTAATTATAGTTAAATATTTAATGTAATTATAATTTTCTTATTATTAGCAAATTAATAATAATGGCTTATATTTAAATTTCTTTAACTGACAATTATAAAATAATTAATTTTACATAATTATATTAAGTTTAATTAAATTTATATAAATTAATAATTTATACTTAACTTTAAAATATAATAAAAGTTAGTTAAGATTATTATTATAATTACTTATATTATTTAGAACTAAAAATTATACATTCATTAAATTTATAATTATTGATAATTCTTTATTAATTTTATTTTATACAGTTATCTCTAAAGATATGTTTAACTATATTTACTTTTTAATTTACTAAATTATTGTTTTAATTATTGTAGACATTAATTATCAAATGTGAACTTTTATATTTTTATAATCTAGTAATCAAATACTTATTGTTAACCATTATTTAAAACTCATATCAAAATTATGAAAAGCTTCCTCTTTATTAGTTTTAAATTGATACAAAGATAATTAATTACTAGCTAAGCATATAATTATTTAATTATTTTAGATAGTATTTTTAATATTAATATCTTACTATTATAAAGGATTATTTTTTACTTTATTTTACTATCATTTAGAATTTTATATTATTTAAGTAATAAAGCTAAAGTTTCCTTTAGATTACTTAAAACTTAAATTCCTTTTAGATATTTCTTCCTTTATATTATCTATGTTTTATTAATTATAGTTAAATAGAGAGTTCTTTAAATGGCTTAATTAGCAATTTAATTAGTTTTTAGAACTTAAATTTTAATATTTATTTATAAAAATAAATGGTATAAATTAAAGCTATTTAGTAATAATATTTCAATTTAATAAAAGAGTTATTGTATGAAACTGTTTATTTAAATTTTAAATTAAGAGAGTTTTTGACATCTATAACTGCATGAATTGCTTCCTTCAATTATAGACATTAGTAAATTTTTTTAATGTTTTTAATTATAATCTTGATCTCATCAATTTTAAATTACTCTTGTTATAGTCTCTATTTTATATTTTCCTTTTTTACTTTTTTCATTTCTAATAATTCTAATCTTCTTGATATAAGTTTCTTGTGAAATATTTTTATTTATAAATCTAAATATTCCAAATAAGACTTTGGAAAGAATTTTATAAGTATTTAATCATATATTATAAAGCGTCTTAAGTCATAATTCTCAATCTTTTACGATAGTCAATCTCTTATATTGGAATAATATATAAATGTGCTTGAATGTACCATACTCTCCACACATACAGTAGGGATTATCAATAGGATAATGACAATCTTAAAGATCCTTTCGAAAATTAAAAGATTGGGTTCTAAGCTTATATATACTGATAATTTCTTGTCTAAATTATTTGTTCAACTTAGTGTAAGTAATTGCTAGAAATTGGTTAAGATACGAAATTTTTCAGTATATATTTTAAATTTTTTCTTCTCTTAAACTTTTGAGTAGCTGTATTATCGAAATATTGTTGTATTTTGTCTCTTATATATTTAGTATAATTTTTTTAATTTGTACTAATCTTGGAATTCTACAGTTAGATACTATAGAGAACTGACAATTGCTAAACTTGATCATAGCATCGAAATCCTTTTTTTCAGTTGGTAATGAAAAGAGAGTCTATTGTCGATGTTGGAAAATCAATAATTTCTTATTTCGTTTTATAATAGAATTTAAAAACTTTATTGCCATAATGTGTTTGAAAGATAACCAGTTTAAATCTATGAAACATAATTTATTAATTGGTGAAGTTGCTGCTTAAAATGCTTTTCTTGAAATCATTCTCATACTTGATTCAATTCTATTCAAAATTCATGTTTTTCCTCTCTGAATACACCATGGTACTAGTTCTCTCCATATTCTGCTTTAGGTAATGTAAAAAACTTGCATAAAGTTTTAAAATGCCAAGAAATCACATTCTTATATCTCATAAGTTAAAAAACAGCTTTTTCATTGCAACTAAATACTTGATTACGACTTCTCTACAATGAGAATTAAAATTCTTCTTCTAATGTAGCATTACATCTAAATATGTTACTAGTTCCTTTTAAATAATTGGTTAATTATCTAATCATAAATTTAAATTTTATTATTTATAATGTTTCTTTAAAATTTAGATGCATTCAGATTTGATAAATTTTATCTTTAATTGATTTTATGTAAAAATGCTTACCTTTAGCACGTTTCCGATAGTTATCAATTATTTGTTATATTATTCAAATTAATTAAGTTGCTTATCTAATTTTCATAAATCCCATTTATGTAGAGTGAATCAAATTTCTCTAATAAAGCAGATTGTATAGTCTTTTTATTAAAGCTTTATCATATAGTTTTATAATAATATTAATAAGAGAAATAGGTATTCAGTTTTTCCAGTCATCTTTATTTCCTTTTTTAAATATTGGAATTACCGACAATGTATTTAAATTCCTAAGGGATTCTTCTAAATCTTGACATATTATTCAGAAAAGATTGAAGAATTATTATCATATATTATCCACCATATTTCAAAAATTCACCTTTTATTCAAGCTGAAAAAGCTGCTTTTCCATTCGTAGTTTCTTTTATAATTATTGTATTTCTTGTATGGTAAAAAGATAAAATCCTTATAAATATGAGAGTCGATAATCTTTAATTTCCTAAATACTATCTTATATTTTATCTATTTTTTAATTACTGAGAATTATATTATTTAGTTAGATTAAAATTTTTGTTAAAAATAAATTCTTCCATGAATCAATGGATTTATTTTTGATTTCTTAATTAAAGTTCATTTAATTTTTTAGGCTTTTTAATTTTTTTAGTATGTGAAAATATTTCTTTAGCATCTCCATTTAGAAGTAAAAATTTCTTTTTTGCTTTATTTTTTTAAACTTTCACTAATTAGACTTGAAGTCTTTCCAAAGTCGTTTCGCTGTTTCATGAAGATTAGATACTTATTATTTTATTCTTCCAGATATAATGTGTGCTTCTTTATATACTGAGTTAGCCCTTTTAGGCCTACATATTTCTTAATAAAATCTCGAGGAAATTTGTTATAACTTGAGTCTGGAATAAAGGATTCTAATGTTTAATCAGCATTGTATTAGATGTTATTTTTGATAAATTCATATTAAACTTCAAGATTATCTTAATCTATCTAAAAGAATTCTAGATAAGTTTGTAGGAAAGATTCTTAATATTTTTGCCTAACTATTGCCTCTTATAACCTATTTATTTTATGCTTCCTAAAATTCTTGCTCATCTTCAATTAATCTCACATAAAATTAAGTTTTTTTTATAAATCAATTTGCAGGAAAAAATTTTCATTTTGAACTATAATCATCTTAATACTGTTTATCTTATAAAAGAATTGTTTTAAGAATTAAGTTTTTATCTTTAAATAATCTAGCAATTTTCAGTTGATATCATACTTTATGAATAAATATAATTATAATCTTTAAAACATCAATCAAATAGATAAATAAGCAAAATATAATGACTATTTAATTATAAAATGAATATGAAAACATTTTAATTTAATTTCTTGATAAGATATTTTAAATTTAAATAAGTGCTTAATCTTTTAAAAATCATATTTATTAAACCACTTTAAATGCTTTAATGTTTATGAATATTTAGTATCTTAAATTAAAAAATACTATATTATATAATAAATCAAACATTTATTAAAGGAATGCTTAAATTATAAATTATAATTTAGTTGTCTAATAATTTAGAATATAACAAAAATAATTCATTATTAAGGCTATTTGGGAAATTGTGTACTATTAGCATTATCGGCTTAGTAGAAACTTTGCTTTTTATTATGCTATATATGTTTCTTTTTATATTGTACGAAATATTTGCCATTTTTTATTATAATAGTTATTAAATTACACTTTGTATATTATTTTAATTAATACAAAAGATTAAAGCTTTTCTTTTAACCTTTTTTGATATAATGAAAACTATATTGATTTCTTAATTATTTACACTTTCATTTTAGTAATTCGTATTATTTAATATTAGAATATAATTTTATTCTTATTTTACATGGAAATATAAGATAATTTACAAGAAAGTGAAGATTTTTATAATTTTGCATATATTCAAATTATTTATAAAGTTTATTAGCAAATGTTTTTTATGGGATAAATAATCAATCAATTTTTTACAAATATTTCAACTTTAATAAAATAACTTCATTAAAATTCAAATTTTAAGATTAATAAATAAAATCAATTTTCTATATACATAGTAGATATATTCAAGTTGCTTTAAATCAGCTAAGAATCTAATAAACCCAAAAAATCGTAATTAGATGAATTTTAACTTTAACTAACAACAGCAATTTGAAAATTGGGAAAGTAACGTTTAAGATAAACATTCGAAAATAAGAAAGATAGAATTTGACTTCTCAAATAGAAAAATAGAGGGAATATTTAGAAATAAATCTTTTATCTTAAATTAGAAATTAAGTCATTTATAAAATATGCCTCTTTTTACGTGATCTGAAATTAAAAAAATTATATCTTAGCTTGCAAATAATAAAGCTACAGGTAATGATGGTCTAAAAGCTGAACTTATTAAGTATGGAGGTTAAGATTTGCATCAAATTATTACAAGTTTCATTAATAACATGCTTAGAACATTTAAAATACCTAATGCAATGAAAAAAATAAACATTTTTCAGATTTTCAAAAAGGGAGTCAAAAGTAATTGATGTAATTGACGACCTATCGCTTTATTGAACTGTCTACTTAATTAATTAATTTTAACTATAAGGGTTAGGGTCATCTTTAATTTGAGGAAATGTTTCCTCAAATTAAAGATAATAAAAGTTTTTATATTCAATACTCAACTATACATGTCTTCATCTGTATCAATTTCAAACTGAGATAATTCTTCTTTCTCTTCAATAAGCTCATAAAATTGTTCTTCCATCTTCTTGTAATTTTTCTCCAGCTTCTCTAAACAAATTCTAAGGTCATTGTTGTCCTTTTAAAGCTATTTATTCAGTTACTATTAATTACCAAGATCCTGTTTGATTAGTGTCACACTTGAATCATCTAATATCAGTTTCTTTCTGTAAATACCTCCAAAGTAGTTACAATATAGCCTCCTCGATGTTCCAAATTATTTACGGTGCTGCTCAAGAACTCTTCTTCACTTTGGACATTTTCTCAAAAATGTCCAGCCTTTTGACAACAATAGCATCGTTTATTAAGGGCTTGAATTAAAATTTTTATTCTGTTTACATTTTTTTCAATTTCCATCTTTTCTGATTGAAGTTCGTTTTTTTTGATTGGTAATCGAATTTCTTCTTTAATTTTCTATTGATTTGCTTCTAGGTTTTTTTCTAATAGTTCAAATTAGGAAGTTAAGGCTTCAATTTAAAACTAAACTTTACTTACCAAGTCTTGATCTTCCTTTTTTCTATCTTAAAAAAGAAGCCGAAGATTCAAGTTTTCCGCCTTCAGGATCTATATTTCGGTATTCATTTTCTCAATTAATGAATAAAGCTAAATAATGTCTTGTTCGTGGGGTTTCTCAAGCTTTTTCAGTTTGCTAGGAAATTCCGTATTTCCCAATCCTTAACAGGAGTAGATTTATCTTTTTTGAATTCTTGGTTCTTGTTAGTTAACTGAGACTTAAGATTGATCTTTAAGGTTAGAATTCAAAGTTTAGATTCCCGGTTTTTTTCCATTTTTTTTTAACTGTCTACTTAAAATTTATGATAAAGCACTAACATAACTACTTTATAATTATATTTATGAACGAAACATTTTACATCCAGCCTAATTTGGATTTATTCGTAAACACTCCACTACTTAGCAAATTTGAACTATTTAGTAAATTATAGACTTGCATCGTAGATGGTCCCATAAAAAGTGATTAATTGCAAAAAACGTTTGATAGTATATCTAGGAAATTACTCTTTGATCATCTTAGAAGACTTAGGCTACATTTGGATCTAATATTGGCACTAGAATATTTTTACGATAATGTTGATGCTAATTTTATAATTGAGGGATATCTTACAAGAACAATTAAATATAACAATGGAGTATTATAAGGAAGTAGCCATGCACCTGTACTTGCAATTTTATACTATGATATTGTTATAAGATAGTTAGAAGATAATCCGAAGAAATTAGGATTTCAAATATTATCTAAAACTTTCGTAGTACGAGCCTTCTCAGACGACTTAATCAAATTGTCCTCTTCCTAGAAAAATGACTAAAAATTATTACAAGCTACATCTACAGTTTTTGATTGAGTAAAACTTACAGTTAATGTAGCCAAATGTGAAGTAATAGAATTCTTGAAAAAAAATCAATGAAATGAAATCTAACCTTCTATTACTCTAAAGCTCAATGGGATTCCAATTGCTTAAAAAGATGAAGTTACCTATTTAGGATATTAGTTAGGAATAAAATAAAATTACAAGATACTAGCACAGCAGTATCTACCAAATACAGAGTAGCTATTTAAAAAGCTACTGCAATACTTTCTAAATATGGATTAGTATCCCCTCTCAGCTTCAAAACTCTTTGTAGAACTTTTATTTTGCCTAAAGTTGAATATGGAAGTGATATTACTCCGTGAGCTATTAAAGGAATAAAAAACAAGATAACAAAATCGTAAAGACTTATCTCAAGATAGGCGTTTAGATTTTAAGAATTCACATTCAATGATTCATGCTTTATTGACCTAAACTGGCTTCTTTTACACATATAGCAACTCAAAATTTAATGCACGTTTATTAAAAATTAACGTAATATAGCAAAGAAAATCCTAACTCAGATACTGCTTTTCTATTAGAAAAATGCACTAAATTTAATTTACCATACTAGAAACATATAAAGAAATGTATCGATTTGTATACTTTTGACATATCACATGTTTAGAGTAAGATGGATTTTTATAAACTCACGGAATAAAAAATAAAACATAAATTCTTAATGGAATGCTTCTCTAAGAATACACTTATGCCAACAGCAAAAAGAATTATAGACTAAATAGAAAATAATTAAAGTGTATTTCCTGAAATTACTTATACCAAATATAATAAACACTATATTAGAGAGACTATTTCTATCTATAAACTGAGGATTTTTTCTTATAATTTTCAATAAGAACTTAGTAATCGCCTCATTAACGTTAGATATAGCATTATTTGCTTATGTGGCTAAGACTTTGATGAAACTGATCATATTTTTGATTGCTAATACTATGCGGACATTATTGAGGAACTTGAAAGTCATAAAGCTTTTAAAGAAAAAGACAAGAAGAAACTAATTCTTTATGACTAAAACTATATAAACAAACATTTTTCAAAAAATCAAATTCCTAAACTAGACAAATTAATCAAAAATTTCCATTCTAAATTACTAAAAAAGCGTATTGAAATGTTTAAACTACAAGATGACTTTTAGAAGAGTTTCTAGAAGTAAAAAAAGACAAATTTCATCAAGACAATAAATAAAAATAAATGATAGAGAAAGAACAAGAAGAAGCTTGATTGGCATTTACAAACTTTTATCTTTCAACATATTTGTAATATTTATAGTATAACCTATATTTATTACAACTATGTCTCAATATTCTTAAATATTGAAACTATTATATTTTAATTAATTAATCTTTTAATTTACAAAATTTTGGAGGATTAAGTAAAGAATATACAGTAATTCCTCCAAATGCTTTTGAAGCTTTACCAGTTCTTGCACACTTTAGTAGTTCATTTTTATTAAAATTAATTCTATTTATTGAATTTAAAAATTTTCCAAGTACCAGCAGATCCTAGTAAGAACAATTTAAATTAAATTTTATTATATATGCATTTTTAAATATATAGAAGGTACACTATTTCTTTATACAAGTTTTTTCTTTGTACAATTTTTCAATTTAAGAATATTAGAAATAAGCTAATAAATAATATCTTTACATTCTTTAAGAAAATTAAACGATTATTGTTTTAATTAAAATCAAAGAATTTATATCAATTAAGATAAAACATATTCAGTATTTTCTTCTTTAATTAATTTATGTTTGCTTTCTCAATTTTATTATCTAGTGAGAACATCCTAAATCTTTTACATTCTTTCTGGAATACTTTTTACTCACTCTAGTTAATTAAATTATAAATTTATTACAAGTGTTAATTTTCTTTTAACTGAATATTAGTGAACAACTATTGTCATACTTCTGTTATGCTTTTTCTTTATTTTTTTAAATAAATATTATTCTTTTTTAAATTTAATTAAACGTTACAATTATCAAAATATAGGACTTACTGTAATATATTTTTTTAATTACTTCTTGTTACAAGATACACATTATATTTGCTACTAAATTTTTTGTTTACTTCAATTAGCTTTTTTTAATAGAACTCTTCATTTCTTCTTTATAAACATTTATCATTTATGTTTCTACACAAATTATAAAATATCAAATAAATCTCTATTTAAACTTTGTTAAATTGATCTATGGATTTATTTTTTACTACTTTACTGATTTTTAATTGGTACTTCAGAATCATATAATTTTTCTAGCTTTAATTTGGCTATTTATTTTTAATAATCCTTTTAAATCATTAATAAGTTCACTTTACTCAAATGCTTTTATTTAATTATTTATTTGAATTATTCTTAACAAATTTCAGTTTCTTTTCCTTAAATAACATATTAAGTCTATTCAAAACAATCTAAGCTTTACTTTTCTTAATAAATGAATCTGGCTTTCTATTATTTTTAAAACCAATCTATTTCAAACCATTATTTGTTTAAATTTAGTTATACTAAAATATCAAAATAACAACTAACTAGATGTGGATTATTTTAAGTTAATTAAAATCTTTGTAAGTATTTCTTATCAAACTACTAATATTTTCAAATAAAAAAGGTTAAATCACCATATGTAATAAATAAAGTTGGAGGTCCTTTTACAATTACATTAGTTGGATATTTTCGCTTTTCAGAAATTTTTACCTTCTAAAATTTTATTTTTATAATTACTTAGTTACTTCAATGTAAATTTAATTATTATGTTTTAACATATAAGCTCAATTATTTTTCAATTATGTTTAAAAACAAAAATCTATAATTTTTTATTTAAGCTTGCTATTTAATCTTTCTTTAGCTTTTTTCTAAGTAAAATAGCAAGCTGGATACCTTCAATCATCGGCTTTTTTTATGTAAACTTATTTTCAAGAATATGTATTTTTGTTAGCCTGAAACTTCACACAGTCAAAACTTTTAAATCTTTGGCTAACTTGTCTATTTATCTTCCATTTCAGTTCTTAAAGCAATTAAGAGCAAATTAAAACGTAACTGATATCGTTCAAATATTTGAATAATTCCATTTGATGTTTAAATTATCTATTCTTAAGCTTTTTCCTTATGACTTTTTAGCATTAAGCTTCTCATTCTAGTTTCTCTTTGGTATAAACTCTCTTTAGAGATCTTTTCTCTTGTATTTGCTTTTCTTTAAGCACCCCAGTTTTTCCACAGATGATATTGCCTAAATCTTAATCAGTTTTTCTTTAAAAAATGGAGAATTTTAGTATTCACTAGTTTTAAACAGCGGCTCTTCTTTAATTGATTATAAATAAGCTGCAAACTCATAAATCAAGCACAGGTATAGGCATAAAAACCTCCAAATAAAAGGTTTGTAGTCACTAAAAATCAAATAGGCAGTTAATAATGAATTTGCTAGGAAAATTACTAAATACCTGTATTTAAAAGCCAGAAAACAAATTATTTTCGCATTCAAGTGAAGTTATTTTGAAGTTTCTTCAACGTGGACATTAATCGTAGCGTTTTCTAAAAGAAAAACCAAACTATAGGAAGAAAACTAGTTTAACCGTCTGAAATACTATCACCAAATATACAAAAAGATCATCCTTAAAATCTAAGCAAAAATAAGATATTATCTAATACATTCGGATCTCTAAAGAAATTCCATCAAATCTGAGCAAAGTTTTAAATAAAAATATCCTTTTATAATAGTCAAAAAGAATATGCAATAAAGATTTTTTATAAATAAAAATTATTATAGAGCGCGTTGCTCCTCGTTGATGCTCAGCTTTTTCAATATTAATATTTATATAAAAATTGCTCTCATGCTTCTTGTTAAAATTCTAGTAGTTTAATGAGTCACGTCAGCTTCTCCAAATGGGGAATCTACTTATTAAAGATTATTCTCCAATATTTAATCAAATACTCCAGTCTTCTTAAATAAGATCCAAATTAGAATTAGTTATTAAGTCATTAATTAGAAGGCCAGTCAACCAAACATTAATACTGCTAGTGAGAATTTTCAGGCAAGTTAGTCCTGTCTCTTTTCATCTCATCAATTCTTTCCCATAGAAGCTTCTAGTGCGAAATTAATCGCAATGTAGTATACTTTGAAACAGAATGCCTATTAGTTCTCCTGAACAGAGCCGACATCTATTTTATTATATATATATATTTTTTTTAAACTGCCATAGTTGTTCGAAGGTGAGCAACAAGGTCATCTTCATCAGAGGTTGGGGAAGTTAAGTACCCATAATCGACTTTATGTCTTCCTCTGCTTTGGCTTGGCCTCGAGACATAAGATTCTTAGACCTTAGGCACTGACTTACTTTAATTTTTAATTCTGGAACGAAAAAGAAATAATATTGCGAGCTTCATCAGAGGTGGGGAATTTAAGTACCCATAATTGACACATGTCGTCTTCTGCTTTGGTGATGCAATGAGACACAATCCTGCCATGTCCTTGAACCTCCAGCAAGTATTAAAGATTACGAGTATTCTGAAATTATATCAGTATTGAACATTTTTATCAGTACTGAATAATTATACCAATATTGAACAAGGTTTATCAGTATCTGATAATTTTATCAGTAACAAACATTCTTGTCAGTACGAAACATTTTTTTAAAGAGCTGCGCACCAACGAGAGTGCTACGCGCTCTATAATCAAATTTATTTATTTATTTATAAAAAATAGAAACGACAGAATTAAAAAAAATAAAAAGTTTGATTTTAACTAATTTAAAACTATTTTTATTATTAATCAAATTAAAAAAGATAAAAGTTATCATTATTACATAAAATCATGAATATAGAATAAAAAATTTGATTGAATTAATTAAAATAAATTGTTTATAGACAAATTTTATAAAGATATTATAGTAAAACTGGTTTTAAGGAATAATGTTATAGTAGTTATTTTTCGTAGAAATAATATTATACTAAATACGTTTAAAAATATCCTACCTAATATAGCTACACTTTTTTAATAAATAATTATTTAAAATTAATATGCAAAATAATTTTATAATGTAATACTATAAATATTATTTCAATATAATATAGATTTAATATAAAAAGCATAAATTAAGGTAAAAATTACTTATAAACATACTTTATAATTAAAACTATTATTTGTCATGTTTTAGGGACAATTAAACTAAGGATAATTGCTTATTCTTGGCCTTTTAATGGACGTTTTGGAGATATTCTGATAATCTGTTTTTGTAAGCATGGACCACCATGACTAATGAATGCATATTCCATTATAATTAACTTCGTATTTCTGCTAGTGTTTATAATCTTCAAGATTTGCTCCCTTCAAAGTTTTTGACTTAAAAACAAACCTCTATAAGATACAAAATAATCAAATTAAAAATATTTTCCTTCTTTTCTTTGATTGTTAAAAGCAATTCATTTTAATTAAAAAAACTAAGATTATAGAGCTCGTATCACTATGATAGTGCACAACTCTTTAATTAAAGTCTTTTAAAGTTTAAAAGCGTATTACGATTCATTCTTCCCTGTGCTAGCATCCCTTGGAAATTCTTTTCTCCTATAGGGCCAGTGTCGGAGTGCTACCCTAAAGAGACCTTAATTTCAGGCATCGTTCAACATATTGTTACTTGATGTCTCGGTCTTGAAATACTTGGCTACAGCCAAGATCCTTGTTCATGTCTTCACAAGAGTACTTCCTAGTTACTGAGTTTCTTTCAATCATAGTGAGAGGATTTCTCCTCCCTATTAAAAATAAATTATATAATAATTATAATAAAAAAGAGCAAAAAAAAAGAAATATTTAGTACTAAAATGCTTAAACCAAGAAACTATTTAAATTATATAAAACTTTTAAAATTTATTTGCTTTTCTCTAATCATAAAAATTGATTTCAAAATAGAATGAAATAAAAAAAAAAAATTTAATTAAAGTTGAAGATCATAATTTGAAAATTAAAATAAATCATTAAGTGTTATTTATAAGTAGAATTATATCATAAACTTAAACTTAAAAAGTATTTTAATTGAAAAATGTTAAGTTTAAAAATAAGAATCAAAATTTAAGTATTAAAAAAATTAAAATTTTAAACATAACAAAATATTTGACTAGTGAAAATTTAAAAATAAAAGTTTCAAAATTTAATTTTGTATTTCATAAAAAAATTAAAATTTTTATAAACCTTTTTTGCAAATTTAGGTATCGTTGTAATTATTTGTTATAATTTTTAATGTTTCACTTGCTCAAATTTAAAATATTATTCTTTCATTTTTATGTTTGCTTAATAATTTTTATTTTAATTTATTTAATTGTTTTAATTTTTTTAATTACTAATTACTTTTCAAAAAATAATTATCAACATTTTATTTATTTTAATTAAAAATGAAGCTATTATTGTAAATTTATACTTATTTTTACTATAACTTTAAAATTTTGTTTTAAATATACTTTATATTTTTATCAAAAGGACAATTTATAGCAAAAAGATTTTAATTATTTAAATTTCTAGTTATTTATCTTTAAATTTAAATTTTTAAATAAATAAAACATTTTATTTTTATGCTGAATGTTAGCATTCTTTTTACATTTTTATATTTTTATTAATTTTTAATATTTTTTGAGCGAAATCTGAATTTTTCAATAACAAATCTTTTTTATAATTGTTTTTATCATTAAAAGTAATTTAAATTCGCTTTGTTTTTTTCTATTGTTCTAATTTTATTGATTTATTTAGTTATATTATTTATGATAAAATTCATATTAATGTTTTAAAATTTTTCATTTATCTTCTTAATTTTTTAATTTTTTTCTTTACAAACTTTAATATTTTTCTCAAATTTTTAGTTAGTAACTTAATTTACTTTATAAATTAAAATTGACTTATTTCTTGTTATATTCTTGCTCCATAATTTATATATTAGTTATTTCCTCTAAATAATATTAACTCTTTTTATCTTTGCTTAAATCCTGGCAAAATTCTTTTTTAATATTTTGCTATTTTGAGTATTAAAGAATACTATTCTAATTTAAATTATTCTAAAAAGTTTGAGAAGTTTTGTCACTTCAAACTCTTTTAATTTTCTTAAATTTTTAAATAAAATTTTTGCTTAAAATATTAAAATTTCTGGCTAACCCACTTATATTTTACAACTTTTGATTTAAATCTGTAATCTGCAAGTCTAAGAGATTCTAGTAATATGCATTATTATTTTCTTACTATTTTATTTTTATTTTATGCATGTGATTTTTTATCCTTAGATTATCTAACAATCTTTCAATTAATTTTATAACTATATTGTACTAATATTTTTATATAGATTTCAAAATTCTTATTTCCTTCTATTTTCATTTAAATTATTTCTTATATATATTTTATATTTAATAACTCTATTGAATTTAAATAATAATTATTATTATCTCTATCATCAAAATGTATGTAGCTAAATGAGCATGCAAATTTAATTTAGATAATTTTTTTACCTTAAATATAATAAAATTTTTTAGAAAAGCTTAATTAATTATAAAAATAATTTAATTTATAATCATCATAGAAAAAAAATATGGAAGGTCTTAAGAAAGGCTTCTACACCACCTCCTCCAAAGTCTAAAAGGAGGAGAGGAAGCAGGAAGTTCTAAAGACTAAAACCCAAACCTAGACCCTCTAATAATAACATTCTCCCCAGAAGACCTAAAAATAACTCTAAACAACTCCTCCCAGACAACCTCAGAAACATAGCCATGCTACTACCTCAACGGAAAATCTTCCAAAGAAGCAGAAGATAAGCGACTTTCAGACGCAAATTCGGAACTTCTCACCATATATGGACCTCGGTGAGATAAACAAGGTACAAATACTCGGAATGGCTAAAGAGGAAATGGCTAAATTAATTATAGCGTTAATTAGCCATAACTAAGACCTAGAGAAATAGGTTATGGAGCTTGCCCAAGAACAACAATGACACTTGGACGACGAGGAGATGCATGCTCCTAGAAACAAAAACTAAGCTGCCATGAATATTCGAATTGACGAATTCTACAGGCAGTTGGAATAGCTATATGATATGAACGAGAACATGCACATTAAGTTAGAGAAAATTGAAAACAATATTAACATTAAAATGGAGAATATCAAGAATGATATCAAGATCTAGACAGTACACTCCGTTCCAATGGAGTTGGAAGAGGTCTAGAATAAACCAATTGAATTTACTAAAGAAAGATACTTTAAGAAAAAATGCTTTATCTGTGGAAGAGTAAACCATCTCTGAAGGAAATGCAGATAAAGAAAAGAGATCAAAAAGAAAATTTGAAACGAACTAACCTAATTCTACCCAACTAGCAGTGGGAATATTTATAGGAAGAAAAGCAATATTCGGAGCAATCCACTGCGAAGACTTGAAAGTGACTGGAGGAACAGACCACCAAGAGTTCAAGTACCTATCAGTTGGATAGGGAGTAGGAAACTATTAAGAAAACAATCCCTTCTCTGAATAACTTAAATTTAATTTAATTTAATTTATAATCATCATAGCAATCTAAATTTAATTGATCAATAATTTTTTATATATCAATATTCCAAGCTAATTCATTTTCTTTTTTGTATTTTATCTATTATTAATAATCTTTTTTTCTTTTATTATACTTAACTAAAACTTTCCAATTATTGCTTGTTTTTTAATTTTAAATTATAATCCTTTTTTATTCAACAGACATTTTTTTTTCTAACTTTATGTATTTTTTAATTTTTTTAATATTTAAGCCTTTCTATTAAAAATAGCCATGTTATCTTTAACTAATTAATAAGAATCTTTCAAGTTTGTTCAATGAATAAGTATTTTAATGCAAGTTCTGCTTATAAAATTGCCCTTTAATTTATAAGATATATCAATTGATAAAAAAATCTATGATTGAAGGATCAATTTTATAAATATCTTAAACGTTTTATTTAACTATTAGAATATTGAATATAACTTCATTAACTAAAGTTTATTTGTTCTAGTAAGGTAGCTCCTTTCTTAGTTTATTTAAGCTATTTTATGATTATTAAAATTAAAAAACTTTTTTTATATTATTAATATGCTTTATAGCTAATTTAAGATAGTTATAAGGAGGTACATCCTATTTTTAATGTATATATAAAGATATTTTTAAGAATTTAGTAAAAAGAGAGAATGATTTAAAACTTTGAAAGTGATAGTTGAAATAAAAGCATATGATATTGATTATTTCTATTAAACTGATGCTAATTCTCTCATTCTTGCTAGAAACTCTTATCTAATAAGGAGACAATATTTCTAATCTTGAGATGATTCTATAGTTTTATATATATTTATGAAAGTATTAAAGACAAAAAAATTCCAAAGAAATATCTTTCTTTTAGTTCCTTTTTCATTAAAATATACCTTGCTGTTAGAAATTGAATTTATTACTTGAATCTTCTCAAATTTATGAGTAGAAGATAAATTTAAGCTAGTAGATATAAAATTATTTAGAAAAATGTTTAATTTTTCTTTAATGAGCTTAGAATCATAAATATCTCACTAGTATAAATAATAAGCCTCTCTATTTATAATCTTTAATTAATAACTTAAAAGCTAAACTATTAATTATCATTATCAAAGTTAATAACCTAGACCATCAACTCGTTTTATACGTCTATTTAAATATTTAAAAGACAGAAATTTAGAATTTCAAGCAATTTATTAATTTATTATAGATATCTGAGTTCCTATTTGTTTATTTTATCTTATTTAATTGAAAATTAACTATTTTATATTCCTTATATTTTTCATATTAGACTAGCTATACTTTTATTAGTATCCTTTTCTTTCAATTTATTAATTAGTTTCTATTTTCTTCAGCTTTTGAAGATAGAAAATTTAGAATTTTACTCTTAATATTTCAAAAGATAAGAAGATCGCTTAGATAGGCTATATATTAAATTAAAGAGAAATGATTCATAAATAAGCATTATCCTTTAAATCTAGATAAGTCTAGCAATCTAATAATTACAGCTTTTCCTCTTTAGTAGAAATATTAAATAACTACATTTAGAACTTAAGCTTATAATAATGAATCGTTGGTTTTTAATTATTACTTGATTGGTTTATAATTAATAATCTGGATGATAACAAAATACGCAATAGAGAGTTAATAAAAGAGTAATAACTGAGACATTTATTTTTGAACCTCATTTTTAAATCATAAAAGCTTAAAATTAAGAAAAAAAAGAGAAATAAAATAAGCAAAGCTGTAAATTAAGCATCTCTAATCATTATATTTTTCAAGTTAAATATAATCTCAAAGTTAAGAAATATATGCATATTGGAAAATACCTGGTTCTATAAAATAGCAAAAGCTTATGATTAAATCTATCTTTTGGTTAAAGAAATAGTTAAAATAGCTTCGTACTTAGAACAATAAATAATTACGTTAAAAATTGAAATTTCATTTTTTAAGATTTATTTTAGCTTTAGCATCTAAAACCTAAATTTCAATAGAGCAGCAGGATTAATAAAAATATTACATAGAATAGATTTCACTTTTATTTGACTTAAGATTAAAGAGAAGATTTACAGCTTTTCTTATTATATTTTTCCTAAAAATAACCAAATTGGAAATAAAGGCTGTATAATTTCTAATATATGAAGTTCTATCTTTATATTTTAGAATAGCATCTTCAAGAATCGCTAGCAAAATGAAATTTATTTTATAATAGAGAAGAAATAAAATCGTTTGAATATGAAGAAAGACTTGATTATAATATGAATTCTAAGAAAGTATCTTCAAGCAAACTAATTAATTAAAGCATCTATTTATAAAGAATCTAAAACGTAATAAATACCTTATATCACCTTTAATAAACTAATGGAAAATTATTTCCATTAGGTGTTTTACTTTAATGTGTAAATTTCGTAAAATAAAGAAATGATAAAGAAAACTATAAAATATAAAAAAATAATCCCTCATTTAGATTTTTAATATAACTAAATAAGAAAAAATAAAGGTAAAAGACAATGGAGATTGAAACATAATATTCAATCCTAGAAATGAAGATGAGTTACTTATTATATTATAAAGAAAGAGATTAAAGCTACAGTTTAAATTAAATTAACTTTGGATTATTAAAGTATAAGCTTAAATAAATTAAAAAACTAAAATGAATCAAAGCAAACAATTAATTATTGATAATAGTTTATTAATAATCTAAGCTAGTAAATAATTTAAAATAAGTAGAAAATAATCTAAATTTAAATATTTTTCTGTAGTCAGTTGATTTAAATACTTAACTTTTTTATATAAGCGTTAGTATGAAAGATATATGACAAATTTATCGCTTAAGAACTTAAATTCCTTTCTCATGTATCTTCTCTTCTTATTTCTTTAATAAGTCTAATGAAGTTTGACAGTAAATATGATTTAAAAATCAAGCATTTGAAGTATATTGCTTTTTATTGTTATAATACATAATTACAGCAAAATAAATAAAATCATAATAAAGATTATAAGTTAAGGAAAGGGTTACTTTAAGTGTTTAACTAAAAAATATATTCAATATAAATAAATAAGTTGCTTCATTCAACGATTGAAAAGTATAAGTAGGAAAATGCTAAAACTACTAAGCAAGAAATTATAATAAACTTCTAAAAAGATTCTTTTCGTTTTTTCCGTCGTAGTAACTTTATTCAGCCATCTCTTCATTTTCATATAAATTTAATGATGAACTGGTTAAATTTTTTCCGCTGGGAGTAAATATTAACTTGACTAAGATCTTTATGTGCTTTCTTCGCTTATTCCTCTAATACTCTTTATTTCTCGATAGAGCTTATTTTTTGAATATATAATTATTCCTTTGAAACGGCTCTTTCATTTAAAGGGTTAAAATTCTGTTCTTCATTAAATTAATAACTCTTTCCTTACTATTTCCCCTTAGATTAATGCTCGAAGTATTCGTCTTCATTTATAAAGAAATTTTATCCTTATTCTTCACATGATTTGGAAATACTCTTATCAGTGATTTCTTTTCCAGAATTCTAGTATCTCCAGTATACGGATTTTGAACTTATTTTTAGTGTTAACTTACTTTTGCACATTTTTATTATAAAATAAATGAACTAATGAATTTATATTCAATTTAATAACTTAGTTGCTACTATCAACTATTTATTTTCTATGCTGTTTAAAATTTATAGATAATGGTTATCGTTTTTCTCAAATATGAAGATAGAGTCAAAATAAAAAAAAGTTATTTCCTCCTTAACTAAATTTCTGTCAACGCTTAAATGGTTGTAATATTAATTCCCCAAGCATAATATAAATATGCAAGATTTAGATAGAGGTATTAATAGCTCTTTTATATTTGTATTTGTAATGCTTAATTTTGAATATGAGCTACTAAAGCAATAGTTACTAACATTAGAGAGGAAATCTGAATCCAATCTTGGATAGTCTTCTTACCCTTAACCCTAACCTTTTTCTTAATTCTAACAACCTGAAGAGGAACAGAAATAAGATCAGAAGACAACACATGAGATAACTCTAACCTCAGAAGAGAAGTCCAGAAAGCAGATGAAGTCTGCTCTGCACCAGGAGGTCTCAAAGTTCAATCCTTCTGGCCAGATGAGCATGGAGCAGCTCATCAAAGTGGTACTAAACCTTCAGGAAAAGGTTAGGAAACTGAGAAAGGACAATGAGAAACTGATGGAAAAGCTCAACCTAGCGGAAGGAATAAAATCCAGACTTATGTCCTAAGAAAGAGAACTAAGCGCTTTCTGAAACATATCTTAAGACCAGAGTAGCTAATCCTAAAATTAGCTTCAGAAACAATCTGATATGAGTATTAGACTGGAAATACTAAAAAAGAAATTAGATGAACAAAGGGGAGATCCAATGATGATTGAAGAGGCCATTAGGAAGACTAGGGTTAAACTCCAAAAAGTAGCGAAGAAATGTTACTACTGCAATTCGTCAGAAAACTTATGAAGAGGCTGCAAGGAATTTCAAATTTTCAAGACGTAGTACTGGAATAAATAAAGAACCATACAAGCACATTAGAGGAAGAAAAAACAAATGTAGTAGAGACAAATAAGAGAAAGATTATACTTAAACGAATAAGGATACATTTACAAGAGGAAAATTTATTAGAAATAAGGCTAGATCCGGAAATGACAAGAGTAATGGGAGGAGAGGAGTAGAGACATCTAAAACTTTGTTTTTAACACTGGAGCAATCTAGTGTCCAGCATGAAGAAGTGAAAATCCTCGAAAATTGGTAAACTTAATTTATGCTATTATATATATAACTGTTAAAAGCATATAATTGAAAATTATTTAAATTTAGTCTCTTTATATTTAAAATATTTATTTCTATTTAAAATAGTATTAAGTTAATTAAATAGTGTACTCTAATAAAAATATTTAAAAATATTAAATTAAACTTGCTTCCAAACTTATTTTCTAAATTTTTAAAGCAAGCAAAACAAATATAATGCTTATTAAGAAATGAATAATAATTGATTTAATAAATGTCTAGTAATATTATTATTATTTTTTAAATATTATTTTGATAACTTACTTTCTGAAAAAAAGGATAGTAAAATTCAAGAAATGCCTTTTTATAACTAACTAAAAGTATTAGAGAAAGCAAGAAGTGTTAATTTTCTATCACACGATGTCTTAAAAAATCAACGATAATAATTTATAAATTTGGGAAAGGAAAAAGAAGTTACCCTTGAAATTCGGCTGAGAAGTCAATGAAGCAATAGGGAATAGATAGGCACAGGAAGTACGAGAATTTAGCTTTGGAGGGAGTGAGTGAAAATTGCTCAACATATGTTGATTATTGTCAATCTTTAGGAAATTGTTTGCTCAAGATTTTGAATAAAAAACTCATTCTGATACTGGGGTAATAATTTGAAAAAAATGGATAGAGGCTGATGACCTAAGGAAGATAAATGGATAAATTTTGAATCATTTGATACGACTAGAGTAAATACCTAATTAGAAGAGCAAGATAAAAATCTGGAAAACTTAAAACTCTTTAATATAAGACAGTAAGAACGAAAGTTAGCTGCTGAAAAAATGGAAATAGAGCAAAAATAATTCTTAGCCATCAATAGAAAGTAACTAAACCAACTAAGTAAAACTCTATTACTGAAGAAGTCACTATCACCTTTACAATAATTACAAAAAATTTAAACAGAGATAAAGAATTTATTGAAACAAATACTACTGAAAAAAGAACAACAAAGAAAAAAAGCATGATCTCTGTAAAAGACAAAACTTAAATAAATGAACAGAATGTTCTGCATGCAAGCTGGAACATTACACAAGAGTAAAAAATCAATCATAAGAAAAGAGGATGCAGTGAAGCAAGAAGGATGTGGAAAGAAAACCTGAAGAAATTAGAGCACCCTGTTTCAAAAATATATATCAAGAACTTAATATTAAACAGCAAGGTACATGAACTACTGCTATCCAGATGGAGTTAAAATCTCCTAATAAAGGAAAATATTAATTGCTATTATTATTATTATAAATAGCATTTTATTTTCAAGCAAAATAATCGAAAATTAGAATAATATTTTTTCCTATCTTTAAATTTGTCTATTTATAATATTTTTGGAAATTAATTAAAAAAATATTTCAATAACATTAAAAAATATGAGCTTATATATATAAAAGTTAGATTAAAAATTGATATCTTCAGAGATATTTCGACTTCTTTCCCATCTCTAGAGTTATCCAGTTTTTTAATAAAATTTAATGATTTAAAAAAATTGTTATTAATCTTTGTATTATTCTTTTATAATATCTGCTTTTATCTTCAGTTTAGTCTTTTTTCCCTAAGATTATTTTAGTATATTATTTATAATTTTCTTTCTATTTCTTTACATTCTTTCAGTATTATTTCTTAAATATTAATTGTATCTTATTACTTTTTTTACATTTAAAAATTTTTGCTAGAAACTTTTAAATCTTTTGCAGAGATAATTCTATGAATTTTGAAAGAATTTTTACTATCTTAGTTATATGTTTTCGATCTTTATATCCTCTACTTGCACTTTGTAATTTATTTAATTTTTTCTTTCAATTTAGTGTAAAATTTATAGCACTTTTATACTATATAATATTTTCCATCTTATTATTTTATTTTAACCCTATTTGATAGATTAAAGGTTTTGACTTTATTGCGTAGTCCAAAGGTAGTTAAATTTTCTCTCTTGTGACATTAATCTTAAATAATTTTATTTTTGTTTCTATTAATTTAAATAATGCTTTCAGAAACTCTAACTAGAAAATCACAACATATTTATTAAGTTGTAGTAAATTAAGAACTCTTAATACAATACTGACTTAATCTGTTTTAGGCTTTACTTCAGAGGTTGTAGATGTAATTTGACGCATAATTTTCCAGTTAATTTTTTCACTTTTCTTAATTATTAAGATGTATTTTACTTTATTTTCTTTTGAATTTTATACAAATGTTTCTTGTACATTTTTTATATTTTTTTAAACAAAAATAATATTAAAATATCATAATTTTAATTTATTTAATTTTCTAACTCCATCATCCATTTTTCCAATATCCTAAAGTTATCCGACTTTAGAAAAGTATATCTTTAATTAAAAACATTAAAAGATGTGAATTTTAATTTAAAACTGATAGTTTTGATATAAATAAATAATAAATAAATTTGATTATAGAGCGCGTAGCACTCTCGTTGGTGCACAGCTTTTTAATAAATGTTTCATACTGACAAGAATGTTTGCTACTGATAGACCTTGTTCAATACTGGTATAATTATTCAGTACTGATAAAAATGTTCAATACTGATTTAATTTCAGAATACTCGTAATCTTTAATACTTTTTGGAGGTCCAAGGACATGGCAGGTTTGCGTCTCATTGCATCACCAAAGCAGAGGACGACATGTGTCAATTATGGGTACTTAAATTTCCCACCTCTGATGAAACTCGCAATATTATTTCTTTTTCGTTCCAGAATTAAAGCTAAACTAAGCGAGTGCCTAAGGTCTAAGAATCTTATGTCTCGAGGCCAAGCCAAAGCAGAGGAAGACATAAAGTCGATTATGGGTACTTAACTTCCCCAACCTCTGATGAAGCCGTCCCTTGTTGTTCACCTTCGAACAACTATGGCGATGTAAATAAATATATAGTATAATAAATTTAAATTATTAATCTTAATTATTCTTAATTATTCTTATTCTAATAATTATAACTTTAAAGATAATTTCATGAGTATAATGTTTTAACGTTTTCTACATTTTATTAATCTAGTATTAGTTGCAATTAATTATGAACATTTAAACTTTTATTGGTTAAATATGTTTTAATATTAGAATTGATTGTATATATGGGATATATTAATAGTAAATAGAATTATAAATAGGTTAATGGTTAAATATAGTATTTATTTTATAAAGCATTTATAACTATTTTATATTATGTAATCAACTAAAATGTAAGTAGTATGCCATTATTACAACTAGTAAGTATTCCATAATCAATTTTAATATATCAAATTACCATGGTCCAATATTTTGTGCTCTATGTGCAAAAAGCCCAAAATATTTAATCTAATTAATTTACTTGCTAGAAATGTAATTAAGTTCACTGGTTAGATTAAGAAATTAAATCTATAGAATAAAAGAAAATAAAGGATAAAGTTTAATTATAGCAGCTTTAGGAGGAGGAAAAGTAGGAAACACTAGAATAAATAATAGAAACAGATAGAAATAAGCTATAAGTAAAGGAAGCATTCTAATAGCTTTGATAGAATAAATATTATAAGACTTGGTTTTCTAATTTTTAGATTTAAGAGAAATATGTGCTTTATAGTAAGTCAACAAGCATTTCTACCGTTTTTACTACTAGCTAAAAAAATAGAAATAATGAAGATATATGATGATGCTTGTCTTACTAAAAATGAAATAGAATGAAGTCTAAAATAACTTGCACATAATAATATAAAAAGTGTTTAAATAGATGGTAATGACTTATCTATAAGAGTATGTTAAGAGATTAAGACAAAACTAGATGAAATTGTTTGAATAAGTAATAAAATAAACCGAGCAACTGCTTAATTAATATACAGGAAATGTAAACGAAGATTTACTTAAAATAGAAAGGATTTTTACTTTAAGAAATGCTAATCAATTGAAATTAAGATATTGACTATTTTTTATATTTTTGTCCTAATTTGAAAAGACCTAACTTCAATTGAAAATAAAACTTAGATGACTAAATTTTAGGAAAATATAGATGAGATAACATAGAAGAGATGTAAGTTCGGCTTTAAAATATCCAGCAATTCAATAAGTTTCTAATGCTTTAGTTCGCTTATTTAAAAGTTTTAGAAATAATAGGTTTACAATATTTTAACGATAGTGATTTCTGTACGTTAATCTAACAAATTTCTAACTTAAAATATCTTAAATGAATCAAAATTAATGTATTTTAGATAAGAATATAATAATAGTCAAATGATTTAACTTAATTAAGGGAATAAAACCAAATCGAAACTATTTCACCTAATTTGAACAATACAAATTTAGAAATAATAACCTTATATAGTTACTCCTAACTTAGAATAGAAAATTTGTGACTTTTACTAATAAAATCTTAATAAATATAAGAATTTAATTGCTTTTAAAATAGTTCATCATCACAAATTTAGAACCAAACATCGAAAGTTTGAGAATAAAAAATTTTGAAGATACAAATGCATTTAAATAAGTAAACTTTAATAATTTATAAAGCTTTAATCTATAACTATTGATAACTGCTAGTGATTCAAAGACTTAATTTTATAATTATTAATAGAAAATTCTCCTAATTTAGAACAACTAAATTTAAGAAAATAGTAATAAATAAAGGACCCAACTATTAAAGAAATAGGATCTTACAGTTAACATATTAAAAAAATAGAGTTGTAAAGTGTGAATTAAATTACTGAAGAAACTTTAGGCTTTTTATTTTAAAATTGCAATACATTAAGAGAAATTTTTCTTTCAAATATTTCAAATATAAAAGCTTAAATGCTTTAGCTAGTAAACAATTAAGTTAAGAGCTTATCTCTAGTTGACTGTTCTTTTTAAAGGCAAAATTGAATATAAGAAATAGCAAATTTATAATCATTAGTATATCTAAATCTTCAAAATTGCAACATTTGCAACAAAGATTTGGTTTGAATCATTAGAAATTTTACAAATATCGAAAATTTGAATTTGAGTAATAATTAATCTTTGTCGTTTGATGGATTTCTGCTGAAAGACGAAAAAGGTATATTTTATCCGTTCTGAACAAAATTAAAATTCTTGGATATAAATGATTGCGCTTTATAGAAAGTAGAATTGGCTATTATTTTAAAAGGTTTATTTAAGAAGATTAAAATAAAAATAAGCGACCAGAATTTAGCAAGATTTTATGGAAACTTAGATTTTGAGTTAAAATTTAAGTCACTTTGAAAAACTTAATTCATTAGTTAAAAAAGATTTAATTATAAAATAATTTTGAACTTAATCATAAAAAAAGTAAAAATTAGAATTTTTTGATTACTTTAAGCGAAATTACTCATAGAAATTTAACATGTTTCTTTCTATTAAATTATTTCCTTTAAAAAATACATTGTAATAGAATTTTGAGATTTAAATTAATTAACATTATAAATATTACAATTTGAAATTAATTAATAATACGATTATTCGTTTTAATCCATTTATATTAATTTTTTTTCTTCAAATACATTTTTATCTTTCAAGCTTTAAAAATCAAATTAAAAATTTAAATTATTCAAGTTATAAAAAAAATAGGTGTTATTTAATTATAGTCTCTTTAATTTTCAAAGCAAAATAGTTGAATCAAATATTTTAAATTATATATTAATAATTAAATTTTTAGTCATAAAATTTAAATTAATACTCTTAGTTTCGTTTGAAAAAATAAGTTTTTAATTCACTAAAAGAAATAAAATAAATTATCTTTATTAGATAAATAGTTTTTAATTGTTTTTACAGATTATGCTTTTATAAATATTATTTAAATTTAGTTTATTTTTTCTCTTAACAATTTTAAAATTTCCTTCTTTTCATTTACATTTTGAAGTTTTTAATTCATCTTTTTTAGAATGAATAAGATAATAAGTCAATATTTAATAGAATGGTATGAACAAAATTAGGAAAATCTGATTTTGATTCTAAATTTTTGAGTTCAAAATCTTAAAGGGAACGCAACTGGACAATTTCCAATTTTGCAGATTCTTGAATTCTATGGTTATGAAGAAGGCATTAATTACTCATAGCGATCATCAATATATCTATTAAGAGACTTTTCTAAGTAGTTGCTCGACAAGAGTTGCGCTTTTCCAATACACCCCTCGAAAATATTTAATGAATAAGATATTAATCCATATAAGAAGCACCAAATATAAAATATAAGTAGAAGCACTGTTAATTTATCTCTTTTTTCAGTAAAAATTAAAGCTATTATAAATTTTAAAATTTAGTTCTTAACTAAAAAGGTTCGAATTTTAATTTACCATAATCTTCTATTTTAACTTTGGAAAAGAAAATAACATGATACCAAATGAAATTATTTTAGAATTAGAAGATTTAAATTAAATTGAGAAATTATTAATTGCTTGAAGGGATTCGTAATGTAAATAATTTTTTAATATATTTAGTCTAATAAAATAATAGGCAAATTTTAACAATTAATGAAAATTTATTTACCTTATCAAAAATCTTGCCACGTAATTTAGACGAAATAGAAATTTATAAATGATTGCAGGAAAAGATTAATAAGCTTATAAAATAGATATCAGTTGATAAGAATTAGAATAATGTAGTTATTAATGAAAAAAAAATCATTTTAAAATTGAGTTTTTAACTAGAACTTTATAAACTTTTTAAAAATTAATAGTTAGTAATTATTAGATTAATACATTTTTTTTGAACGAATAATAAGATTATGGCAGAATTTAATAATTAATAAATAAATATTAAGATTTTTAAGAGCAAAAAGAAGAAATTAAAATATTAAACTTTCAAAAAATTTTAAAAGATTTAGAATTTTATTGATATTAAAAGGCTAAATATAGTTAATTGAAATAAAAAAATAAGTATAGATAAAAGAAATGAATCAGTTTAAAATATTAACTAAATAAAAGAAAAAATTGAGAAAATTTAAGAATAAAAAAATAACTAAAGATTATAAAATATTATATATAAAATGGATGTCGGCCGCGTCAACCAAAATAGTTGGTAATCTTGTGCAGTGTATACTGCATTGCGAGTAATCTCGAACTAGATGCCACCACGGGGAAGGGTGGATAAGCTCCGTTGAGATATACCTAACTTACCCCGAGGGTTCTATCTAGCAGTATGAAATTTTGACTGACGGGCCTTCTACTTACCGACTTAATAACTAATTCTTATTTGGACCTTATTCAAGAAGACTGAAGCATTTGACTAAGATTTAAGAATAATATTTTATAAGAAGATTCCCCATTTGGAGAAGCTGACATGACACTTCGAGACTCTAAAATTTTAACTAGAAACATGAGAACATTTTCTTAATATTAAATATTAATATTGAAAGAGCTGCGCGCCAATGAGGTGCTACGCGCTCTATAATCATCTTTATTTATTTATTTATTATTTGTTTTAACAAAAATAAATAATCAAATTTATTAAAATTAAGTGCATACCATTATAAAATAATAAACTCATAGAGAAAAGGTATAAATTTTTATTTATTTGCAGTTAAAACAAAGATTATTAATTAAGTTGGATCTGAACAATTAAATTAAAAAAATTAATAAGAAATCTTTTCAATATAAAATATAGCAACAATATTATTTCCTTTTCTATTTCCATAAGGATTAACCAGATTAGTTAAAATAGATTAATTGATTATTTGGAGGCATTTAATGATTTAATTTCGAAATGATAAAAATACTATTAGGATTAAATTAGCTAAAATTATAGATTTTTGTAATTTGTTTTTAATTTTAAACATAACTAATCGAAAAACATTTGAGCTTATATGTTAAAACATAATAATGAAATTAAAATTTTACATTGGAAAAACTTAAGTAATTATTAAAATAGGATTTTCAAAAATATTCGAATGAAAGTTATAAAAATAAAGTTTTAGGAAGTAAAAATTTCTGAAAAGCGATAAATATCGAACTATTGTAAAAGGAACTGCAACTTGATTGATTACATTGACATATGCTAAGATGCATTTTGATTTGAAAATATTTGTAATTTAAATAACATTTAATAAGAATTACAAAAATAAAGATTTGAATTAAATAATCCACATTTAGTAGTTATTTTGATATTTTAGTATAATTAATTTTAAACACCTTAATGGTTTGAAATAGATTGATTTAAATTTGAAGAATAGAATGCCAGAACATATTCATTTATTAATAAAATTAAGCTTAGATAGACTAAATATGTTATTTAAGGAAAATTAGTTTAGAATAATTCGAAATAAATATAAACATTTGAGTAAAGAAGAAAACGAACATATTAATGATTTAAAAGAATTAATAAATAAAAGGTGAAATTAAAGCTATAAACATTATATTTGAATCTGAAGTACCAATTAAAACAAAAATCAGTAAAGTAGTAAAAAATAAATCCGCGTATAGATCAATATAATAAAGCTTAAAGCAGAGATTAAGATTTATTTGATATTTTATAATTTGTGAAACATAAATGCAATGATAAACGTTTATTAAGAAGAAAAATGTAAATGAAGAGTTCAAAATAATAAAAAAACTTAATTTAAATACAAATAAAACATTTAGTAGCAAATATAATATATATTTTTTAGCAAAAAGTAATTAAAAAATATATTGCCTTTACTGTAATTTTGAAGAACTAATTGTTTAATTAATTTTATAAGAAAATTAAATAGAATAATATTTATTTAAGTTTAATAAAGAAAAAGAAGCATGACAATTGTTATTTACTAATATTTAGTTAAAAGAAAATTAACACTTGTAATTAACTAGAGTGAGTAAAAAGATTATATTATTCCAGAAATAATGCGAAACTTAGATAAAAGAACTGGATGTTCTCACTAAATAATAAAATTGAGAAAACACAAAATAAATTAATTAAAAAAAATTAAGAAAATACTTGAGATTTAACAATAATTAAACTGCAAATGATTATAATTAAATTGATAATAATTCTTTAAATAAAACAATTATATTATGCTTAAAGAATGTAATATATACCAACTTAATATTCTTAAAAATTTACAAGTTTAGAACAAATGACATGTTATAAGTTTAGCTCAAACTTCTAAATAAAAATTAGTATAAAGAAAAAATGTAGATGAAATAATAGCATTACCTATGCCATATATTAATAATGATTAACATACTAAAAGTTGAATAGCTTAAAGATATCTGTTAGCTTGAAAACTAAAGTTGATATGAAAATAATAATTTGATTAAAGAATAAAAAATATATTAAGTTAAATAGTAAGTAGTTTTAAAAATTTAAGTTCAATTATCCATATCTATTTTAAACATAATATTAGCATTTTGATTTGAAACTATTAAAATAAATAAATGAGTAAAAACATAATATGATTACGAAAAAATGCTTAAAAAATTGAATTTAAAAAATAGTAAAATAAATAATAAAAATTAGCTTAATTTAAAGTAGAAGACATAATAAAATATCAGAAAGTTAAAAACTCATAATATATTTAAAAATGCATATAATGTAAACTATTTTTATCTGCTGGTACTGGAAAATATTTTTTAATTAAATAATTAGAATAATTTTTAATGAAGTGTGCAACAACTGGTGAAGCTTCAAAAGGAATTGACGGAGTTACTGTATATTCTTTACTTAATCTAACTTGTAAATTTAAAGATTTAACATAAAAAGTAATTAACGAAAAATAAAATTAATTATAAAATATAAACTGAATAAGTATAGATGAAATAAGCAAACTCAGTAATAATGATTTTAAATTGAAAAAAAGACTATAATAAATAAATGAAATATTGAGGCTTTAATATAATTTTTGTATGAGTTTTTGCTCAGTTACAGTTAAAGGTAAGTAAATATTCTCAATATATCTAAATTAAAAAAGCAAAAAGATATAGAGGGATTAATTTAAAATACTGTAGTATTTCTAGAATAATAACTGCGATAATTAAATTTTGATAACAAATCTTAACAAGAAATGGATAAAGAATAATATAACTATTTATAAGTTTATAGCAAATACTTAGATTTTAAAATTAAACTTTGCTTTTTTAGAAAGAAAACATAATCTCATAATTTAAATATTTTATAAAGTTTAAATAAGCCTTGTATCGAAGATAAAGCCCAAGAATTATTAAAATATAAGGACTTGAAAAAATATTTAAAGTATTAATGCTTGAATTAAGTTAACTGAAAATTTAATTACTAAATCTTGATTAATAAATAGAGCCACAGGTTTCAGAAGAGATATTTCTGATGGGATAAAGATTAGTTTTAACATTAATTAATGTCTATGAATTGAAAGGCACATGACTAAAATAATTAACTAAAACTAAAAAAGAACAAATAAAATAATAACTTTATAGAAATAATTCAATAATTAAAAATTTAAGAATATTAAAACTTTCAAAATTGTCATTTTTTCTTTAATTATGGAATTATAAACAACATTACATAGTCTAATGATCAATTAGTAAAATAGGTAAGTTAATATGAAAAAACTACACTAACAAAATGAAGATGATTGCTTTTTAATCAAAAAAGAGTAAAAAAATGAACTAATAAATTTAGAAGAATATTTAAATTAAAAAAAGAAATAAAAGAAGATCAAAAAGACTTTAACTAAAGCCAATTAAATTAAGATAAAGTTTCTTAAAAATAAACCTAAAATTTGAGTATAGAATCTGGAACCGTATAGGAATAATGTCTTTAAAATGACAAATATTTAAAAAGATAAAAAGATAAAAATCTAAATAAAAAAGAATGTCAAGATGTTAATAAAAATTATGAAAATCATTCAGAATAATATAATAAAATAAAGAAAAAATAAATTAACAATAATAATAGTAACTAGAATGTCCAGAAAATTAATTTAAAAGATTTTATAGTCCAATATCTTGATGCTGATTAAATTTGATTATCGTAATTCTATAGAACTTAGATAAATTTAAAGCTGATTCTTAGAATATTAAAATATAAATTAGTCAGAAATTTTTAAATGTAGAATGCTTTAAATTAGAAAATGTAAAGGAGGGATTCTTAGTTAAAATAACGAATATGTGATAATTGCTAAGCATTCGAGAATAATAATAAGATTAATAAGAAGCAATTTTTTTATCTTTAAATAATTAAGTTTATCTTTTGAAGAGACGATAAAGTTATTTTTAAAATATTAAAATATAAAATAAATGCTAGAAATAATAGTTAATATAATTAAGATTGAGAAAATTATAAAAAAGAAATAAATAGTCCTATGATTGGTTTGCATTACTTTAAATAGTACTTAATAATGTAACTAAAGCTAAAATATTATATTTTCTTCTTATTTTTTACATTTACCAACAATAGAGTATATTTGCGAAAAGAATATACATGAAATAACTTTAAAAAATTTAATCGATTTTGAATAATAAACTTAGGATTTGAAGAGTGATTAAAATTGAAAATGTGATAATTTAAAGCATAAGTAATAAACTAATAAGGTCAAGCAACAAAATTATTATAAGTAGTATATATTATAATAGCTATTTATAGAACAAAATAAATAGAGTAAAATTAATCAAAACTTTAAAACCAAGTTTATAATATAATTAATTTCTTGATTTAACAAACTTAATATAACGAGATTAAAGTTAAGTATCGATTTAACAAAATATATACAAACTGAAAGCAACAGTTTATCATGAAGGTGAAACTTTAGAGCAGGACTATTCTTAAATTAACGGTTAAAATAATTTTTATTTTAACATAAATGATCGCCATAAAATTAAAAAGGTAAATTTCGAAGAAATGACATAAGTAGTAGTATTAATTTATGAAAAATCTCAATATATTTCATAAAATTGCATAAATTTTTAAAAGATTAACGTAAATAGTAAAATAATAACAAGAAATTTAAAAAGAAAATTACAGAAACCATCAAATTAACTTCTAAAAAAAAGCTAAAAGAAATAAGTTTGTAATTATTCAGATTTACTTTGAGTAAACCAAAGATGAAAAAAAATTAAACTTTGTCATTATTTTACAAAATTTAATTTACATTTGAAAAAAAAATTTATTTCTAATAAAAGTACATTACAATTTTAATTTTTGAAAATAATTATTCTATCTTAAAATTAAGCTTAAGTAGAAATTTTTTATTTATAAATAAAATTTATATTAACTAGCAAAAGTTTTTAAGCTTTTATTGAAAAACATTATTTATCTCAAATGCTTAAAATTTTGTTTAAATTAAAAAAATCCTAATAAAAGCTTTTTTTAATTAAATTCTTCTTTATAAACTTAAAATTAAAGGGTAGTAATCAATATACTTGATTTAGTTTTAAAACCCTTAGTTATGTAGCAAATCAAGTGTATATTATACTTGAAGTGATAACTTTGATAAATAAAATAAATTTTACACGAAAAGTTTTCATATTTATTTCACAAAATTTTGAATTTTGAATTTTGAATTTTAAATTAAATAGATAATTTATTTTTTAAAAGATATTCATCTGATTGTAACTGCAAACTTTATTCATGCAAATTAAAATTTTTGCTTATTTTCTATTATATTACTTATTGAATTTCAAAATCGTCTTTAAATTTTTTTGATTTTTCTGAGTTTAAAAATTAACTTGGAAAAAATTTATTTTTTGGCTTTACTTTTTTTAGTATTGTAAAAAGCTTTTTTAGGTTTATTCCAGTTGGTCGTTTATGTTCTTTTTTTTGTATATCAAATTTTCTACAATCTATAAATTTAATTGAATAAAGAGATCTGGGTCTTAAGAATAATCTTTAGAGTTTGTTTCTTATTTATTTATAAAATAATAGAAGTTTAACAAGAAAAGAATGAAAATATTTCTATTAAAAGTGAAGAAGAAAAGTAGTTTATCTTAGTCCCTAGTATGATAACAAAGTTCCACAGCAGCTCAAAATTCTTTATCTTCTTCATCAAAATCTTATTCTATTAATCTAATAAATCTGATGCTTATAAAAATTATTCCTAACTTGTTTTTTTCTATGAAGTTCATAAATTTTGTTTTAGTTTTTCATCTTTTTTTTATTCCGTTAAGATTTTTGATTATTTTCAAATTGGTTAAAATTTTATAATATTTTTTCTTCTATCTTGTCTTCTTAATTTTAATTTCCTGCATCTATTTAAATAGTTGCCTTTTCAGAATTATTAATAATTTCCAATCTGCCTTACATTTCTTTTGCTATTCGGTTATTTCGTCTTTAAAAAATTTTATTTTTTCTTTTTAAAAATTCTGTAAATAATTGATGACCCATATGAGGCCTTACTTAGATTCAAGTGTTTAAAAAGTTTACCTTAAAATTCATATGTTCTTTCTTTGCTAACATGCAATTAGCATCAAACTTAAAGTTCTAAAGGTTTTACATTAATCAAACTTATCTTTTAATTAATAAATGCTTTATATAATTTTTTAATTGTCTCTCTATATATTTATGATCAAACAAATCTTTAAAATATTAAAGCATGTAACTCACAGTTCTCTTTTTAATCTTTAATTTGTTTTTAGAAATTTCTATTATTCTATTATTGTATTTTTAACTTAGTAAAAAATAGTGACTCCGCTTTTAGTAAAATCTAAATTTGAAATCTCTTTATAAGCTTTATTTAAAAAATTTCTTTCACAAATTCGTTAAAGGTCTAAAATTATTGCTATTTCCACAGCTTGCTTTCTAAAAGTTACTCATGAATAATTTTTGATGTTGTTAGATATCCAAAAGCTCTGTCGGCTATTCCAATAAACTTTTCGTTAGTCCATACATTATTGAGTAAAATGCATCTTGGAATGGCTTTATTTATTTAAGAAGGATCTATCTAACATATGAAACTTTTTTCATTCCAAACATCAGTATTTAGTAAGCTAAAATAAAAATCTCAATTTTTTGCGATTTCTTATATTTTTATTTCGTTTTTTTTATTCAATTCACTCTTTATTTCCTTTAACTTTTAACATTTTTAAATTCATTTAAGATTAACGTAAATTAAAGTTAGGTTTTTCTAAAAAGCCATTTTACATTTACTTTTCAGCAAACGCATTTTACAATTTTACTTCCGATGCGATATTCTTGAAGGTTTTATATCACTTTAAGACCTACTTTTAACTTGCTATTATATTTTATCAATTTTCTTTATTAAAAGAGACATTTTTTAGTTTGAAGTGCTTTATCCTTGAAAATTATATAACTTAATATCCATTAATGCATTAATATTTACCAATATCTTAAATTCGCTAAAGCAATTTTTGCTATAATTATAGTATTTCTTCATATCAATTAGAGCATTTTTAATAATGTATAAAACCTACTATTTTAGCACTTTTTATTACTATCAAGATTATCCTATACTAAAGTGGCTATAATTAATAGTCGAAATTTGATTCTACTATGATTTCTATGATTCTTGGAATTTCTTTACTTATTTAAGCTCTTTTCTATCAGCATAAAAATTTCTTAATTATGATTAAAATAAATTTTTATTAAATGCTAAATACTATAAATAATTGTAACTAGCCATTTTAACCTAGTAATTGCTTTGCATGCTTTTATAAACAAATAATTAAAATTAAGCTGTGAATAATTCTTAAAATTGGATCGAATGAATATATTTAGATAATAGTCTATTAAAACAATAATCCAGTCAAATTATTTTAATCTGCTTTACTTATTAAAATTTAAGCTTTATCAGAGTAAAATATTTGCTTAGTCATAATAATAAATTTGTAAAAGTGATAACAAACTTAAAGCCTTAAATTCAAGTTATCACAAAAAGGAATAAATTTACAAAATAAAATTATTGATATAATAAGTTTAGTTATAAATAGGCAAAATAGTAACTTTAAAAATAGAGAAATGTAAATCTTAAAATAGTCACTATTATTTATTTCCAATAATATTATAAAAATGCTTTTTATGGAAACAAATGGATATCTTGAAGCTGTAAAAAATAATGTGATTATTTGATCAAATATTTTTAAATTAATATAGATCAGTTTTTTATTATAAATAAAATCTATTTTTACGAAAAAATTTTGAAATATTAAGTTTCTTTACTTTTTCCTAATTAGTATAGATAAGGTGTTATTTCTTTAATTTTTTTAGTTTATTCTTTATTAAACTTAACGAAATATGAATTATTAGATAAATTAGCTTATAAAGCTAAATGTAAATATTTTCTCAAATTAGATATAATTTAAATAATCAAATTTAATAAATATGAAAAACCAAATTTTAGTGTATATTTGTAAAAGATACTAAATGAAAAATTCAAATTTAAGTAAAATTGCTTTGGTAAAAATATATCTTAATCTAGATCAAAATATAACTAATGGAAGAATTAAAAGTTAATTATATAACTTGCATAAATAAGCAACTAATTTAAGAAGCAAAGAATCAGATAATTCTATCTTTCTAAATTTGATGCTTGTCTTAGCAAAAAAGCAGAAAAAACTACTAGTGTAATACTAAAGATTGATTTCTCTTTTATTGATTTTTAATAATTTTAATTTTGCAATAAAAAGGATTTAAAAATTGCATGCAAAATCTTAAATGACATAATATTTGTTCCATTTTCTTATAAGCATTTCTAATAAATGGTAATATTATGAAAGAAATTTAGTAATTTATATTATATAACATTTCTAAACTTTTTATTCTCTTTTTTAAAGTTGTTAAAACTTTAAACATAGCAAAATTGAAAAAAGATAAGTTTATTTATAAGATCTAAATTGATTCATTTTTAGAAAGAATCGAAATAAAAGAACTATCTTCATTAAAATGAACTTGCTAAAGAGTAAAAACCTTATAAGCAAAAATCAGAAGGATAATTACAAAGTGTATTAAAATACTGTAAACATTTTAAGATTAAAAAGTAATTAGTTATAAGTTTGAATGGCTATGATTAAAGCAAAAATCAAAGAAAAATAAAGATTTATGTAATTATAATAAACTTGAGAAATTGAAATTTCTAGAAGGACTTAATCACCTAAATATTTTCTTCGAAATTATTTTAACTAAAATAATGAAAATAAATTGGATGTAGATAAATAAAATGAAAGTGTTTAATATGAAAGAAAATTTGAATCAGAACCATTAAATTTTTTATATGGTTAATTATAATAATAATATTAATTTTGAGTTTTCCCTTTTAGGGATTTCCAACCCCGTCACGAGGACACCAGTTCATGTTCAATGCTGTTAAATATAAATGTTTGGGACGTCCAATTTTAGCGAGATTGGGAACTCGGGTTTCTCCAGGTTTTCCTTCCTTTTACTTGATATGGCTTCATCTTGATCTTGTATATTGAACCATCCGGGTTGCAATACATTCTTTTCATTCTTGCTTCTTCTTTTTTCTTCTTTTGTTGTTCTTTTATCCAATAGTTTCTTTATTTCTATTAGAATTTCTATCACTTCGGATAAAAATGTCATGCGCTTCCACAGCAGAAACATTTCTTTTTATTTTGAATTATTTTCCTTTATTTTTTTGCTCTTTCTAGGCTTCGATTTCCATTTTTATAGCTCCAATTTCGCTTTATTCTTTCTTAAAAGTTTACAATTTCTCTTCTACTTTTCCGAGTCTGTTATCCAGTTCAGTCTGTTTCCAAAGCTAATTTTAGGATTCGTTAGTCTGACTTTGTGAGATATTCCAAAAGGCGTTAAGAACTCTTTCCTAGGAGATAAGTCTTGACTCAATTCCTTCTGCTAGATCTAGCTTTGCCATCAGCATATCATTGTCCTTCTTCGACCTCTTGACCTCTTCCTGGAGGTTCAGTACCACTTTGATGAGTTACTCCATGCTCATCTGGCCAGAAGGGTTGAACTCTGATACCTCCTGGTGGAGAGCAGACTTCATCTGTTTCCTCGGTTTCTCACTTGAGGTTGGGGTTTCCGTGTGTATATTCTTCAAGGTTGGCTTTCGTTCGTTTTGTTAGATTCCAGGTTGTTAGTTCAGTGTTGGTTAAGGTTGTGATAGAGAAGATTGTTAATATTATTAAGACTTTATTTCTTGCTTCCTTTCTTCCTTTTTGGCTTAGGAAGAGGTGGTATAGAAACCTGACTTGAAATCTCCAACCATTTTTATAATTATATGGTTAATTAATATTTTATAAGTAAATACATTAAAAGTGTGATATTTTAAATTTGTATATATTAAAAGTAAAAATTGAAAATATCTTGCTAAAAAATATTTAGAATATTATATTATACCTGAAGTGATAACTTTGATAAAATAATTTTTACACGAAAAAATTAAAGGAAAACAAATATAGTGAAATCTTAAAATAATGTCGCTAAAAAGCGTTGAAAAAATTAAAACTGCTAAACGCTTAGTTTAAAACGCAAAGCCTTTTTAATTTTATATTATATTTAATAAATAAAATAATTTTTTTAAAAGCAATCTAATAGGTAAATTTTAAATTTTAGACAAAAGTTTTAAAAAAATTAAAAAAGTACATAGAAAAAAGTAAATCTTAAGTAATAGTCAAGCCAAAAATAAACAAAATATTATGTTTTAATTTAAAAAATTAAAAGAGATTAAAAATAATATTAAATAACAATAGCCAAAATATTAAAATATTGAACAACCAAATTTTAAATAAAAATGGAAAAAAAAAACTGAAAATATTTAATAAAAAAACATATAAAAAGATATTTAAAAATCTAGATAGAAAAGCTTGTAAAATTAAAAGCAAGCAATAAAAAGAAGAAAATTAAGTTAAAAAAATAATCTAAAAATGAATCATTTATGATTCAAGAAATTTAAAATAGAATTCTTGAAGATAAGATTATAATGATAAGCTTATGAGAGAAGTAAGAAATAGACAAAGAAAAAGCATAATTAAGAAAAACTGAATGAAAATATATACAGACAGAATTTTTAAATACTTTAAGAAGTGACTTTAATAATAAGCTTAAGAATGAATTCTGAAGTAAGAAAATGATAAATCTTAACTAAGTAAAGCTGAATGAATAAATCAACAGATAGAAATTAGAATAAGCGAATATATTACTTAAAAGAAGCTTACGAAAGAAATTTGAAGCAAGACAGAGAAAAAACATAATTAAGTAAAAATTGAATTTTTTCATTGAAGGAAAGAAGATTTGAATATTGGAAGATGTGACTTTTCAGAAGTGCTTTAGAGAGAAGTTTTAACAAGATATGAAGTATAGATAAGGTAAGCTGGATTCATTTGATTACAGAAAGAAACTGAAAGATTTGAAGGATAGACCTTAGTTTAAAGATATTTAAGAAGTAAGAAATAGATCAGAAATATGAATATCTAAGTAAAAAATGAATTTTTCATCGAAATTCAGAAGATTTGAATAATTAAAAATGTGACTTTAAACCGTAGTTTAAGAGAGAGAAGTTTAAAGATGATAAGGAAAAAAGCATAAGTATTCAAACTGTTTCTCTTGATTAGTTCTAGTCTTAAAATTCAAAGAATAAGAAACTCTTGTGTATTATTATCACTTCAACACAACTTGTAATTTTATTCAAATGAGATTTTAGAAATGAAACTTATTGTCGAATTATTATAATTAATGATTATATCCACGTCAATTTATGAGAATCCTAATCTTTTATCAATCAATTAAATTTCTAATTTTCTTCTTTGCAAATTTTTCAATAAAATTTCGTTAAACTCTCAAAAACGAATGAGTAATAATCTTTAATTAAGAGTCTTAAATTAGAACTATCAAAAGTATTAATTTAATGTTTAATAGCTTTAGGATTTTAACCACGATATAATTTTATAAGGCAACAATTAACTTTAAAAATAATAGTTTTATTAAATAAAAAAATATTATGATAATTTAAAAATGTCACCTAAGAAATAGATTTCTTCCATAAAGTCCAGTATAGCTTAGCTAGATATTATAAATGAACTATAGTTTTTGTAGTTAGAGAACAAAATCTTACAAAAACAGTAAGTGATCTAAGCCGATAAACTGAGAATTTGATGATATCCATTAATCTACTTATAAATGAAAATAAAATTATAAGATAAGAAATAAACTGAATTACTCTATCTTAATAAATATTGCTGTAAATTAATGCAATTTAAAATAGTCTAAAAATGATGCAAATTTAAAGATATTTTGGATTGGAGTAAATCTAACTAAATGAAGAAAATAATCCAAAATAATTGATCAATATCTTTTCACCGAAATTTTAAAATTTTAGTAGAAAAATAATGAGGTGCTGATACTGCAAATGAAAAGGGCATATGGTAAGATAATGTTTTGAATTTCTCTAAAAATAGCGTAAATAGAAAAAATTATTTACATAATATGTTTGAGATATATTGATCATCGAACGGAAAACTCTAAAATGTTGTAATAAACTTTATGCTATATAATTAAATTAATAATTTTAACTAAAAGAATTTTGGGAACTGAAACTCCTTTTCAGTTATACTACCCGATGCTCTTTTTTAGAAATACTGGGAATATCCTAATGTGTTCCAGACACAGCTGCAAGGAAAATCCATCGCTATGAGCAGCCAGGCTTCAAGCCCATACCAAGAGCGGATAATCTAGAAGACAGCGTTCCCTTGAGAGAATGACTCTGGCCAGGGACTTTCTCATCGACAAGGTAGGAACTTTTACTAGCCAAAAGTTTAGTCAAGAAAGTCAATCTCAGCTCCCACCATCTTTTAAGATATATTATATAATTAAATAATTCTCTAAAACTTTCTTTCTTATTTTGAAGATTTTGGTGTGGTAGTTATGCTAAATTTAAAAATCTGGAAGAAAGTTTGTTAAATTTTTTATGTAGTTATAAATGAAATAACTGCTTTAACTGAAGTAAAAATAAGCAAATTATGCTAAAAAATTACGAATGGCGAAATGGAAAATAATAAAACTAAAATGTTTATAATTGAAAGGAGCAAAAATTATAACTTTTTTATAATTTAAATGTTTTTTGTTTTTAAAATTAAAAAATCTGAAATCCAGCATTCTAGCTTAATATTTATAGAATAAAGTGTCTATTAAAGTTAATAATGGATAAAAAATTAAATAAAAATCTCAAGTGATTATTTAATTACTAAAATATAATATTTTTGTACGATTGAAGAACAGCGAAGTAAGATTTTGAATTATCTGATTTTATTTCTAATTTTAGATAGATCACTAGGTGGATGAAAGATCTTGGAGGGAATGCTTATGAAAGATTTTTAGGTTTTGAAGTGGATATAATTAATGAATTTTCCCTTGAAGCATTAGAAAATAATTTTAATGAAATTTTATTTAAATAAAAAAAAACTTATAAATGTTATATTAAAATTAATATAAAAATTTTAATTTTGCTTAAGAACCCAATTTCGGAATCAAGAAAGCCTTAAATACAATACATAATAGCCTCACTAGAATCTATGCTTGAGAATTTATCTTTTCTACGTCTAATTTGTAGATAATGCCAAGCCATCATCGAATCTGCAATCCATTGTAAATATTGCGAAATATTAGACTCCAAACCTCCTTATCTAAATCTCATATTCCCAAAATAGTTAAGAAAGCACACTACCTCATACACCAATTAAAGTGTACAATAACCAAAATAATTACTTGAATTTAACTGCTTGTACATTCCCCTTTTTTCAATATTTAATTATAGCATTTTTGATATTATACTAAATTATTCTATTAAAGTTAGCTTTTTGAGATTGAATTATTATTAAAAAAATACAAATCTAACGTGAAAACCTAATTATCTTAAATAAGTCCTTATATTTATATGTAAACCAGAGAAAGTTTTAGAATTTATTTTGCGAATAAATAAATTATTTTTCATATAAGTGATTTAAGAAATTACCTCCTTAAGAACTAAAATTTTATACAATATTCTATTTATTTTATTAATACTGCATACAAAATTTTTACTTACTTTTGGCTTTTCTTACGATTTGGATATTTATGGTGATTTAAAAAAAATTAAAGTTGCTAAATTTCTGTTCGAATGTTAATAAAAATTAGTTTAATTAGATATATATTATTATGCTAATATAATTAGTATAACTAAATACTTTTAATTCATAAAGTAATAATCATTTCATAATGATAATGAAAAAGAGGATTTGAAATTTAAAAGTTTTAATTTAAGATTAAACACAAAATTTTTGTAATGATCTTACATGTTTCTCTCACTTATTTCTATTATTAAAATTAACTATAGATGATATTAATAATTTCAACTTAATTTTTTTATAACATCTAATTTCTTAATATTTAATATAAATTAATAAATTTAATTATTTAATTTTTTTTATAATTTTAACCTTCTATTTGTTTATTTTTTTTAAGCTTATAATTTAATTTTTTAAGAATATTTTAAATTAAATTAAATTAAATTAATTTAAATTGAGTTAGATTCTCCTTTCTGCTTTAATGGGCCTAAAGAATGGTTAAATTTCTTGTTTCTCTTTACGATACTACCTAAATAATACTTACCTTTCCTCAAAAAAGGCAAGAAAGGATGAGATCAAAATGGAATATTTCGCCCTTGAAGTTGAAAGTTTCCAAACAATGTCGGTGTTCAGTATTAACTACGCATCTCCACTTACTTGATTGCAAACAACGGAGTCCACATTCAATTTCCATCTGTTCTTCATTTTTCTATATAACTTTAGATAATTAATTAATAATTATTTTATACTTATTTTCTATTAAATTTTTATCTTAATTTTGATATATTTATCATTTATACCACTTAAACAATTTTGAAAACTATTAGGTTTAATTAGTATACTAATAGTATTGTTTCTAATTTAATAGAAATTTATTTCAAAAATTCATATAATTTAAACATTTTTTTCTGTTATTTTAACTTTTGCAAAAGCTTTGAATAAAATTAAATTTTTAGTAAGAATAATAGAAGAATGTGAGCTTAGCCACCAGAATAAAAGTAACAGAAGTAAATAAAAAAACTGCGGTTAATAATGATCCAGCAAAAGCTGCTTAAATAATAGTTTAAACTAAAATATCAGAATTATGAATTTACTCCCTTTTATAAGGAATATATGGATATCGGTCGCGGTCAGGAGAACTAGTATGTAATCTGGACCTGTGTATAATGTATTGCGAATAATCTTGCACTAGATACCACCACAGAGAAAGGGGGAAAAACTCGAAAGAAAAAGTCCAACTTACCTTAGAGTCCTTGCTAGCAGTATGTAAATTCGACTGACGGGCTAACTAATGACTTAATTAGTAAATCTTAATTTGATTTTATTCAAGAAGACTCGAGTATTTGATTTAAGATTAAAGAATAATCTTTAATAAACAGATCACTCATTTGGAGAAGCTGACGTGACTCATGACAGTAAAAGTGGCAACAAGAATTATGAGAACACTTTCTTTTAATAATAATATTGAAGGAACTGAGCGCCATCGAGGTGTTACACGTTATATAATCATATTTATATATCTGATATTTTAAAACCATAAAGGCTACCATAACAATTTTCTACACAATGTTCTTACAATTGACATCGAAAGTAGATCCGATTTATCACATTCACTGTCAGAGAAATTTCTTAAACCATAGTTAGGAGTTAATTGGAATTTAAAAATTTTCAAAATTATAATCATGCTTGCACTTTAACTTTATATTAATAAATTAATTTGAATCTTGTTCTAAATTTTTTCACTTTCTTAGTTATCCAGTACCATTACTGTAAATTTTCGAGTTTTAGTATTTTTATTTTTAAACCCAAGATTTTTGAGTATTTCACTCTTGGCACTTTTTCTTGTCTTTACTTCGTGGGTGAGTTTTTCAAGTATTTGGATGACTATTTATGACTCATTTCTTGGTTCTATTCTCTACTAATATACTTTTAAAATTTTTTCTTAATTTTTTAGAGGCTAATTATATCATTATTAGTTTCCTCTTCTTCATTAAAAGAAATTATAGTGAAATTTTATCACATTTATTCAGAAGTTATTAAACTATTACATTTAAGAAGGAGTAAATATAAAAAATCTAAAAATAATTTCTTAACACATTGGATTATTTTTTTTTAAAGATGTTCATTTCTCATTAAACAGACTTCTGATTATTCAAAAAACATTTTTTTTAGGAACAGTCTAGATATTGCAAAAGAGAGTAATAAAATGTTCGATCATTTCTTCACATAAATTATTTTATAAAAAATTAATGAAGTTTTAAGTTTTAACTTGATGAATATAAAATAACTTTTTCCCTTAATTAAATATATTTTATTTTTAGTTATAAAATAAGAGACTTATTATTCAATAGTATCTCTAACTTTTTATTTAAGATTGTTTTTTCATTCAATATTTCGATTTTTTTTATTTTTAGATACAAATTTTATATTTTTAAACTTTTCTCTCAAAGATTATACAATAAAAGTGCATTTTATTATTTAAAAAGGTTTAAAGGATGTTTAGAATTTCTTTCAAATTTCTTGATTTTATATTTTTTTATAATTAGCATAAAGCTTAAAAGTAGGATTATAAAGAAATTTTATGAAGACCGTGCTTTAGATTAAATTTATATAAAATTACTTTTTCTTCTTTCTTAATATCTTAAATTAATCTTTTCTATTATATTAAAAATTTTTCTTTTTTTATTCGTTTTAAAAATTAAAAAAAATAGAAAAAATTTAAACCTGTTAAACGCTTGGTGAAAAACGCAATCTTTTGTAATTTTATATTATATTTCAATAAATAAAATAAAATAAATACATTTTAATAAAACCAATCTAAAGAAAAAAAGTTTTAATACTTCTACAAAAAAGTTTAAAAAAATTAAAAAATATATAAAAAACAAACTTTAAAAAGTAAATCGTAAGTAATAATAAAGCCAAAAAAAAATATATATAGGATTAAATTTAAAAAATTAAAAATAATATAGTTTGCTTAATAGCTTTGAAACAATATATAGGATAAAAATATTTTAAACGAAATTTTTTATGAAATAATAAAAAAAAAATATGGAATTTATACTTTAAGTCTTTATCTCATTTTTTATCTAATAAATATTTATATGGAAAATAAAATAATTAAAACATTAAATTTCTATCAAGTTTCTTTGCTTTAAATTTAGATTTATTTAAATTTAGAGGCTCTTATTAAATTTTGCTTACCTTAAAAGCAATGCTTGTATTATTAATTAAATGACCTGATTATAATTTGTTATAACTCTTTATATTTTTTTGCTATTTTTGTCCTAGTAAAATAAAAATGTTTGATTATTTCAGATTTCATAACTCTTAAATTTTTTATTCGTTTAAAGTATATAATTTCTTAAGAGATATTTGATTCTTTATGCAAACATCGTTCTTTTCACGTTTTAATTTTTTATTTACTTACTTGCAGTCTCTCATCAATAAATCCAACAATCTTTGAGCTTGAAAATCAAATTAAAGAACATTTATTATGACTTTTTTTCTTATTTATACCAAATTTTAAATTCAAAATATTTTTCTTATGCTTAGCTTTTATTTTTAGCTAACAAAGGGTAATGTTGGGTCTTATGTTCTTAGAAATAAGTTTCTATTCAATCCTTTGAGTTATGTAGTTACATAAAATTTTTAACTGTCCCCTTTGAAATTTCTCTAGTCAATCTAGGGAAATAAAATTATTTAAGATTTTTTAATGAGAAATCTCAAATCTTTATTATATAGTTAGTTGCTAATACGATTAAAATTAAGCATCTTCATTTTAGAATCAATTTTTTATTTAAGAGATTTTCCTTCTTGAATATCTGTCATCTACTTTTCTTTAATTCTAGTAATTTTTATGCTTTAATTTCTTCTATGCAAAGCTTATTTTATCTATTATTCTTTAAATAAGTAGACTTGTTTCTGCGTATCATTGAAACTAATTAATTTGAACTTAAAATCTAAAAAGAACTAATATAAATTTAGATATTAAAGCTAAATTACTTGTAGACCTAATTTTCTTAGTAAATAGATAATTAAGCTAAAATTAAATAAAATGATTTATTGCTCGAAGATTAATTACTAAAAGTACCAAAAACATTAATATTTAATAGATTTTAGAAATAATTTATTCTAATAAGCTTGTATATTAAATAGAGTCTTAATCAAGAGTTAAATGCATCATTATTTTAAAATAACTGCTAATTATATAAATTGCTATAACTTAAAAATCTAAAAAAGAGACTGAAAAAATTTTATAATATAGTTGGTTATGATTTTCTAATACTCATAATTAACTATAGGACTGTTTCTTCTTAATATTTTGAATTAATATTTTTATTCTTTAAAGCTACTATATGATATGGTTAATTTCCTTCATTACTAATCTCATTCTTTTTGTTTTGCATTTATAATTTTATTAAATTATTTTCATCCCAAAGTTAAAAGACTAGTAAGATCTAACTTTATTAGAATAAAATTATATTTCTTTAATAATAATTTTCTTTCAATTTATCTTACTCTATACATAAAGGTTAGACTTACTTTATTTAAAGCTAAAACATAGAAACATTTTATTAATCTTTATTTCTTATTTAGATTTGTTTTTTTACTTTTTTTAATCATTTTCTCATTCTTAAATTTTAAGAGAAACAACAAAAATTAAAATTTTAGCATAAGCAGACAAATCTATTTTTAGTCTTAGCTATATAATTATTATTTAATGCTAAGTCCTTAAATCAGAATTAGGTTTATTATAACATATTTTTAAGTTTAAAGATATGAAATATTTCTCTTTCTGATTCAAATCTAGTAAATATTATTAAATTTGAGTATTTAATCATTAAAAGTTTAAGTTCGATGATTTAAAAGATTTCGAAAAGTTGACATAAGTAAAGCTTAGAATTAATTAATAAAACTTATTTAAACTAAGTTTTAAAAAATCTATGAAAAAAAGCTTTAGAAATAAAACTTTATGTCCTATAAACTAAAATCTAATTTATTTTATAAAAGAATTGCCAAAAGTTTCGCTTAAATGTTTCTGTAGAAAGCTCATACTTTAATTTTATCAAAAATAATGAAAAAATAAAGTTTCCTTATAATTAATATCTATCCATAATTAAATTTCCTATCTTTTTTTTTATTTACTTTGTATGTTTAGAATAATTCAAATCTTTAAAAAAACTAAATATCATTTTAGAAAATTAGTAATTTTAGATTAGTTTAGAATTTATATTATCTCCTTTTTAAATAAAAAATATAACAATTTATTAATTATAAAGATATTTTATTATAGTTCTAACTTTTCTTATTTAAAAATGTATAAATGGACAATGATTTTGTCTTGAATATGTTTCTATTATCTCTTATGGAATTTATCTAATAAACTTACCTGTAAATTTATTATCTAAGAGCTTTTGAAATCATCTAGATTGTTCTTATATAGACTACTAAATAAATTTCTGACAATTCCAACTAAAATAACTTCTATAATTAGCTTTCTTTTTTAATAAATAACAAATGAAAAATGAAATAAAATTTGCTTTAATATTAAAAAAGGAAATAGCTAATATTAAATTGTTAAACTTCAATCATTTAAAATTAATTCTTAATAAAATTTAATTAAATAAACTATTGTTGTACATTATTTTTCTTTATCTATTCATTTAAAATTGCTTTGTCTAAAATAATTATTTTATATGTTTTATTATCAATTTTTATATTTTATTTAGTAATCAATTTATAAGTTATATATCTTTTTCTTTCATAGATTTTTCTATCCTTTGGTTTATTTATATATTAAGTAATATAAATATAGTTCAATTATTTTTTAAATATATTAATTTAATAGTTTAAATTAATTTTTTCTCATAAAGCATTATACTTAATCATAGTTTGTTTTCACGAAATTTGAAAGTATTCTTCAATAAATTAAATTGATTATTTTTGCTATAATTTTAGTTTAATAGAATATAATAATAATAATACTAATTTAAATGTTTAATGTTTAGAGATCTTAAAGGAATTTCAACCTCGTGATCTCAGGACCGGTTTTTTGAATTGGCCGAAACCAATCCCCTCTGCTTCTCTTCTACCATTCCCCTTACACGTTATATAATTTTGGTTTGTAAATCTATCCTTTGGTCGTTGGATAGAACTAACTGCAAAAATAGCCTCGTTGCTATAATTACTATTTGTAAAGTTATTTTTCTCGATTCTATTTTTTCCAATATTATTGTTTAACTTTTTATAGTTTTCAGCATTATCAATATTTGTGATTCCTGTTTCCACAAACTTGGCATTTTGGTTTAGGAATCTTGGATTTTTTATTCTAGATCTGATAGTGTAATGGCTAATTCCTCGGCTCAATATCCATTGCCGAGGTTTACTTCTGAATCAGCTCTGCTTACCATTGGGAGTAAGTTTCAACATCTGCTTCACCCGGAATTCCTAGAGCTATTCCTATTGAGCGAACAGTTTTTCCTACTGAGCCTATTTCATTGAATACACCATTTTATTCCCGATCGTAGGTCTCCATGAAACTCTCTTTCCATTCTTAGATGTCTGCAATCTAAGTCCTGAGGTTTCTATTTTCGATCCTGAGTTTCTTGATTTCCTCTTTGAGCTCTGTAAAAGCTATCAGGATTTATGCCTGTTCCTCTTGATACAGCGGCATAGTGAATTCTCTTACAGCAGCTGCTTCTTAAGTCTCTAGTGCTTTTCTTGGTTCTTCTTCTTCGTTTTGTGTGACTTAATTTCCTTTTGCCTCTTTATGCCCATCTTTTTTGTTATTAAAGGAGTTTCTTAGGTCTGTTACTGTTTAAATTGTCGACCCACTCCTTGTTTCTAAGTCTCTTCAAAAGCAGAATAGGAGCTTTTCTGAAATCTTTCTACCATATTTTTTTATGCGTTTAATAGAATATTTATAAGAATTTCATCTTAAATAAATTATTTTTAGATCATTTTATTCTAAAATTTACATTATTTTTTTACTTCAAGGATATCCCTGCATTTTTAATAATTCAAATTCCTTGGAAAGCAAACATACTTTCTACTTCTATCTTTAAATAGTTACTAAATACTATTTTTATCTGATATTAAGAAATAAAGATACCATTAATGAATTCGAGGAAATTACTTTAAGTGAGATTCTCCAAAATTTTAATTTTCCTTCGATTCAATTTTTATAAATTCCTTGCTAAATGATTCGTGTCAGAAATATTATTTATATTTTTATGCAAAATGCTTTATTTAATTTTCATATTTTAGTCTTATGACTTCATAGATTTTTTTAATTTCGCTAATTGAATTTTCTCTTGTAGAATAACTAAATTTATCTAGAATTCAATTACTTTAATACTAAAACATAAATTTTAACTTAAAATCTTAGCAAAGAAAAAAGTCTAAATTATGAATAATTTAAGGATAAATAGCTTATTACTTTAAATAATAAGAAGGCTATTAAAAGAGAAACTTTATTTTGAAAATCTATTTAGATTTAGCTTTACCGTATAATTATCAAAGAAACAATGCTATTACTTCTATTGCCTACTTAATTAAACTTATACTAAGATTTAAATATTTTTACAATAAAAGTGGTGTTATTCTGGTCAAAGGCAGCAAAAAAGAAATTGAAGAAGAATTTTACTTTTAAAGATAAGCGAATAATTAGAAGTTATATGGAAATAAAACTATTGCAACTTCTTTAATTTCTTAGATCTGCAACAGAAATTGGCTATAACATAGAAAATTATCCAATAAATCTTAAATCTTTCACATTTTTACTAAGAAATAAATAACCATCTAATCTAGAGATTCTTTAGTATTAGAAAGGCTTTATTTGTAAGAAATACTAAATATGTATTTCCTTTTTTTATATTTCACTTCAAATAAGTTAAGGAAATTATTATTGTAGAAATAATTAGATTCTCATAGATTATTTCTAAAATAATTAACAAATACATTTTTTTTTTATTATATATAAGCACTTAAATCTCTTGTATAATTTCCATAAGCTGGCTAAAATTTAATTTAACTTATTTTAATTTTCTCTAATGAGAAAGAGAAATGATAAAGCAACTCAAAAGGAAAAAAATATATTGCCTAGTAAATTTAATTTTTCAAAATAAATATTAAATAATAAATTTCTAAGGCTTATAATTGAAAAGATAGTGGGAGCTGAGAATGACCTTTGTGACAACACTTTCTGGTTTTATGGCTAGGAACAAGTTCCTTTCCTGTCGCTGAGAAAGTCCCTGGTCAGAGTCATTTTCTGAAGGGAACACTGTCTTTGAGATTATCCGCTCTTGGTAGGGGCTTGAAGCCTGGCTGCTCATAGCGATGGAGCTCCCTAGCAGCTGTGCCTGGAGCACAACAGAATATCCCCGTTATTCGATAAAAAGAGAGCGTCATGTCGTGCAATCGGAAAGGAGTTTCCGGTTCAAAAACTTTTTTAGTTGAAATTAATTAATAATTATGGAATAAATTTTTAAAACTACCTTAAAAAAAGAATAATAATAAAGAATAATTATAACTATTTAATATTAACTGCAAATTAAATAATTAAATCTCGAAATTATATTTTATATCTAAATATAAATTATTTATATTTAGAGAATATATTCATTAGTAAATTATAAACTTAAAATATAAATTATTTAAAATCACATAATCATTTATTTTTGTAATTGGATAAGCGATATTCCTTAATAATAATAGATGATTAAGAATAAAATATTGTTTCAATAAAAAATTAATTCATATATTTTTACTTTTAACCATTAAATACAATAAAAAGTGATTTATAATTAAAAGATCTAAAACAACGAGGAAGAGTGGATAAGCTATATATTCAGATTGACCAAGTTATTTAAATTATCTAGTTAAATTTATTTTCTTAACTTATAAAATAAATAAATTCTTAAGTTAATATTATTTAGAAATATATAAATTAAATAACTGCTCTTTAAAATATTTTGCTAGTGTTTTAAGACTTTTAATTCGAAGTAAATTCTTAAATTAATAAATATTATTTGATATATAATATAAAATGGCTGGCTTCAAGAAGGGTTTTTTGATCGCCTCTTCAGAACAGGAGAGAAAACCAGAAGCAAATATTCTCACCATGTCTTCTTTAATTTAACGCTCTTCTTAATAAAAATAACCAGAACTATCTAATAGATTAGAAGAACTTATAAAAAATACTAACTCCTACAAATTAAAATAAAACGGATTTCTTCCATCAAAGTACAAGTAAGAACTGAGATAAAAATTCAGAAAAGAAAAGTTAACATAGCTTTCTTCACCTCCATTGAAAACTGAAAAAAAGAGACCACTCAACTGAATCAATAAAAATAATAAATAAAAAATAAACGAAGAAGGTAAAATACGATAATTAAATATAGATCCTATTACATTTGATTTAGACAATACTGAAATAGAATAAAGGAACTCTTAGTAGATGAAACAGCTGATATATCAACTTATTAGAAACAGAAAAAAACTCGAAGAAGAATTACCAAAAAGAAGAGATGCTTATAATAAGTCAGGATTTGATAAATCATGAAGATGATGATGAAGTCCATACGGTAGACCGAAGAACTAAAGTCGGAATTTATGAGCAAATTGTAAGTTTAGAGAATGATATTTGAGTAATGCAAGAGCAAGACGAGAAAAACGGAGTAAAATTAGATTCAAGACTCAAATTAATAAAAGAAAACCTGTAGAAACCTTCATAAGGAACTCCAATGGAAATAGGGAAACAAGAAAAGACATTTCCTAGAGCAAGAAAAAGATGCTACATTTCAACAGAACTTGAAATTTATAGCGGAAATGACCCAATAGAAAAAAATAAGAATGAATATCTGGAGGAATGTTAACTAATAGCAATTGAAGTAGCAAGCGACGGAATTTTGATTATATAAAAGAGAGAAATCAAGAAAAAGAGAAATACACGGACAGAACATGCCGGAACTGAGATTTTATACATTTAAAACTTTAATTAAACCGGAAGGCGAACAATTATTTCAATGATTAATGATTAAATATTATTCAATTCATTTGTAAGAAATTTAGAATTTTTGCTATAAATAAAATAAAAACAACTATCATTAATCAAATTTAGAGATTCAATTGCTGTATTAGTCTTTTTAGCAATAAAAATAATTTTGTATTTCATAAACCAAAAAATCATAATAATTTACTAAATTAACAGTGTTATATTTTGTATTTTAAAATCTTTTTTAATCAACTATTTATTAATAAAATTAAATTTATATAATTATTTTAAGTTCCTTGCAAAATTTTAAAATTAAATCTATAAAAGTGAGATAATACAAGAATTGTTTAAAATTTATTCTAATAGAACTAACTATAATTTAATCCCTTTATGTTTATTATTAATAAATATCATTTAGAATTTCAATTTACTAGTTAATAAACAAAATTAATTTTAAATAATATAACTTTCAATAAAATGAACTTTCTCAGTAATAAATTTTTATTGATTTCTATCTTTAAAATTTGTACCAAATTTATAAAAATTTGAGTAAAATTATTAATTATAGGATAAAATTAAATTAGCCTAAATAATCATATTTAAGTAATTTCTTTAAAAATTATTAAGTGCTATTTACTTTATTAACTAAATTTAAATCAATAGGAGATATATAATCACACTATTCTAATTTTTACCTAGTGCTACACGCACTTCAATCAAAGTTTTTTTAATGAGAAGATATTCTATTACTCTATTTAATTTTTAAGCATAAAAACTATTTTAACCTAGTTATTATTCAAACTAATTATCTAAATTTAATTTAAAATTTATGAAAGAGATATAATTGAATAGAAACTTAATCTGTTTATATAAAATTCGCTGCTTTTATTAGAATTGCTTAATTCTTAAATTAATTTAGTTATCTAATATCAAGATTTTCATCTTCTTTTTATTTAGAAATATTTGATTGAGGTTTAGTAAATCAATTTAAAGTCTAAATTTTTAATAACTTTAAGAACTTATTGACTAAATTTAATTTATGGACAAATATATTAGATAGTCTTAGTTTATTGAATGATTTTTATTTAAAAATAGAATAATGTTGAAAATAATTATTATGAATGTATTCTAAATTTCAATAAGTTTAGTTTTATAAATTATGTAATACTTATAAGTCAAAATTAATTTAAAATACTTGATAAATTATTCATTTTCGTAACTTATTCTTAGTAATATATGCCTTAATATAAATCTGATTTTCAGCTTTAAGGCTTAAATTAAATAACTTATTGATCTTATTTTACTTCTAAATTAAAGAAAATTAAAAAAATGTTAAATTAACTTAATTTTTAGCTATTTGACTATATTGTGAAGGAAGCATATAAATCTTTAGCAACTATTATAAATTAGAAGTTTTAATATCCTTTTACATTAAGCTACATAATAAATTAACAGCACTTAATTATCTAAATTTTTTAATTAATATTGGAGATAATCACTTTTAGAATAAAAATTTTCACCCTCTTCTCTTCATATTTTTCCACTCTATTTTTATTTTAAATAAAACTAATTTTTAATTTCTAAAGAAATTACTATTATAAATCATTTAAGATTTTTTTAATTTTTATAGAACTTTATCTAATGAATTGGCTGTTTCAAATAGATAACTAAAAAAATAGATTGGAGTTAATGAAAAATCTATCTTAACTTTATAATTTACTTTTATAAGAACTAAACCATAAATTTATTAAGTTTATATCTCTTATTAAAAATTAAAGATTTAAAGCATCATTATAAATAAAATATGAAATAAGTTCTGACTTAAATATAAATTTATCAATATTTATTAGCATGCTTTAAAATATTTTACTAGAGTATGAAGTTTTTTTATTTCACAGTCCAAAATTATAAATAATGATGATTATTATTTTATGGTAGCGCCCGACCTTTTTCTCGAGGCTTATAAACCATTTCAGTTAAAAATCTCTTTTCTGAACATTTATTTTTTAGAATTAAATGATTTTAATATATTCTTCATTAAATTACTTTATATATTCTTTAGTATAGCTTTAAATTAATTTTAATTGAGCTTTTTGTCTTAAAATAAAATTTGGTGATTTTATTGAATTTTTATGTTTTTTTTTATTTTTAATTCATCATTAATAACTAAAATACTTTTCTTTGATTAAAGATTTTTCTATTTTTCTATTTTTTTAATTTAAGATTTGCTTATTTTAGGTGTACTCAAACATCATAAAGTTCAGCGTACTATGACTCTAAAAATCGCATATTAATATTGAAATTTTTTAATTTTTTTCTCAGATTTCAATTTAAAATAATTATCAGAAACTTAATTTATTTTCTGGTTAATAATTACGAGGTGGTGCTGGAACTGTATTTGAAAATAAATTTTAGTAAAGGAATTAAAAGAAAAAATGGTAGAAGGTTTCGAAAAGGGCTTCTATACCGCCTCTTCTTTAGTCAAAAAAGAAGAGAGGAAGCAGGAAACCATTTCTTAGCAGTCTTATTTTTCATAACCCTAACTTTTTCTTACTTAATAACCTGGAAATTAACGAGAGTAACGAAAGCAAGACCTAAAGACAATCCATATGGAATTCCAACCTCAAATGAGAAACCAAGGAAGCAGATGAAATCTGCTTTACACCAGGAGGTATCGGAGTTCAACCCTTCTGGCCAGATGAGCATGGAATAGCTCATAAAAGTGGTACTAAACCTCCAGGAAGAGGTTAAAAAGCTTCGTAAGGAGAGCACGAAGTTGACAGAACAGATTTCTCATGGAATTTAAGATACACTTGATCTTAGAATGGCCAATTAGGAAAGGGAGATTGATGCTTTATAAAAGTACCAGTAAGAATAAAGTAGTTAGACAAAATTTTAGATACAATAAATTCAGAACTAAAATACACAATTGGAATTTAAAATTTCAAGTCAACAACAAGTGGAACAAATTGAAAAGGAGCCTCACTAAAACTGCAAAATGGAGATTGAGGAAATAGGAGGAAGCAAGTCAAGCGGAAGAACAACAAGGAAGATTAGATTTTTAAAGAAATGCTACTTTTGTTGCTAGCAAAGTCACTTATACAAGTAGTGCAAGAAATTTTATCAATTCAAGAAAAAACACTGAATCAAGGAAAAAAAGGAAAGAGAAATGCTGTTTTGCAATTGGGAAGGAGGAATCTATAAGAGAAAATTGATTAAGATACACTGGGACTGATTTTAACAAGACTTATTGGAAGAAGATGACAAGGAATAAACTAAATGGAGGAGAGATAAAATTTATAAACTTATTTTAAGCGGCAGATGTGAAATCTACTGCTAAACAATATTTAATGAATTATTATAAAATAAATTTTAGTATTATTAGAATTTTAAATTTTAAGTTATAGATATTTGTTGTTTCTTTTAAAATGTGGTATTTTTCTATCCATTTAATCGCTTTTTATTTAAGAATATTTCCATGCTTGAGGAACTGGTAGCTAACTTTTGCTTATTTAAAACATTTTTGTCTTTATTTTTCCATGCTTATAGAATTTTATCTTCTGTTCTTAAGGAAAGTAAAAAGATTTCAAGTTATTTTTGAATTAAATAATATGAACATAATGACTTAAAATAACTAATTTGAAGGTAAAATGATAAATTAAAGTTGCTTGTACACTTAAATTTATTAAATAGGAAAGTTATAATATAATTTTAAAATTCAATTAATTATTAAGAAAAATATCAAAATTAAATAATTGATGCTCACAAATTATTAAATACCTTTAAACATATAAGCTCATTTCTCTACTACTAAAAATAAAAAGCACTGAAAATAAAATAGACTTAAAATAAAGAATCACCAACTAGAGATGTAAATAAATAATTTAAATGTATACACTCTTATTTTTAAATTAATTAAAAATAAAGAGTTAAAGATATAATTATTTAGAAAGGCTTGATAAAATCCAAAATTTTAATAGTCTTAAAATTAAAAAAATTTAATTTAGATAATTCTTAATAAATTTTACTTGCCTTTTGATTATAAAACTTAACTTTAGAATTGCTTTATCATTATGCTTTGAAATAAATTTAGTACTCTTCATAATAATTATAATAAATGAATTATTTCCTTCTATTATTAATCGTTTATATACATTTTTTAATTTTTTGCTAAATTAATAATTAATCATATATAAAAGTCTATTAACTTACAATTATTGTTATTCCAAAATAAAAAATACTAGTAACCTCTATTTTAATTCGTATATTATTATTTTTTTATCAACTTTCTTTGATTCCACGTATAAAGCTTAAGTTTGTTTTATTTCAAGCTAGAATACAATTTTTTTAATTTTAGTTTTACATTTTTACATCTATTTTCTTTTTAATAGTTTTTTATTCTTAAATTCTAGAAGAATGAAAAAATAAATTCAAACAATTTATATAAAATCTCTCTTTAGACTTAGTTATATAATGATTCAAATTTTACTAGGAACATAAGATTAGAATAGATTTATTGTGGTAATATTTTTTTAGTTTGAAGCAAATTTAAACTATCTCTCTGAGATTAAAGTGCTAAATATTTGCTACTCATAATCTTAATTTAAATTTATTTTATTTCGTTCAAAGCTTGACTTTAATATTAAGTTGTAGACAATTATCATTAAATTTAATGAATTTACCTAGAATTTAAAAGTTATTTTAAATCTTAATTTTCTTAGATTTATTAACTGATTCTTTAAAATATTTAAGAAATATTCTAAATATTTAAAAAATTTATTATCTAGTTATGAAATTAATTTTAAAAGAAATATAGCTAAATTTAGAAATTGAATAAATCTCATTTGTACATAAAATATATTGATATCCTTTAATTATTATAAAATTTAGTAAAGTTCATTCATATTCTTCTACTCTTAAAGTAAATAACTATAAAATGTAGTTTTTATAAAAATACTTTTATTTTCTATGGAAATATTATGATTAATGTATTTTAAAATTTTGCATTTAATATCTTTTTCTTAGATTTTCTTCGAGATTTTATAATGACTTTAATCTGATTATAACTTAATTATAAATTATAAGAAAAGCTATTCGAATTCTTTTAAATAGACTTAGAACCTTATTTTTACTTAATAAAATTAATTTTTAAAGGGAATCAATAAGAGCATCTTGGTGTTAACAATTCACTAAGAAATAAATAAAGGAAGATGACTAAAAAATAAGAAACAAATAATTTAGAAATTTTATTTTCTATTTATTATAAAATCTAAGATGAATAACTATTTCTAGCATTTCAAAAATTAAATATCACTCCCATTTAATAATTATTCTTAATAACTTTTTTATTTATTTTATTCTTTAATTAATTTTCAATTTTAAAGGTCGATATATACGAGAAGCAATGAATTAGAAAATTGTGATGTTTGTCTATTTTAACCTAAATTTATAATTATCCTGAAATTTCTGATTTCTAGGTTATTTAAATAAGCAAATATCATTCATACTAATTTGAAGGTTATAACAGAACTTTAAGAATATTGACTCTAGATTATTTTATTTATTAAATAACTAAAAGCAAATAAAAGCTATAAAATACTCTTGTAATAATGAAGAAACAAATTTAAAGGAATAAGAATTGAAATAAATTAAGAAGAAGTCAGATTATAGTCACTATTATCTTAGTAATCTATTTAATAATTTCGAAAATGATTACACTTTAAAATACCTCTAGGAAATTAACTTAATAAAATAAATTAAGGATAGCGCACTTGGATTATTTATTTAATCTTTCGATGCTAGGAAATGTCAATATTATCTATATGGTTCATAAGTAATTTTATCATAATTTAATATGCTCTCTTAACTTTTACTCAATCACTCTGAGTAAAAATAGGTAAAAAGCTAAGTTAAAAGAAGGTTAAATTAATAAAATTGTTTAAAAAATGTTAGTAACTTAGGATTATAACTCACTTAAATATCAATAATTGATAGTCAACTTAATTATAATAATGAATATATCGACTTATACATACAGCTTATATATTATGCTTTATACATTAATATCAAATTTATTAAGATAAATTATGAATAGATATATTTGCTAAAAGCTTAAAATAACTAATTTTATTAATTTTTTAAAAGAATAAAGAAATTTACTTTGCTGAAAAACAGAAAATGAGAAGCTAAAGAGTGAAATTTAAATAGCAGTTGCTTGAAAAGTAGAGATATATTAATTTATAAAATAAATTTTATTGCCTCATTAAGAATCATATCTTTAGCTATATTTATTACTTGTTTGCCTCCTCTCTGCATTTAACTTTATTTCTTTAAAAAAATATTTTTTCTCTATCATAATTTTTTCGACTATTAATCTAAATTTATCCAAAGTTTTCTCCTGGCAAAATTTGACAAAGTCCATTTATATTATGCAGAATACTGACAGGAAGATAATAAAGAGATAAATGCTTAGAATGATTTAATGAATAATGAAAAGAACTCTTCCTAAAGTTCAATTATATATTGATTAAAAATGTCAGTAAGTTATTCAAATTTCATAATAAATGCGTTTAATATTTCAGTACTAAATGATAGAGACTCTCTTTCACTTTTTTAAATAAAGTCTAAGTAATTTTATTAAACTTACATAAAAGTTTAGCTTGCTTAAGAAGAATTACCCTAAGAGACCTTAGTATCTGGCATCTTTCGCCATTAATACTACTTGATGCCTCTTCAATCTTGTCTTCTCTTCTCTTGTCTGTTCTTCACCTATAGAGTACTGAGACTATTTACTAAGCAAGCGAAAATGAAGATCACACAATATACATTCCTTAACATGATTACCTTCTTGATTGCTTGAACTATTCTACTTGCTTAAATCAATGTGAAATTTTCAGAGGAGGGTGAGAAGGAAGCTTTAAGTCAATCATTCATAAGAATATGGATGTTCATATCAAGATTCAAGCTCAACTATGTGTTTTATTAAAAAAGATAAACCCATTCTCTTTTTATAATCACAATCACCTTAAATTTTTATGAGTTTGAATTACCTAAATCTTACAAACTTAGTAATTTCTGAAAAAAATTTTCTTTAAGGGACTAATTGCAATTAAACAAGTTGCAATTTTATTATATCAACTTAATATTCGTTATTAGGGATATCTTCAGTGGTAATAGAACATTTTTCACCTAAAGGTAGTAATTAATTTGTTATCAATTAAAGTGAAATATGATTTGAGAAATTAAAAATCTCGAATAATATAGCAGATTAAAGTGGCCGGGTATTCAATATATAAAATTCTGAGATTCAAATTGAAGATAGTAAATTTACTAGCGATGAGGGTTTTATTTTATTTAGCTATTAAAATAATATTTTGATGAACAATATTCTGGATAACTATCGAGATGGACAGTTAAAGGATCGAAAGAGTAACTACCTTTTATACCTAGGTCATATAATAAAATAAAACATCAGTTTTGAAAAGCAAATGGAGAATAGACTAGTAGCAGCATAAAAGATATAAACATGAATACCGAGAAAAATAACAATGAATAAGGGATTAACACCATATAATTCAAAAATATTGTTAAAAACTTTCCTAAGCTCAGTTTTCAGTTATGGGGCAGAAGTGATCCCATATTGTAAATAATTTCTAGGAAAATAAGTGATGGAGTAATTAGAGATAATATAGAAAATATTTCTATAAAACAGATACTCAAAAGTTTAAGAAAATGAAAAAGCTAAAATTTATACTGAGCAGTTTAGTAATCTTAATCAATTTCCAGTAATTACTTACTCTAAGTTGAACAAAGAATTTAGACAAGAAATTATCGTTATATTTAATTTAGAGCCCAATCCTTAGCTTTCGAAAAGATCTTTAAGATCATCACCATCCTATAGATATTCCTACTGTATGTGTGGAGAGTATGATACATTTGAGCACATTTTTAAATGAATATACTATTCTAATATAAGATATTGACTATTGTAAAGATTGGGAATTATGATTAAGATGACTTATATTATATGATTAAGGTCTTATAAACTCCTTTCCTAAGTCTTATTTAGGATATTTAGATTAAAAATATTTCACAAGAAACTTATGTCAAGAAGACTAGAATTATTAGAAATGGAAAAAGCATACAAGGAAGAAATAAAAGATGAGATTAAACTAAAGTAGTTTAAAATGTTAAGATCAAGATTATAATTAAAAGCAATAAAAATATTTAATAATGTCTATAATTGAAGGAAGCAATTCTTGCAGTTATAGATGTATAAAAACTCTTTAAGTTTAAATTTTAAATTTAGAAATAATATAGAGAAGATCTTTACGAACAATCATAGATGTCCTTTTTTAAGTGCAAAATGAGATGTTAGAACACGAATTGCAGTTTATGAAATTTAAACATTGCCTATGACAAAAAACGTTGAGATTAAGAGGCTAATTAATAGGAAATTAAGGAAAAACAAAAGACACATTGTTCGATTTTTGTAAAGAAGAGAACTTTATATTTGAATAATATTGCACAGCAATAAAATTAGAATTAAAAATTGAAGACAAAGAAATATTTATAGATGATTGTAATTACAATTAAAAAGGAAAGATAAAAATTAACCGTGTAGTTTGAGAATATAAAGTATACGTAGAAAAGATAGTGAAAGAATGGAGTAAATGATAACAACATTACGGTATAGAAAAACATGATTTGATGAATATGCAGTAGGACCACCCAAATACCTGAGATATAATAAAAAAGAAAAGAAGAAATATGCTACATTTTTAGAATAAGAACGAGATGTAATGGGAGCTAGGGTTGCTTAAAAGAAAGACACCTAGTTATGACAAGTAAAAGTTCTTTCTGTAATGAGGCAAGAGAAAATGAAAGGCATATCATAGAAAAATGCTCAGAATACAAAGAAAGTAGATAAATATATATTAGAAAGTTAAGAACAATAGGAGTAGAGAGACAAGGAATGGAACTATTTGATATAATATGAGGTACGGCCAAATTCGAGAATTTCATTAGAATCTCGGAAAAGTTTTAAAAAAAGCTAAAGCTGACTTGATATCAAAAGATTATATCGAAGTATATTAGAAAAAAGGAAAAAGGATACATAGAAAAGAAAATTGAATGAAAAAAGAAATAGGAAAATACTATAGAGCAGGAAAAGGATAATTTTTATGAGTGTAAAAAAGCTTGATCAAGAAGAAAAGAATTAAAAATGAAAATTATTAAGAAATATAAGAAAAAAATTAATTTAGCTTGCAATAAAGATTTAATAAAGCATAGATAGATAGAAGACAGAAGAGCATGAGTTAACATTGAGGAAAATGAGGAAGATATGTAACTAATAAGAGAAGAATTTCTATTACCTGAAGGTTTACTTGAAGAAACGGACATATTTTGAGATATATAAAGAGCTGCGCGCCAACTAGGTTCTACGCTCTCTATAACCATATTTATTATTTATTAAAAAAATTATTTTTTAAGATGATGTGGATGTAATTATAGATGTTTCATGCTTACTCTTATTTTTTATTAGCTAAATAAAAATAATTTTAGTTTGTCCACCATTTTTTTATTTTTTTTAGATATTTATTTTTTAAAATCTTATATATATATATTTTTTAATAATTTTTTCATGGAATACCAGTTTAAATTTTTTTTAGATTAATTAATTTCTAATATTTTTATTAATTATAAATTGTTCATTCTTCATAATCACTAGTATATTTTTTTAACAATCGTACTAAAATGTTTAATGTATAGTCATTATGAAATTGTTTTTTTTTATATTATATAATTAAGATTAAGATTAAATGAGAGTTAACAGTTATGCTAAAAAGCCGGTTAACGTCGGTGTTACTTCTGGACGGGTTTTTTTTGACGGTTTTCCTTCCACCGTGACACTCTTCTAGGCTGTATGTCACTCTGAGATCAGTCATTAAGAAAATCTTGAATATAAATGTGCGCCCTTTGGTCTTTCTAGTTCATTTCTTCTGGCGTCAATTTCCTATAAATCCTCCCGTTCGGATCGCAGTATAGCCTCTACTTATTAAAAAACAATTATCTTTCTTTTTGTTTTTAGGCTTATTCTGCTTTAATCCGCTTCAGCTCTAATGTCCTCCAATATTCTCTTTGTTAGTCTTAAAATTTCCTGCAATTTCTAAAGAGATGTCAGCTACTGCCACAGCAGTAACAAGATTTGGGCTGACTATATTGGATCTTGGGAGGTGAGGTAGGGGTCTAGGAGGCGTGTTCTTACTCCAGTTCCATGAATTAATTTTACTGGAGAGCAGAATCCGGCTGATAAGCCTACGCTTACACGTAATGGGTCTTCTGACCACTCAATTACTCGATAGTGCGACTCTGAAGCAAAATAGTGTCGTGAGCTTTTTTGAGCTCCGCTCGCATATCGAAAACCTCCTACTCAAGCTTAACAAGTCTGGCTTAATCCCAAGTACTCAACTTGGTGCCAGTTTGCATGATTTTTGTTAGAGTTTGCTTGAGGTCCTGTACCTCCTATCTGAGCTCTGCTTACTCGATGGCTAGCTCGTTATCATAGTCAGAGCCGGATAGAGAGAAATCGCTCACTGAGGACTGTTGGAGTTAAGTTTTCTTTTTAGGTTTCTCTTCCTGCAATGGCGTCCCTGGAGAAGTCTGTAGATGTTTCTTCTGGGTCTGGGGAATAGTCTGTTGTTGATATTTGGCCTTTTCTTCCTTGCCCTCTTCCCCTTTTTTATTACTTGTTGGAGGTGGATAGAATCCTTTTCTCAGACCTGACATCTTGTTATTATATATTATATAATTAAATTTTTTTTATGTTAAATCTTTTTTTTAAATAATAAAAATAATTTATCAATCTTTATTTCAATATAATAAGTTTCTATATACTAAGTTGTTTTTTAATCTTTATAAATGGATAGCAATCAATGTCCAAACTGTAAAAAGCAATTCGATTAAGTTAAGAGATTATATAAAAGGTTACCATGTGGCTGTTGTTCATGTTTAAAGTGTTTTTAAACAGTATTTCAACTTACTAAAGAAATTAAATGTGTATAGCATAACTAAGTTTACTACATACAGCCTGAATAGTTACAAGGATATGTAGGTTAACTGCAAGTTCAGTAGCAAATACCAACAGATTAATAGTTTTAATTTGCTGAGTAGGTGCAGATGAAAGAATAATACAAATGGTTGTAGGGATATTAAATTCAAAAATAGAATTACCATAATGCGATAAAAGATATTATATAGGAAAGTTCATAATTCATGTAGAGTATTTAGGCTTTGTCAGTCAAGTAGATATTAAAGATCTTAACTGATTAGTTTTCTGATACTAATAAGAAGATCAAGAATTTAATGTAGCGTCTGACTAAGCTTCAAGTAGCAAATTAATTTTAGTAATAGCCAATGGGCTAATAATAATAAAATCTAAGACAGAATAGTTAATAAGAATTCAATTTAATCTAGCGTGAGATTAATGAGCTAAGAGGAAATTAGAGTTAGCAAATGAACATCCAAAACTTAAGAAATATTATCTAGTCAAGTATGTTCAAAGTATTATGTTATTTAAGTTAGAATTCCAATGGCTAGCAATTAACGTTGAAAGAGGCAGAGATGTTAATTCAAAACTATTTCAAGCAAAGTAATGTAATAAATGAATTGTGCTAAGTATCAAGCATTGCAATATAGCCTTAAGTTTAGTTCTAAGCTTAAAATCAATAGTAGATTACTAGCAAATATGTAATTTAGGATTTCACAAATCTAACATTAGACAAACTAAATCAGTTCTTAAATCAGTTAAAGCAAGAGAATATTGATATAATAACGTTGAAGTAAAGTCCTTTAAGCAAACAAGGATTAATTACATAAGCTCAAATCTTGTTAAAATCACCATAAATAGCTGACGAATAAATACATGGCAAGTTGATTTAAATAATTTAGTTATGTAAATCTCAATAGGGAGTATCACAAGTAGCTTCCAATTCATTAACTATTTTAAATTATATGAACTTCGAATTCACTAATTAAAATCTTCAGAACATCGATTTATCTAACTCTGATCTCTCGGATACCACCTTCACCAACTGTAACTTCGCCAACTCCAACCTAACATCAACCAACCTCCGTAACACTAAGTTCCTCAACTGTGATCTTTCAAATGCTAACTTAACATCAATCTCGTCTGAACACCCTCACATACTCACTGGACACTCCTCAACCGTCACCTCCGTGGCCATCTCACCAAACTCAGACTTAATAGTATCTGCTTCCCTTGACAATACTCTAAGACTCTACAACATAGCTGAAGGTACCTGTAAGACCATGAGTGGTCACACTAGTTATGTAAATGCTGTGGCTATATCCAGTGATTCAGAGTTCATCGTATCGGGAAGTTATGATAATACGGTGAGACTATGGGACGTCAAGACAGGTACCTGTAAGACCATGAGTGGTCACACTAGTTAAGTATTATCTGTGGCTATATCCAGTGATTCAGAGTTCATCGTATCGGGAAGTTCAGATTATACGGTGAGACTATGGGACGTCAAGACAGGTACCTGTAAGACCATGAGTGGTCACACTAGTTAAGTATTATCTGTGGCTATATCCAGTGATTCAGAGTTCATCGTATCGGGAAGTTGAGATAAAACGGTGAGACTATGGGACGTCAAGACAGGTACCTGTAAGACCATGAGTGGTCACACACATTATGTATGATCTGTGGCTATATCTAGTGATTCCACTTACATCATATCTGGATCGGATGACAAAACTATTCGTTTATGGAACTCTCGAACTCTGTCTTGTACAATGGTCTTTTCGGGACACACCTCTTATGTCTTCTCGGTAATATTCTCGAATAACAACAAGTATATTTTATCTGGATCACGAGACAAGTCAATAAGAATCTGAAATATCAATACTGGAGAATGTATCTGTGTACTTATGGGTCATACAGACACTGTGGGTAGTTTATCATTATCTAGTGACAACAATTGGTTGGTATCGAGTAATGGAGATAGATGGTTTAGCGAATCAGAAGACTACAACATTCGAAGATGGAACATAGGAAGGCTATTGAATGGAGAATAGGCAACTAACTAATAACAGGTAAGTTAAAATTTAGCACACCACATTTATATAGACTGATTGGAGCAAAGTATACGGTGACTACGGCTTATCATTTTAGAATTGCGTAATGGCTAATACTACAATGAGTGTGGAGGACATATAGAGATACATCAGGTGATCTATTATGGAGTTAAACTATTTAAACTATTTAATTTTTACATTTAAGAATCTAAAATTGGTTAAGTCTTAATGCTAATTATTTATGTTCACTTTCTTATTATTTGTATTATTTTAAGTAAAAAAAAGTTTTAAGATTGGCGATTTTTTTCTAAGTCTTTTTTTCTGAACTTAGTAATTTTAATTAATAAAAGTTAAAATTTAAGTTAAAGCAAAGTCTTATATTAACTATCGAAATTTTTTTTAAGTAAGTCTTATAAAAAAAGTAAAAGCAGAGTTAAAAAACAAAAAATATTCTAGTGTTAGGAAAAATTTTTTAAGTACGTACTAGAGCTAAAAAATTTTAAATTTTCTGGCGTTAGGAAAAATTTTTGGAGTATGTACTAGAGTTAAAAGTATTAAAATTTCTGGTGTTAGGAAAAATTTTTTAAGTACGTACTAGAGCTAAAAAATTTTTAATTTTTCTGGCGTTAGAAAAATTTTAGAGTTATGTACTTGGGCTAATTTTTTTAATTTTATAGTATGGCTTTAGAAATTTTTTTGAGTTACGTGACAGCGCAAAGTATTTTTAATTTGCTATAAAATTTAATTACATTTGTTATAATTTTTATTTTTTTTACGATAGGAAAAATTTAGTATACTATATAATAAATGGACAGCAGATTAAAATTTTAATGAGTTAGAAGCCCTGAAAATGGCAAAAAGTGTCAAAGCCTCTTTTTGCTCAGCGTTTTACACTATAGGGCTGAGTTTGGACGGAACAAGCTGGGGGATTTCGGGATTAGTAGAGGGTCTAAAAGGAATAAATTTTTTAAGAACAAATTTTAAAATAAAAAAAGAATTTCGAAAAAAAATGGGGAAAAATTTTTGAGGCAATATTTTTGAATTTGGTTTTGAAAATTTTGAGTTTGGTTTTGAAAATTTTGAGTTTGGTTTTGAAAATTTTGAGTTTGGTTTTGAAAATTTTGATTTTGGTTTTGAAAATTTTGAGTTTGGTTTTGAAAATTTTGATTTTGGTTTTGAAAATTTTGAGTTTGGTTTTGAAAATTTTGATTTTGGTTTTGAAAATTTTGATTTTGGTTTTGAAAATTTTGAGTTTGGTTTTGAAAATTTTGAGTTTGGTTTTGAAAATTTTGATTTTGGTTTTGAAAATTTTGAGTTTGGTTTTGAAAATTTTGATTTTGGTTTTGAAAATTTTGATTTTGGTTTTGAAAATTTTGAGTTTGGTTTTGAAAATTTTGATTTTGGTTTTGAAAATTTTGAGTTTGGTTTTGAAAATTTTGATTTTGGTTTTGAAAATTTTGAGTTTGGTTTTGAAAATTTTGAGTTTGGTTTTGAAAATTTTGATTTTGGTTTTGAAAATTTTGATTTTGGTTTTGAAAATTTTGATTTTGGTTTTGAAAATTTTGATTTTGGTTTTGAAAATTTTGAGTTTGGTTTTGAAAATTTTGAGTTTGGTTTTAAAATTTTGAGTTTGGTTTTGAAAATTTTGATTTTGGTTTTGAAAATTTTGATTTTGGTTTTTTAAATTTTGAGTTTGGTTTTGAAAATTTTGAGTTTGGTTTTAAAATTTTGAGTTTGGTTTTGAAAATTTTGATTTTGGTTTTGAAAATTTTGATTTTGGTTTTTTAAATTTTGAGTTTTGTTTTTTAAATTTTGAGTTTGGTTTTTTAAATTTTGAGTTTGGTTTTTTAAAATTTGATTTTGATTTTGATTTTGATTTTGCAAGTTTTTGTTTTTTTTGATTTGAAAATTTTCGATTTTGGTGCAAGATCAAAATTTTAAGAATTGGATTTTGGTTTATTTTTTTGATTTTTAGAGCTAAATGAAAGGCGAATAATAGTATTTAAAGCATTAAATCGTGAAAAATTTAATTTTGTTTTTTTGCTCAGCTTTTTACACTGCAAGACTTTTTTCGGACGGAACAAACTGGGGGAAATCGGGATAGATAAAGGTCAGAAAGGAACAAATTTTCCAAAAAAGATTAAAAATATAAAAGGGTTTTGAGAAAAAATTGGAATAAAAAAATTAAAGGATAAAATTTTCAATTTTGGTTTCGAATCATATTGATTTTGGGTTGTTCTAATTTTTTTTTAATTGGGTTGTGATAATTTTTTTGATTTTTGGGAAATGAAAAATTTTAGTGATTTTTTTAATTTTTGGAGTTAATAAAAGTAAAAAAAAGATCATGTTCAGCCTTACATTGTGAAAAATTTAATTTTTTTTTTTGTTAAGCTTAATAATAAAATATCTTTTTCGGACAGAAAGAACTTTAAAATATTTTTAAACTAAAGCTTTAAAAACGAATTCTTATTCGTTCAATGAATATAAGATATCTGAGAAAATTTAAAATGTTTTCAAAATGAAAAAAGTGAAAATGCAATTTTGGCGTAAGAATTTAGTTCTACAGGAGAATTTGATAAGGAAAAAAGAAGGAAAATATTTTGGGTATAAAAAAATTTGAAAACATAGTAAAAAAGTTATGGACTATATAAAAATAAAATTCTAAAAAAAAATAGTTAATATACTAATTTATGTTATTTATAGCTTTCTAAAAAGAAGAAAATAGAAACTATTAATACCAAAAAAAATATACAAAGTACTAATATAGAAAAAACAAAATAAAAAAAAACAAATCTTGTTAATTTCATTATTAAAAAGATAAAAATCAGAAAAGTATAAAAAACGTTTGATGAGAAAAAAGGAAAAATTTCAATTTAATTTATAAAAATATAAAATCCAATGCAAAATAAATATAAAAAAAAAAAATCTTGAAATAAAAAAAAAAACAAAAAATAATAATGAAATGAATAATTTCAAAAAAATGATTTAAATATTAAAATGAATGTATGCATGAAAAGTAAGAAATAAATTTTTTGAAAATTAAAAAAAAGCAAACAAAGAATAGCAAGCAAAATTTTTAAGATAAATTTGAAAGATTATAAAATATTTAAAAAAAAATTATAATGATTTCATAGTATAATGAATAAAAAAAATAATGAAGAGTAGCTTTTATAAAGTGATTAGGGATATTATATAAGTGAAAAAGAAAAGTAGGAAAAAGCATCTAGCAATCAGAAAGGTATTTGTAAGTTTTTATAAAGTGAAGAAGTAAAGTAAGAAAAGAAGATGAATTTCAGTTTTAAGGAGTATGCTTTGAGAAGTTATTATTTAGAAAAGTGAAGAAGTAAAGTAAGGAAAGAAGATAGAATTTCAGTTTTAAGGAGTATGCTTTGAGAAGTTATTATTTAGAAAAGTGAAGAAATAAAGTAAGAAAAGAAGATAGAATTTCAGTTTTAAGGAGTATGCTTTGAGAAGTTATTATTTAGAAAAGTGAATAAGTAAAGTAAGAAAAGAAGATAGAATTTCAGTTTTAAGGAGTATGCTTTGAGAAGTTATTATTTAGAAAAGTGAAGAAGTAAAGTTAGAAAAGAAGATGAATTTCAGTTTTAAGGAGTATGCTTTGAGAAGTAATAAGTATTTTGAAAATTGAATAGGAAAAGTAAGAAGAGAATAAAGAATTTCAGTTTTAAGTAGTATTGTTTTAGAAGTAATAAGTATTTAGAAAAGTGAATAAGTAAAGTAAGAAAAAAATAAAGAATTTCAGTTTTAAGTAGTATTGTTTTAGAAGTAATAAGTATTTAAAAAAGTGAATAAGTAAAGTAAGAAAAGAAGATAGAATTTCAGTTTTAAGGAGTATGCTTTGAGAAGTAATAAGTATTTAGAAAAGTGAATAAGTAAAGTAAGAAAAGAATAAAGAATTTCAGTTTTAAGTAGTATGCTTTGAGAAGTAATAAGTATTTAGAAAAGTGAAGAAGTAAAGAAGTAAAAGAAGAAAGAATTTCAGTTTAAATTAGTAGCTTTGAGAAGTAATAAGTATTATGAAAGTGAAGAAGTAAAGTAAGAAAAGAAGAAAGAATTTCAGTTTTAAGGAGTATGCTTTGAGAAGTAATAAGTACTTTGAAAAGTGAAGAAGTAAAGTAAGAAGAGAAGAAAGAATTTCAGTTTTAAGGAGTATGCTTTGAGAAGTAATAAGTATTTTGAAAATTGAATAAGTAAAGTAAGAAAAGAAGATATAATTTCAGTTTTAAGGAGTATGCTTTGAGAAGTAATAAGTATTTAGAAAAGTGAATAAGTAAAGTAAGAAAAGAAGATAGAGTTTAAGTTTTAAGGAGTATGCTTTGAGAAGTTATTATTTAGAAAAGTGAAGAAGTAAAGTTAGAAAAGAATAAAGAATTTCAGTTTTGAGGAGTATCTTTGAGAAGTAATAAGTATTTAGAAAAGTGAATAAGTAAAGTAAGAAAAGAATAAAGAATTTCAGTTTTGAGGAGTATGCTTTGAGAAGTAATAAGTATTTAGAAAAGTGAATAAGTAAAGTAAGAAAAGAAGATAGAATTTCAGTTTTAAGGAGTATGCTTTGAGAAGTAATAAGTATTTTGAAAATTGAATAAGTAAAGTAAGAAAAGAAGATAGAATTTCAGTTTTAAGGAGTATGCTTTGAGAAGTAATAAGTATTTTGAAAATTGAATAGGAAAAGTAAGAAGAGAAGAAAGAATTTCAGTTTTAAGAAGTATGCTTTGAGAAGTAATAAGTATTTAGAAAATTGAATAAGTAAAGTAAGAAAAGAATAAAGAATTTCAGTTTTGAGGAGTATCTTTGAGAAGTAATAAGTATTTAGAAAAGTGAATAAGTAAAGTAAGAAAAGAATAAAGAATTTCAGTTTTAAGGAGTATGCTTTGAGAAGTAATAAGTATTTAGAAAAGTGAATAAGTAAAGTAAGAAAAGAATAAAGAATTTCAGTTTTAAGTAGTATTGTTTTAGAAGTAATAAGTATTTAGAAAAGTGAATAAGTAAAGTAAGAAAAGAATAAAGAATTTCAGTTTTGAGGAGTATGCTTTGAGAAGTAATAAGTATTTAGAAAAGTGAATAAGTAAAGTAAGAAAAGAAGATAGAATTTAAGTTTTAAGGAGTATGCTTTGAGAAGTTATTATTTAGAAAAGTGAAGAAGTAAAGTTAGAAAAGAATAAAGAATTTCAGTTTTAAGGAGTATCTTTGAGAAGTAATAAGTATTTAGAAAATTGAATAAGTAAAGTAAGAAAAGAATAAAGAATTTCAGTTTTCAGGAGTATCTTTGAGAAGTAATAAGTATTTAGAAAAGTGAATAAGTAAAGTAAGAAAAGAATAAAGAATTTCAGTTTTGAGGAGTATGCTTTGAGAAGTAATAAGTATTTAGAAAAGTGAATAAGTAAAGTAAGAAAAGAAGAAAGAATTTCAGTTTTAAGGAGTATCTTTGAGAAGTAATAAGTATTTAGAAAAGTGAATAAGTAAAGTAAGAAAAGAATAAAGAATTTCAGTTTTGAGGAGTATGCTTTGAGAAGTAATAAGTATTTAGAAAAGTGAATAAGTAAAGTAAGAAAAGAAGATAGAATTTCAGTTTTAAGGAGTATGCTTTGAGAAGTAATAAGTATTTAGAAAAGTGAATAAGTAAAGTAAGAAAAGAAGATAGAGTTTAAGTTTTAAGGAGTATGCTTTGAGAAGTTATTATTTAGAAAAGTGAAGAAGTAAAGTTAGAAAAGAAGATGAATTTCAGTTTTAAGGAGTATGCTTTGAGAAGTAATAAGTATTTTGAAAATTGAATAGGAAAAGTAAGAAGAGAAGAAAGAATTTCAGTTTTAAGAAGTATGCTTTGAGAAGTAATAAGTATTTAGAAAATTGAATAAGTAAAGTAAGAAAAGAAGATAGAATTTCAGTTTTAAGGAGTATGCTTTGAGAAGTAATAAGTATTTTGAAAATTGAATAAGTAAAGTAAGAAAAGAATAAAGAATTTCAGTTTTAAGGAGTATGCTTTGAGAAGTAATAAGTATTTAGAAAAGTGAATAAGTAAAGTAAGAAGAGAAGAAAGAATTTCAGTTTTAAGGAGTATCTTTGAGAAGTAATAAGTATTTAGAAAAGTGAATAAGTAAAGTAAGAAAAGAATAAAGAATTTCAGTTTTAAGGAGTATGCTTTGAGAAGTAATAAGTATTTAGAAAATTGAATAAGTAAAGTAAGAAGAGAATAAAGAATTTCAGTTTTAAGTAGTATGCTTTGAGAAGTAATAAGTATTTAGAAAAGTGAATAAGTAAAGTAAGAAAAGAATAAAGAATTTCAGTTTTGAGGAGTATGCTTTGAGAAGTAATAAGTATTTAGAAAAGTGAATAAGTAAAGTAAGAAAAGAATAAAGAATTTCAGTTTTAAGGAGTATGCTTTGAGAAGTAATAAGTACTTTGAAAAGTGAAGAAGTAAAGTAAGAAGAGAAGAAAGAATTTCAGTTTTAAGGAGTATGCTTTGAGAAGTAATAAGTATTTTGAAAATTGAATAGGAAAAGTAAGAAAAGAAGATAGAATTTCAGTTTTAAGGAGTATGCTTTGAGAAGTTATTATTTAGAAAAGTGAATAAGTAAAGTAAGAAAAGAAGATAGAGTTTAAGTTTTAAGGAGTATGCTTTGAGAAGTTATTATTTAGAAAAGTGAAGAAGTAAAGTAAGAAAAGAATAAAGAATTTCAGTTTTGAGGAGTATGCTTTGAGAAGTAATAAGTATTTTGAAAATTGAATAGGAAAAGTAAGAAGAGAAGAAAGAATTTCAGTTTTGAGGAGTATGCTTTGAGAAGTAATAAGTATTTAGAAAAGTGAATAAGTAAAGTAAGAAAAGAATAAAGAATTTCAGTTTTAAGGAGTATGCTTTGAGAAGTAATAAGTATTTTGAAAATTGAATAAGTAAAGTAAGAAAAGAAGATAGAATTTCAGTTTTAAGGAGTATGCTTTGAGAAGTAATAAGTATTTAGAAAAGTGAATAAGTAAAGTAAGAAGAGAAGAAAGAATTTCAGTTTTAAGGAGTATCTTTGAGAAGTAATAAGTATTTAGAAAAGTGAATAAGTAAAGTAAGAAAAGAATAAAGAATTTCAGTTTTGAGGAGTATGCTTTGAGAAGTAATAAGTATTTAGAAAAGTGAATAAGTAAAGTAAGAAAAGAAGATAGAATTTCAGTTTTAAGGAGTATGCTTTGAGAGTAATAAGTATTTAGAAAAGTGAATAAGTAAAGTAAGAAAAGAATAAAGAATTTCAGTTTTGAGGAGTATGCTTTGAGAAGTAATAAGTATTTAGAAAAGTGAATAAGTAAAGTAAGAAAAGAAGAAAGAATTTCAGTTTTAAGGAGTATCTTTGAGAAGTAATAAGTATTTAGAAAAGTGAATAAGTAAAGTAAGAAAAGAATAAAGAATTTCAGTTTTGAGGAGTATGCTTTGAGAAGTAATAAGTATTTAGAAAAGTGAATAAGTAAAGTAAGAAAAGAAGATAGAATTTCAGTTTTAAGGAGTATGCTTTGAGAAGTAATAAGTATTTAGAAAAGTGAATAAGTAAAGTAAGAAAAGAAGATAGAGTTTAAGTTTTAAGGAGTATGCTTTGAGAAGTTATTATTTAGAAAAGTGAAGAAGTAAAGTTAGAAAAGAAGATGAATTTCAGTTTTAAGGAGTATGCTTTGAGAAGTAATAAGTATTTTGAAAATTGAATAGGAAAAGTAAGAAGAGAAGAAAGAATTTCAGTTTTAAGAAGTATGCTTTGAGAAGTAATAAGTATTTAGAAAATTGAATAAGTAAAGTAAGAAAAGAAGATAGAATTTAAGTTTTAAGGAGTATGCTTTGAGAAGTAATAAGTATTTTGAAAATTGAATAAGTAAAGTAAGAAAAGAATAAAGAATTTCAGTTTTAAGGAGTATGCTTTGAGAAGTAATAAGTATTTAGAAAAGTGAATAAGTAAAGTAAGAAGAGAAGAAAGAATTTCAGTTTTAAGGAGTATCTTTGAGAAGTAATAAGTATTTAGAAAAGTGAATAAGTAAAGTAAGAAAAGAATAAAGAATTTCAGTTTTAAGGAGTATCTTTGAGAAGTAATAAGTATTTAGAAAATTGAATAAGTAAAGTAAGAAAAGAATAAAGAATTTCAGTTTTAAGGAGTATCTTTGAGAAGTAATAAGTATTTAGAAAAGTGAATAAGTAAAGTAAGAAAAGAAGAAAGAATTTCAGTTTAAATTAGTAGCTTTGAGAAGTAATAAGTATTATGAAAGTGAATAAGTAAAGTAAGAAAAGAAGAAAGAATTTCAGTTTTAAGGAGTATGCTTTGAGAAGTAATAAGTACTTTGAAAAGTGAAGAAGTAAAGTAAGAAGAGAAGAAAGAATTTCAGTTTTAAGGAGTATGCTTTGAGAAGTAATAAGTATTTTGAAAATTGAATAGGAAAAGTAAGAAAAGAAGATAGAATTTCAGTTTTAAGGAGTATGCTTTGAGAAGTTATTATTTAGAAAAGTGAATAAGTAAAGTAAGAAAAGAAGATAGAGTTTAAGTTTTAAGGAGTATGCTTTGAGAAGTTATTATTTAGAAAAGTCAAGAAGTAAAGAAGTAAAAGAAGATAGAATTTCAGTTTTAAGGAGTATGCTTTGAGAAGTAATAAGTATTTTGAAAATTGAATAGGAAAAGTAAGAAGAGAAGAAAGAATTTCAGTTTTGAGGAGTATGCTTTGAGAAGTAATAAGTATTTAGAAAAGTGAATAAGTAAAGTAAGAAAAGAATAAAGAATTTCAGTTTTAAGGAGTATGCTTTGAGAAGTAATAAGTATTTTGAAAATTGAATAAGTAAAGTAAGAAAAGAAGATAGAATTTCAGTTTTAAGGAGTATGCTTTGAGAAGTAATAAGTATTTAGAAAAGTGAATAAGTAAAGTAAGAAGAGAAGAAAGAATTTCAGTTTTAAGGAGTATCTTTGAGAAGTAATAAGTATTTAGAAAAGTGAATAAGTAAAGTAAGAAAAGAATAAAGAATTTCAGTTTTGAGGAGTATGCTTTGAGAAGTAATAAGTATTTAGAAAAGTGAATAAGTAAAGTAAGAAAAGAATAAAGAATTTCAGTTTTAAGGAGTATGCTTTGAGAAGTAATAAGTACTTTGAAAAGTGAATAAGTAAAGTAAGAAAAGAAGAAAGAATTTCAGTTTTAAGGAGTATGCTTTGAGAAGTAATAAGTATTTTGAAAATTGAATAGGAAAAGTAAGAAAAGAAGATAGAATTTCATGTTTAAGAAGTATCTTTGAGAAGTAATAAGTATTTAGAAAAGTGAAGAAGTAAAGTAAGAAAAGAAGAAAGAATTTCAGTTTTAAAGAGTATGCTTTGAGAAGTAATAAGTATTTAGAAAAGTGAAGAAGTAAAGAAGTAAAAGAATAAAGAATTTCAGTTTTAAGGAGTATCTTTGAGAAGTAATAAGTATTTAGAAAAGTGAATAAGTAAAGTAAGAAAAGAAGATAGAGTTTAAGTTTTAAGGAGTATGCTTTGAGAAGTAATAAGTACTTTGAAAAGTGAAGAAGTAAAGTAAGAAAAGAAGAAAGAATTTCAGTTTTAATTAGTAGCTTTGAGAAGTAATAAGTATTTTGAAAATTGAATAGGAAAAGTAAGAAGAGAAGAAAGAATTTCAGTTTTGAGGAGTATGCTTTGAGAGTAATAAGTATTTAGAAAAGTGAATAAGTAAAGAAGTAAAAGAATAAAGAATTTCAGTTTTAAGGAGTATCTTTGAGAAGTAATAAGTACTTTGAAAAGTGAATAAGTAAAGTAAGAAAAGAAGAAAGAATTTCAGTTTTAAGGAGTATGCTTTGAGAAGTAATAAGTATTTTGAAAATTGAATAGGAAAAGTAAGAAAAGAAGATAGAATTTCATGTTTAAGAAGTATCTTTGAGAAGTAATAAGTATTTAGAAAAGTGAATAAGTAAAGTAAGAAAAGAATAAAGAATTTCAGTTTTGAGGAGTATGCTTTGAGAAGTAATAAGTATTTAGAAAAGTGAATAAGTAAAGTAAGAAAAGAAGATAGAATTTCAGTTTTAAGGAGTATGCTTTGAGAGTAATAAGTATTTAGAAAAGTGAATAAGTAAAGTAAGAAAAGAATAAAGAATTTCAGTTTTGAGGAGTATGCTTTGAGAAGTAATAAGTATTTAGAAAAGTGAATAAGTAAAGTAAGAAAAGAAGAAAGAATTTCAGTTTTAAGGAGTATCTTTGAGAAGTAATAAGTATTTAGAAAAGTGAATAAGTAAAGTAAGAAAAGAATAAAGAATTTCAGTTTTGAGGAGTATGCTTTGAGAAGTAATAAGTATTTAGAAAAGTGAATAAGTAAAGTAAGAAAAGAAGATAGAATTTCAGTTTTAAGGAGTATGCTTTGAGAAGTAATAAGTATTTAGAAAAGTGAATAAGTAAAGTAAGAAAAGAAGATAGAGTTTAAGTTTTAAGGAGTATGCTTTGAGAAGTTATTATTTAGAAAAGTGAAGAAGTAAAGTTAGAAAAGAAGATGAATTTCAGTTTTAAGGAGTATGCTTTGAGAAGTAATAAGTATTTTGAAAATTGAATAGGAAAAGTAAGAAGAGAAGAAAGAATTTCAGTTTTAAGAAGTATGCTTTGAGAAGTAATAAGTATTTAGAAAATTGAATAAGTAAAGTAAGAAAAGAAGATAGAATTTAAGTTTTAAGGAGTATGCTTTGAGAAGTAATAAGTATTTTGAAAATTGAATAAGTAAAGTAAGAAAAGAATAAAGAATTTCAGTTTTAAGGAGTATGCTTTGAGAAGTAATAAGTATTTAGAAAAGTGAATAAGTAAAGTAAGAAGAGAAGAAAGAATTTCAGTTTTAAGGAGTATCTTTGAGAAGTAATAAGTATTTAGAAAAGTGAATAAGTAAAGTAAGAAAAGAATAAAGAATTTCAGTTTTAAGGAGTATCTTTGAGAAGTAATAAGTATTTAGAAAATTGAATAAGTAAAGTAAGAAAAGAATAAAGAATTTCAGTTTTAAGGAGTATCTTTGAGAAGTAATAAGTATTTAGAAAAGTGAATAAGTAAAGTAAGAAAAGAAGAAAGAATTTCAGTTTAAATTAGTAGCTTTGAGAAGTAATAAGTATTATGAAAGTGAATAAGTAAAGTAAGAAAAGAAGAAAGAATTTCAGTTTTAAGGAGTATGCTTTGAGAAGTAATAAGTACTTTGAAAAGTGAAGAAGTAAAGTAAGAAGAGAAGAAAGAATTTCAGTTTTAAGGAGTATGCTTTGAGAAGTAATAAGTATTTTGAAAATTGAATAGGAAAAGTAAGAAAAGAAGATAGAATTTCAGTTTTAAGGAGTATGCTTTGAGAAGTTATTATTTAGAAAAGTGAATAAGTAAAGTAAGAAAAGAAGATAGAGTTTAAGTTTTAAGGAGTATGCTTTGAGAAGTTATTATTTAGAAAAGTCAAGAAGTAAAGAAGTAAAAGAAGATAGAATTTCAGTTTTAAGGAGTATGCTTTGAGAAGTAATAAGTATTTTGAAAATTGAATAGGAAAAGTAAGAAGAGAAGAAAGAATTTCAGTTTTGAGGAGTATGCTTTGAGAAGTAATAAGTATTTAGAAAAGTGAATAAGTAAAGTAAGAAAAGAATAAAGAATTTCAGTTTTAAGGAGTATGCTTTGAGAAGTAATAAGTATTTTGAAAATTGAATAAGTAAAGTAAGAAAAGAAGATAGAATTTCAGTTTTAAGGAGTATGCTTTGAGAAGTAATAAGTATTTAGAAAAGTGAATAAGTAAAGTAAGAAGAGAAGAAAGAATTTCAGTTTTAAGGAGTATCTTTGAGAAGTAATAAGTATTTAGAAAAGTGAATAAGTAAAGTAAGAAAAGAATAAAGAATTTCAGTTTTGAGGAGTATGCTTTGAGAAGTAATAAGTATTTAGAAAAGTGAATAAGTAAAGTAAGAAAAGAATAAAGAATTTCAGTTTTAAGGAGTATGCTTTGAGAAGTAATAAGTACTTTGAAAAGTGAATAAGTAAAGTAAGAAAAGAAGAAAGAATTTCAGTTTTAAGGAGTATGCTTTGAGAAGTAATAAGTATTTTGAAAATTGAATAGGAAAAGTAAGAAAAGAAGATAGAATTTCATGTTTAAGAAGTATCTTTGAGAAGTAATAAGTATTTAGAAAAGTGAAGAAGTAAAGTAAGAAAAGAAGAAAGAATTTCAGTTTTAAAGAGTATGCTTTGAGAAGTAATAAGTATTTAGAAAAGTGAAGAAGTAAAGAAGTAAAAGAATAAAGAATTTCAGTTTTAAGGAGTATCTTTGAGAAGTAATAAGTATTTAGAAAAGTGAATAAGTAAAGTAAGAAAAGAAGATAGAGTTTAAGTTTTAAGGAGTATGCTTTGAGAAGTAATAAGTACTTTGAAAAGTGAAGAAGTAAAGTAAGAAAAGAAGAAAGAATTTCAGTTTTAATTAGTAGCTTTGAGAAGTAATAAGTATTTTGAAAATTGAATAGGAAAAGTAAGAAGAGAAGAAAGAATTTCAGTTTTGAGGAGTATGCTTTGAGAGTAATAAGTATTTAGAAAAGTGAATAAGTAAAGAAGTAAAAGAATAAAGAATTTCAGTTTTAAGGAGTATCTTTGAGAAGTAATAAGTACTTTGAAAAGTGAATAAGTAAAGTAAGAAAAGAAGAAAGAATTTCAGTTTTAAGGAGTATGCTTTGAGAAGTAATAAGTATTTTGAAAATTGAATAGGAAAAGTAAGAAAAGAAGATAGAATTTCATGTTTAAGAAGTATCTTTGAGAAGTAATAAGTATTTAGAAAAGTGAATAAGTAAAGTAAGAAAAGAATAAAGAATTTCAGTTTTAAAGAGTATGCTTTGAGAAGTAATAAGTATTTAGAAAAGTGAAGAAGTAAAGAAGTAAAAGAAGTAAGAATTTCAGTTTTAAGGAGTATGCTTTGAGAAGTAATAAGTATTTAGAAAAGTGAATAAGTAAAGTAAGAAAAGAATAAAGAATTTCAGTTTTGAGGAGTATCTTTGAGAAGTAATAAGTATTTAGAAAAGTGAATAAGTAAAGTAAGAAAAGAAGAAAGAATTTCAGTTTTAAGGAGTATGCTTTGAGAAGTAATAAGTATTTAGAAAAGTGAATAAGTAAAGTAAGAAAAGAAGATAGAGTTTAAGTTTTAAGGAGTATGCTTTGAGAAGTAATAAGTACTTTGAAAATTGAATAAGTAAAGTAAGAAAAGAAGAAAGAATTTCAGTTTTAATTAGTAGCTTTGAGAAGTAATAAGTATTTAGAAAAGTGAAGAAGTAATGAAGTAAAAGAAGAAAAAATTTCAGTTTTAAGGAGTATCTTTGAGAAGTAATAAGTATTTAGAAAAGCGAATAAGTAAAGTAAGAAAAGAATAAAGAATTTCAGTTTTAAGGAGTATGCTTTGAGAAGTAATAAGTATTTAGAAAAGTGAAGAAGTAAAGAAGTAAAAGAATAAAGAATTTCAGTTTTAAGGAGTATCTTTGAGAAGTAATAAGTATTTAGAAAAGTGAAGAAGTAAAGTTAGAAAAGAATAAAGAATTTCAGTTTTAAGGAGTATCTTTGAGAAGTAATAAGTATTTAGAAAAGTGAAGAAGTAAAGTAAGAAAAGAATAAAGAATTTCAGTTTTGAGGAGTATCTTTGAGAAGTAATAAGTATTTAGAAAAGTGAATAAGTAAAGTAAGAAAAGAAGAAAGAATTTCAGTTTTAAAGAGTATGCTTTGAGAAGTAATAAGTATTTAGAAAAGTGAATAAGTAAAGTATGAAAAGAATAAAGAATTTCAGTTTTAAGTAGTATTGTTTTAGAAGTAATAAGTATTTAGAAAAGTGAATAAGTAAAGTAAGAAGAGAAGAAAGAATTTCAGTTTTAAGGAGTATCTTTGAGAAGTAATAAGTATTTAGAAAAGTGAATAAGTAAAGTAAGAAAAGAAGAAAGAATTTCAGTTTTATTTAGTAGCTTTGAGAAGTAATAAGTATTTAGAAAAGTGAATAAGTAAAGAAGTAAAAGAATAAAGAATTTCAGTTTTAAGGAGTATCTTTGAGAAGTAATAAGTACTTTGAAAAGTGAATAAGTAAAGTAAGAAAAGAAGAAAGAATTTCAGTTTTAAGGAGTATGCTTTGAGAAGTAATAAGTATTTTGAAAATTGAATAGGAAAAGTAAGAAGAGAAGAAAGAATTTCAGTTTTGAGGAGTATGCTTTGAGAAGTAATAAGTATTTAGAAAAGTGAATAAGTAAAGTAAGAAGAGAAGAAAGAATTTCAGTTTTAAGGAGTATCTTTGAGAAGTAATAAGTATTTAGAAAAGTGAATAAGTAAAGTAAGAAAAGAAGAAAGAATTTCAGTTTTATTTAGTAGCTTTGAGAAGTAATAAGTATTTAGAAAAGTGAATAAGTAAAGAAGTAAAAGAATAAAGAATTTCAGTTTTAAGGAGTATCTTTGAGAAGTAATAAGTACTTTGAAAAGTGAATAAGTAAAGTAAGAAAAGAAGAAAGAATTTCAGTTTTAAGGAGTATGCTTTGAGAAGTAATAAGTATTTTGAAAATTGAATAGGAAAAGTAAGAAGAGAAGAAAGAATTTCAGTTTTGAGGAGTATGCTTTGAGAAGTAATAAGTATTTAGAAAAGTGAATAAGTAAAGTAAGAAAAGAATAAAGAATTTCAGTTTTAAGGAGTATGCTTTGAGAAGTAATAAGTATTTTGAAAAGTGAAGAATTAAAGTAAGAAAAGAAGTAAGAATTTCAGTTTTAAGGAGTATGCTTTGAGAAGTAATAAGTACTTTGAAAAGTGAAGAAGTAAAGTAAGAAGAGAAGAAGAATTTCAGTTTTAAGGAGTATGTTAAGAGAAGTAATAAGTATTTTGAAAAGTGAAGAATTAAAGTAAGAAAAGAATAAAGAATTTCAGTTTTAAGGAGTATCTTTGAGAAGTAATAAGTACTTTGAAAAGCGAATAAGTAAAGTAAGAAAAGAATAAAGAATTTCAGTTTTAAGGAGTATGCTTTGAGAAGTAATAAGTATTTAGAAAAGTGAAGAAGTAAAGAAGTAAAAGAATAAAGAATTTCAGTTTTAAGGAGTATCTTTGAGAAGTAATAAGTATTTAGAAAAGTGAATAAGTAAAGTAAGAAAAGAATAAAGAATTTCAGTTTTAAGGAGTATCTTTGAGAAGTAATAAGTATTTAGAAAAGTGAAGAAGTAAAGTAAGAAAAGAATAAAGAATTTCAGTTTTGAGGAGTATCTTTGAGAAGTAATAAGTATTTAGAAAAGTGAATAAGTAAAGTAAGAAAAGAAGAAAGAATTTCAGTTTTAAAGAGTATGCTTTGAGAAGTAATAAGTATTTAGAAAAGTGAATAAGTAAAGTAAGAAGAGAAGAAAGAATTTCAGTTTTAAGAAGTATCTTTGAGAAGTAATAAGTATTTAGAAAATTGAATAAGTAAAGTAAGAAAAGAATAAAGAATTTCAGTTTTGAGGAGTATGCTTTGAGAAGTAATAAGTATTTAGAAAAGTGAATAAGTAAAGTAAGAAAAGAAGAAAGAATTTCAGTTTAAATTAGTGCTTTGAGAAGTAATAAGTATTTAGAAAAGTGAATAAGTAAAGTAAGAAAAGAATAAAGAATTTCAGTTTTAAGGAGTATCTTTGAGAAGTAATAAGTATTTAGAAAAGTGAAGAAGTAAAGTAAGAAAAGAATAAAGAATTTCAGTTTTAAGGAGTATGCTTTGAGAAGTAATAAGTACTTTGAAAAGTGAATAAGTAAAGTAAGAAAAGAAGAAAGAATTTCAGTTTTAAGGAGTATGCTTTGAGAAGTAATAAGTATTTTGAAAATTGAATAGGAAAAGTAAGAAAAGAAGATAGAATTTCATGTTTAAGAAGTATCTTTGAGAAGTAATAAGTATTTAGAAAAGTGAAGAAGTAAAGTAAGAAAAGAAGAAAGAATTTCAGTTTTAAAGAGTATGCTTTGAGAAGTAATAAGTATTTAGAAAAGTGAAGAAGTAAAGAAGTAAAAGAATAAAGAATTTCAGTTTTAAGGAGTATCTTTGAGAAGTAATAAGTATTTAGAAAAGTGAATAAGTAAAGTAAGAAAAGAAGATAGAGTTTAAGTTTTAAGGAGTATGCTTTGAGAAGTAATAAGTACTTTGAAAAGTGAAGAAGTAAAGTAAGAAAAGAAGATAGAATTTCAGTTTTAATTAGTAGCTTTGAGAAGTAATAAGTATTTTGAAAATTGAATAGGAAAAGTAAGAAGAGAAGAAAGAATTTCAGTTTTGAGGAGTATGCTTTGAGAAGTAATAAGTATTTAGAAAAGTGAATAAGTAAAGTAAGAAAAGAAGAAAGAATTTCAGTTTTAATTAGTAGCTTTGAGAAGTAATAAGTATTTAGAAAAGTGAAGAAGTAATGAAGTAAAAGAAGAAAAAATTTCAGTTTTAAGGAGTATCTTTGAGAAGTAATAAGTATTTAGAAAAGCGAATAAGTAAAGTAAGAAAAGAATAAAGAATTTCAGTTTTGAGGAGTATGCTTTGAGAAGTAATAAGTATTTAGAAAAGTGAATAAGTAAAGTAAGAAAAGAAGAAAGAATTTCAGTTTAAATTAGTGCTTTGAGAAGTAATAAGTATTTAGAAAAGTGAATAAGTAAAGTAAGAAAAGAATAAGGAATTTCAGTTTTAAGTAGTATTGTTTTAGAAGTAATAAGTATTTAGAAAAGTGAATAAGTAAAGTAAGAAGAGAAGAAAGAATTTCAGTTTTAAGGAGTATCTTTGAGAAGTAATAAGTATTTAGAAAAGTGAATAAGTAAAGTAAGAAAAGAAGAAAGAATTTCAGTTTTAATTAGTAGCTTTGAGAAGTAATAAGTACTTTGAAAAGTGAAGAAGTAAAGTAAGAAAAGAAGAAAGAATTTCAGTTTTAAAGAGTATGCTTTGAGAAGTAATAAGTATTTAGAAAAGTGAATAAGTAAAGTAAGAAAAGAATAAAGAATTTCAGTTTTGAGTAGTATGCTTTGAGAAGTAATAAGTATTTAGAAAAGTGAATAAGTAAAGTAAGAAAAGAATAAAGATTTTCAGTTTTAAGGAGTATCTTTGAGAAGTAATAAGTATTTAGAAAATTGAATAAGTAAAGTAAGAAAAGAATAAAGAATTTCAGTTTTAAGGAGTATCTTTGAGAAGTAATAAGTATTTAGAAAAGTGAAGAAGTAAAGTAAGAAAAGAATAAAGAATTTCAGTTTTGAGGAGTATCTTTGAGAAGTAATAAGTATTTAGAAAATTGAATAAGTAAAGTAAGAAAAAAATAAAGAATTTCAGTTTTAAGGAGTATCTTTGAGAAGTAATAAGTATTTAGAAAAGCGAATAAGTAAAGTAAGAAAAGAAGATAGAATTTCAGTTTTAAGGAGTATGCTTTGAGAAGTAATAAGTATTTAGAAAAGTGAATAAGTAAAGTAAGAAAAGAAGAAAGAATTTCAGTTTAAATTAGTGCTTTGAGAAGTAATAAGTATTTAGAAAAGTGAATAAGTAAAGTAAGAAAAGAATAAAGAATTTCAGTTTTGAGGAGTATCTTTGAGAAGTAATAAGTATTTAGAAAATTGAATAAGTAAAGTAAGAAAAGAATAAAGAATTTCAGTTTTAAGGAGTATCTTTGAGAAGTAATAAGTATTTAGAAAAGCGAATAAGTAAAGTAAGAAAAGAAGATAGAATTTCAGTTTTAAGGAGTATGCTTTGAGAAGTAATAAGTATTTAGAAAAGTGAATAAGTAAAGTAAGAAAAGAAGAAAGAATTTCAGTTTAAATTAGTGCTTTGAGAAGTAATAAGTATTTTGAAAATTGAATAAGTAAAGTAAGAAAAGAAGATAGAATTTCAGTTTTAAGTAGTATTGTTTTAGAAGTAATAAGTATTTAGAAAAGTGAATAAGTAAAGTAAGAAGAGAAGAAAGAATTTCAGTTTTAAGGAGTATCTTTGAGAAGTAATAAGTATTTAGAAAAGTGAATAAGTAAAGTAAGAAAAGAAGAAAGAATTTCAGTTTTAATTAGTAGCTTTGAGAAGTAATAAGTACTTTGAAAAGTGAAGAAGTAAAGTAAGAAAAGAAGAAAGAATTTCAGTTTTAAAGAGTATGCTTTGAGAAGTAATAAGTATTTAGAAAAGTGAATAAGTAAAGTAAGAAAAGAAGATAGAATTTCAGTTTTAAGGAGTATGCTTTGAGAAGTAATAAGTATTTAGAAAAGTGAAGAAGTAAAGTAAGAAAAGAAGAAAGAATTTCAGTTTTAAGGAGTATGCTTTGAGAAGTAATAAGTACTTTGAAAAGTGAAGAAGTAAAGTAAGAAGAGAAGAAAGAATTTCAGTTTTAAGGAGTATGCTTTGAGAAGTAATAAGTATTTTGAAAATTGAATAGGAAAAGTAAGAAAAGAAGATAGAATTTCATGTTTAAGAAGTATGCTTTGAGAAGTAATAAGTATTTAGAAAAGTGAATAAGTAAAGTAAGAAAAGAAGATAGAATTTCAGTTTTAAGGAGTATGCTTTGAGAAGTAATAAGTATTTAGAAAAGTGAAGAAGTAAAGTAAGAAAAGAATAAAGAATTTCAGTTTTAAGGAGTATGCTTTGAGAAGTAATAAGTATTTAGAAAAGTGAAGAATTAAAGTAAGAAAAGAAGTAAGAATTTCAGTTTTAAGGAGTATGCTTTGAGAAGTAATAAGTACTTTGAAAAGTGAAGAAGTAAAGTAAGAAAAGAATAAAGAATTTCAGTTTTGAGTAGTATGCTTTGAGAAGTAATAAGTATTTTGAAAATTGAATAAGTAAAGTAAGAAAAGAAGATAGAATTTCAGTTTTAAGGAGTATGCTTTGAGAAGTAATAAGTATTTTGAAAATTGAATAAGTAAAGTAAGAAAAGAAGATAGAATTTCAGTTTTAAGGAGTATGCTTTGAGAAGTAATAAGTATTTAGAAAAGTGAATAAGTAAAGTAAGAAAAGAAAAAAGAATTTCAGTTTTAAGGAGTATGCTTTGAGAAGTAATAAGTATTTAGAAAAGTGAATAAGTAAAGTAAGAAAAGAATAAAGAATTTCAGTTTTGAGTAGTATGCTTTGAGAAGTAATAAGTATTTAGAAAAGTGAATAAGTAAAGTAAGAAAAGAAGAAAGAATTTCAGTTTTAAGGAGTATGCTTTGAGAAGTAATAAGTATTTTGAAAAGTGAAGAATTAAAGTAAGAAAAGAAGTAAGAATTTCAGTTTTAAGGAGTATGCTTTGAGAAGTAATAAGTACTTTGAAAAGTGAAGAAGTAAAGTAAGAAGAGAAGAAGAATTTCAGTTTTAAGGAGTATGCTTTGAGAAGTAATAAGTATTTTGAAAAGTGAAGAATTAAAGTAAGAAAAGAATAAAGAATTTCAGTTTTAAGGAGTATCTTTGAGAAGTAATAAGTATTTAGAAAATTGAATAAGTAAAGTAAGAAAAGAATAAAGAATTTCAGTTTTAAGGAGTATCTTTGAGAAGTAATAAGTATTTAGAAAAGTGAAGAAGTAAAGTAAGAAAAGAATAAAGAATTTCAGTTTTGAGGAGTATCTTTGAGAAGTAATAAGTATTTAGAAAATTGAATAAGTAAAGTAAGAAAAGAATAAAGAATTTCAGTTTTAAGGAGTATCTTTGAGAAGTAATAAGTATTTAGAAAAGCGAATAAGTAAAGTAAGAAAAGAAGATAGAATTTCAGTTTTAAGGAGTATGCTTTGAGAAGTAATAAGTATTTAGAAAAGTGAATAAGTAAAGTAAGAAAAGAAGAAAGAATTTCAGTTTTAAAGAGTATGCTTTGAGAAGTAATAAGTATTTAGAAAAGTGAATAAGTAAAGTATGAAAAGAATAAAGAATTTCAGTTTTAAGTAGTATTGTTTTAGAAGTAATAAGTATTTAGAAAAGTGAATAAGTAAAGTAAGAAGAGAAGAAAGAATTTCAGTTTTAAGGAGTATCTTTGAGAAGTAATAAGTATTTAGAAAAGTGAATAAGTAAAGTAAGAAAAGAAGAAAGAATTTCAGTTTTAATTAGTAGCTTTGAGAAGTAATAAGTACTTTGAAAAGTGAAGAAGTAAAGTAAGAAAAGAAGAAAGAATTTCAGTTTTAAAGAGTATGCTTTGAGAAGTAATAAGTATTTAGAAAAGTGAATAAGTAAAGTAAGAAAAGAAGATAGAATTTCAGTTTTAAGGAGTATGCTTTGAGAAGTAATAAGTATTTAGAAAAGTGAAGAAGTAAAGTAAGAAAAGAAGAAAGAATTTCAGTTTTAAGGAGTATGCTTTGAGAAGTAATAAGTACTTTGAAAAGTGAAGAAGTAAAGTAAGAAGAGAAGAAAGAATTTCAGTTTTAAGGAGTATGCTTTGAGAAGTAATAAGTATTTTGAAAATTGAATAGGAAAAGTAAGAAAAGAAGATAGAATTTCATGTTTAAGAAGTATGCTTTGAGAAGTAATAAGTATTTAGAAAAGTGAATAAGTAAAGTAAGAAAAGAAGATAGAATTTCAGTTTTAAGGAGTATGCTTTGAGAAGTAATAAGTATTTAGAAAAGTGAAGAAGTAAAGTAAGAAAAGAATAAAGAATTTCAGTTTTAAGGAGTATGCTTTGAGAAGTAATAAGTATTTAGAAAAGTGAAGAATTAAAGTAAGAAAAGAAGTAAGAATTTCAGTTTTAAGGAGTATGCTTTGAGAAGTAATAAGTACTTTGAAAAGTGAAGAAGTAAAGTAAGAAAAGAATAAAGAATTTCAGTTTTGAGTAGTATGCTTTGAGAAGTAATAAGTATTTTGAAAATTGAATAAGTAAAGTAAGAAAAGAAGATAGAATTTCAGTTTTAAGGAGTATGCTTTGAGAAGTAATAAGTATTTTGAAAATTGAATAAGTAAAGTAAGAAAAGAAGATAGAATTTCAGTTTTAAGGAGTATGCTTTGAGAAGTAATAAGTATTTAGAAAAGTGAATAAGTAAAGTAAGAAAAGAAAAAAGAATTTCAGTTTTAAGGAGTATGCTTTGAGAAGTAATAAGTATTTAGAAAAGTGAATAAGTAAAGTAAGAAAAGAATAAAGAATTTCAGTTTTGAGTAGTATGCTTTGAGAAGTAATAAGTATTTAGAAAAGTGAATAAGTAAAGTAAGAAAAGAAGAAAGAATTTCAGTTTTAAGGAGTATGCTTTGAGAAGTAATAAGTATTTTGAAAAGTGAAGAATTAAAGTAAGAAAAGAAGTAAGAATTTCAGTTTTAAGGAGTATGCTTTGAGAAGTAATAAGTACTTTGAAAAGTGAAGAAGTAAAGTAAGAAGAGAAGAAGAATTTCAGTTTTAAGGAGTATGCTTTGAGAAGTAATAAGTATTTTGAAAAGTGAAGAATTAAAGTAAGAAAAGAATAAAGAATTTCAGTTTTGAGTAGTATGCTTTGAGAAGTAATAAGTATTTAGAAAAGTGAATAAGTAAAGTAAGAAAAGAAGTAAGAATTTCAGTTTTAAGTAGTATTGTTTTAGAAGTAATAAGTATTTAGAAAAGTGAATAAGTAAAGTAAGAAAAGAAGAAAGAATTTCAGTTTTAAGGAGTATGCTTTGAGAAGTAATAAGTATTTAGAAAAGTGAATAAGTAAAGTAAGAAAAGAATAAAGAATTTCAGTTTTGAGTAGTATGCTTTGAGAAGTAATAAGTATTTTGAAAATTGAATAAGTAAAGTAAGAAAAGAAGATAGAATTTCAGTTTTAAGGAGTATGCTTTGAGAAGTAATAAGTATTTAGAAAAGTGAAGAAGTAAAGTAAGAAAAGAATAAAGAATTTCAGTTTTAAGGAGTATGCTTTGAGAAGTAATAAGTATTTTGAAAAGTGAATAAGTAAAGTAAGAAAAGAATAAAGAATTTCAGTTTTGAGGAGTATCTTTGAGAAGTAATAAGTATTTAGAAAAGTGAATAAGTAAAGTAAGAAAAGAAGAAAGAATTTCAGTTTTAAAGAGTATGCTTTGAGAAGTAATAAGTATTTAGAAAAGTGAATAAGTAAAGTAAGAAAAGATTAAAGATTTTCAGTTTTAAGGAGTATGCTTTGAGAAGTAATAAGTATTTAGAAAAGTGAATAAGTAAAGTAAGAAAAGAATAAAGAATTTCAGTTTTAAGGAGTATCTTTGAGAAGTAATAAGTATTTAGAAAATTGAATAAGTAAAGTAAGAAAAGAATAAAGAATTTCAGTTTTAAGGAGTATCTTTGAGAAGTAATAAGTATTTAGAAAAGTGAAGAAGTAAAGTAAGAAAAGAATAAAGAATTTCAGTTTTGAGGAGTATCTTTGAGAAGTAATAAGTATTTAGAAAAGTGAATAAGTAAAGTAAGAAAAGAATAAAGAATTTCAGTTTTAAGGAGTATCTTTGAGAAGTAATAAGTATTTAGAAAAGTGAATAAGTAAAGTAAGAAAAGAATAAAGAATTTCAGTTTTAAGGAGTATCTTTGAGAAGTAATAAGTATTTAGAAAAGTGAAGAAGTAAAGTAAGAAAAGAATAAAGAATTTCAGTTTTAAGGAGTATGCTTTGAGAAGTAATAAGTACTTTGAAAAGTGAAGAAGTAAAGTAAGAAGAGAAGAAAGAATTTCAGTTTTAAGGAGTATCTTTGAGAAGTAATAAGTATTTTGAAAATTGAATAGGAAAAGTAAGAAAAGAAGATAGAATTTCATGTTTAAGAAGTATGCTTTGAGAAGTAATAAGTATTTAGAAAAGTGAATAAGTAAAGTAAGAAAAGAATAAAGAATTTCAGTTTTGAGTAGTATGCTTTGAGAAGTAATAAGTATTTAGAAAAGTGAATAAGTAAAGTAAGAAAAGAATAAAGATTTTCAGTTTTAAGGAGTATCTTTGAGAAGTAATAAGTATTTAGAAAAGTGAAGAAGTAAAGTAAGAAAAGAATAAAGAATTTCAGTTTTAAGGAGTATGCTTTGAGAAGTAATAAGTACTTTGAAAAGTGAAGAAGTAAAGTAAGAAAAGAAGAAAGAATTTCAGTTTTAAGGAGTATCTTTGAGAAGTAATAAGTATTTAGAAAAGTGAAGAAGTAAAGTAAGAAAAGAATAAAGAATTTCAGTTTTGAGGAGTATCTTTGAGAAGTAATAAGTATTTAGAAAAGTGAATAAGTAAAGTAAGAAAAAAATAAGGAATTTCAGTTTTAAGTAGTATTGTTTTAGAAGTAATAAGTATTTAGAAAAGTGAATAAGTAAAGTAAGAAAAGAATAAAGAATTTCAGTTTTGAGGAGTATGCTTTGAGAAGTAATAAGTATTTAGAAAAGTGAATAAGTAAAGTAAGAAAAGAATAAAGAATTTCAGTTTTAAGTAGTATGCTTTGAGAAGTAATAAGTATTTAGAAAAGTGAAGAAGTAAAGAAGTAAAAGAAGAAAAAATTTCAGTTTTAAGGAGTATGCTTTGAGAAGTAATAAGTATTTAGAAAAGTGAATAAGTAAAGTAAGAAAAGAAGATAGAATTTAAGTTTTAAAGAGTATGCTTTGAGAAGTAATAAGTATTTAGAAAAGTGAATAAATAAAGTAAGAAAAGAAGAAAGAATTTCAGTTTTAAGGAGTATCTTTGAGAAGTAATAAGTATTTAGAAAAGTGAAGAAGTAAAGTAAGAAAAGAATAAAGAATTTCAGTTTTGAGGAGTATCTTTGAGAAGTAATAAGTATTTAGAAAAGTGAATAAGTAAAGTAAGAAAAAAATAAGGAATTTCAGTTTTAAGTAGTATTGTTTTAGAAGTAATAAGTATTTAGAAAAGTGAATAAGTAAAGTAAGAAAAGAATAAAGAATTTCAGTTTTGAGGAGTATGCTTTGAGAAGTAATAAGTATTTAGAAAAGTGAATAAGTAAAGTAAGAAAAGAATAAAGATTTTCAGTTTTAAGGAGTATCTTTGAGAAGTAATAAGTATTTAGAAAATTGAATAAGTAAAGTAAGAAAAGAATAAAGAATTTCAGTTTTAAGGAGTATCTTTGAGAAGTAATAAGTATTTAGAAAAGTGAATAAGTAAAGTAAGAAAAGAACAAAGAATTTCAGTTTAAATTAGTAGCTTTGAGAAGTAATAAGTATTTAGAAAAGTGAAGAAGTAAAGTAAGAAAAGAAGAAAGAATTTCAGTTTTAAGGAGTATCTTTGAGAAGTAATAAGTATTTAGAAAAGCGAATAAGTAAAGTAAGAAAAGAATAAAGAATTTCAGTTTTGAGGAGTATGCTTTGAGAAGTAATAAGTATTTTGAAAATTGAATAGGAAAAGTAAGAAGAGAAGAAAGAATTTCATGTTTAAGAAGTATCTTTGAGAAGTAATTAGTATTTAGAAAAGTGAATAAGTAAAGTAAGAAAAGAATAAAGAATTTCAGTTTTAAAGAGTATGCTTTGAGAAGTAATAAGTATTTAGAAAAGTGAATAAGTAAAGTAAGAAAAGAATAAAGAATTTCAGTTTTAAGGAGTATCTTTGAGAAGTAATAAGTATTTAGAAAAGTGAATAAGTAAAGTAAGAAAAGAATAAATAATTTCAGTTTTGAGTAGTATGCTTTGAGAAGTAATAAGTATTTAGAAAAGTGAAGAATTAAAGTAAGAAAAGAAGTAAGAATTTCAGTTTTAAGTAGTATTGTTTTAGAAGTAATAAGTATTTAGAAAAGTGAATAAGTAAAGTAAGAAAAGAAGAAAGAATTTCAGTTTTAAGGAGTATGCTTTGAGAAGTAATAAGTATTTAGAAAAGTGAATAAGTAAAGTAAGAAAAGAATAAAGAATTTCAGTTTTGAGTAGTATGCTTTGAGAAGTAATAAGTATTTTGAAAATTGAATAAGTAAAGTAAGAAAAGAATAAAGAATTTCAGTTTTAAGGAGTATTGTTTTAGAAGTAATAAGTATTTAGAAAAGTGAATAAGTAAAGTAAGAAGAGAAGAAAGAATTTCAGTTTTAAGGAGTATGCTTTGAGAAGTAATAAGTATTTAGAAAAGTGAAGAATTAAAGTAAGAAAAGAAGAAAAAATTTCAGTTTTAAGGAGTATCTTTGAGAAGTAATAAGTATTTTGAAAATTGAATAGGAAAAGTAAGAAAAGAAGATAGAATTTCATGTTTAAGAAGTATGCTTTGAGAAGTAATAAGTATTTAGAAAAGTGAATAAGTAAAGTAAGAAAAGAATAAAGAATTTCAGTTTTGAGTAGTATGCTTTGAGAAGTAATAAGTATTTAGAAAAGTGAATAAGTAAAGTAAGAAAAGAAGAAAGAATTTCAGTTTTAAGGAGTATCTTTGAGAAGTAATAAGTATTTAGAAAATTGAATAAGTAAAGTAAGAAAAGAAGAAAGAATTTCAGTTTTAAGGAGTATCTTTGAGAAGTAATAAGTATTTAGAAAATTGAATAAGTAAAGTAAGAAAAGAAGAAAGAATTTCAGTTTTAAGGAGTATCTTTGAGAAGTAATAAGTATTTAGAAAAGTGAAGAAGTAAAGTAAGAAAAGAATAAAGAATTTCAGTTTTGAGGAGTATCTTTGAGAAGTAATAAGTATTTAGAAAAGTGAATAAGTAAAGTAAGAAAAGAATAAAGAATTTCAGTTTTGAGGAGTATGCTTTGAGAAGTAATAAGTATTTTGAAAATTGAATAGGAAAAGTAAGAAAAGAAGATAGAATTTCATGTTTAAGTAGTATGCTTTGAGAAGTAATAAGTATTTAGAAAAGTGAAGAAGTAAAGAAGTAAAAGAAGAAAAAATTTCAGTTTTAAGGAGTATGCTTTGAGAAGTAATAAGTATTTAGAAAAGTGAATAAGTAAAGTAAGAAAAGAAGATAGAATTTCAGTTTTAAGGAGTATGCTTTGAGAAGTAATAAGTATTTAGAAAAGTGAATAAATAAAGTAAGAAAAGAAGAAAGAATTTCAGTTTTAAGGAGTATCTTTGAGAAGTAATAAGTATTTAGAAAAGTGAAGAAGTAAAGAAGTAAAAGAATAAAGAATTTCAGTTTTGAGGAGTATCTTTGAGAAGTAATAAGTATTTAGAAAAGTGAATAAGTAAAGTAAGAAAAGAATAAAGATTTTCAGTTTTAAGGAGTATCTTTGAGAAGTAATAAGTATTTAGAAAAGTGAATAAGTAAAGCAAGAAAAGATTAAAGATTTTCAGTTTTAAGGAGTATCTTTGAGAAGTAATAAGTATTTAGAAAATTGAATAAGTAAAGTAAGAAAAGAAGAAAGAATTTCAGTTTTAAGGAGTATCTTTGAGAAGTAATAAGTATTTAGAAAAGTGAAGAAGTAAAGTAAGAAAAGAATAAAGAATTTCAGTTTTGAGGAGTATCTTTGAGAAGTAATAAGTATTTAGAAAAGTGAATAAGTAAAGTAAGAAAAAAATAAGGAATTTCAGTTTTAAGTAGTATGCTTTGAGAAGTAATAAGTATTTAGAAAAGTGAAGAAGTAAAGAATTAAAAGAAGAAAAAATTTCAGTTTTAAGGAGTATGCTTTGAGAAGTAATAAGTATTTAGAAAAGTGAATAAGTAAAGTAAGAAAAGAAGATAGAATTTCAGTTTTAAGGAGTATGCTTTGAGAAGTAATAAGTATTTAGAAAAGTGAATAAATAAAGTAAGAAAAGAAGAAAGAATTTCAGTTTTAAGGAGTATCTTTGAGAAGTAATAAGTATTTAGAAAAGTGAAGAAGTAAAGAAGTAAAAGAATAAAGAATTTCAGTTTTGAGGAGTATCTTTGAGAAGTAATAAGTATTTAGAAAAGTGAATAAGTAAAGTAAGAAAAGAATAAAGATTTTCAGTTTTAAGGAGTATCTTTGAGAAGTAATAAGTATTTAGAAAAGTGAATAAGTAAAGCAAGAAAAGATTAAAGATTTTCAGTTTTAAGGAGTATCTTTGAGAAGTAATAAGTATTTAGAAAATTGAATAAGTAAAGTAAGAAAAGAAGAAAGAATTTCAGTTTTAAGGAGTATCTTTGAGAAGTAATAAGTATTTAGAAAAGTGAAGAAGTAAAGTAAGAAAAGAATAAAGAATTTCAGTTTTGAGGAGTATCTTTGAGAAGTAATAAGTATTTAGAAAAGTGAATAAGTAAAGTAAGAAAAAAATAAGGAATTTCAGTTTTAAGTAGTATGCTTTGAGAAGTAATAAGTATTTAGAAAAGTGAAGAAGTAAAGAATTAAAAGAAGAAAAAATTTCAGTTTTAAGGAGTATGCTTTGAGAAGTAATAAGTATTTAGAAAAGTGAATAAGTAAAGTAAGAAAAGAAGATAGAATTTCAGTTTTAAGGAGTATGCTTTGAGAAGTAATAAGTATTTAGAAAAGTGAATAAATAAAGTAAGAAAAGAAGAAAGAATTTCAGTTTTAAGTAGTATGCTTTGAGAAGTAATAAGTATTTAGAAAAGTGAAGAAGTAAAGAAGTAAAAGAAGAAAAAATTTCAGTTTTAAGGAGTATGCTTTGAGAAGTAATAAGTATTTAGAAAAGTGAATAAGTAAAGTAAGAAAAGAATAAAGATTTTCAGTTTTAAGGAGTATCTTTGAGAAGTAATAAGTATTTAGAAAAGTGAATAAGTAAAGCAAGAAAAGATTAAAGATTTTCAGTTTTAAGGAGTATCTTTGAGAAGTAATAAGTATTTAGAAAAGTGAAGAAGTAAAGTAAGAAAAGAAGAAAGAATTTCAGTTTTGAGGAGTATCTTTGAGAAGTAATAAGTATTTAGAAAAGTGAATAAGTAAAGTAAGAAAAGAATAAAGAATTTCAGTTTTAAGGAGTATCTTTGAGAAGTAATAAGTACTTTGAAAAGTGAAGAAGTAAAGTAAGAAGAGAAGAAAGAATTTCAGTTTTAAGGAGTATCTTTGAGAAGTAATAAGTATTTTGAAAATTGAATAGGAAAAGTAAGAAAAGAAGATAGAATTTCATGTTTAAGAAGTATGCTTTGAGAAGTAATAAGTATTTAGAAAAGTGAATAAGTAAAGTAAGAAAAGAATAAAGATTTTCAGTTTAAATTAGTAGCTTTGAGAAGTAATAAGTATTTAGAAAAGTGAAGAAGTAAAGTAAGAAAAGAAGAAAAAATTTCAGTTTTAAGGAGTATCTTTGAGAAGTAATAAGTATTTAGAAAAGCGAATAAGTAAAGTAAGAAAAGAATAAAGAATTTCAGTTTTGAGGAGTATGCTTTGAGAAGTAATAAGTATTTTGAAAATTGAATAGGAAAAGTAAGAAAAGAAGATAGAATTTCATGTTTAAGAAGTATCTTTGAGAAGTAATAAGTATTTAGAAAAGTGAATAAGTAAAGTAAGAAAAGAATAAAGAATTTCAGTTTTAAAGAGTATGCTTTGAGAAGTTTATAAGTATTTAGAAAAGTGAATAAGTAAATTAAGAAAAGAATAAAGAATTTCAGTTTTAAGGAGTATCTTTGAGAAGTAATAAGTATTTAGAAAAGTGAATAAGTAAAGTAAGAAAAGAATAAATAATTTCAGTTTTGAGTAGTATGCTTTGAGAAGTAATAAGTATTTTGAAAATTGAATAAGTAAAGTAAGAAAAGAAGATAGAATTTCAGTTTTAAGGAGTATCTTTGAGAAGTAATAAGTATTTAGAAAAGTGAATAAGTAAAGTAAGAAAAAAATAAGGAATTTCAGTTTTAAGTAGTATGCTTTGAGAAGTAATAAGTATTTAGAAAAGTGAATAAGTAAAGTAAGAAAAGAAGTAAGAATTTCAGTTTTAAGGAGTATCTTTGAGAAGTAATAAGTATTTAGAAAAGTGAAGAAGTAAAGTAAGAAAAGAATAAAGAATTTCAGTTTTGAGGAGTATCTTTGAGAAGTAATAAGTATTTAGAAAAGTGAATAAGTAAAGTAAGAAAAAAATAAGGAATTTCAGTTTTAAGTAGTATGCTTTGAGAAGTAATAAGTATTTAGAAAAGTGAAGAAGTAAAGTAAGAAGAGAAGAAAGAATTTCAGTTTTAATTAGTATTGTTTTAGAAGTAATAAGTATTTAGAAAAGTGAATAAGTAAAGTAAGAAAAGAATAAAGAATTTCAGTTTTAAGGAGTATGCTTTGAGAAGTAATAAGTATTTAGAAAATTGAATAAGTAAAGTAAGAAAAGAAGATAGAATTTCAGTTTTAAGGAGTATGCTTTGAGAAGTAATAAGTATTATGAAAGTGAAGAAGTAAAGTAAGAAAAGAACAAAGAATTTCAGTTTAAATTAGTAGCTTTGAGAAGTAATAAGTATTTAGAAAAGTGAAGAAGTAAAGTAAGAAAAGAAGAAAGAATTTCAGTTTTAATTAGTATTGTTTTAGAAGTAATAAGTATTTAGAAAAGTGAAGAAGTAAAGTAAGAAAAGAAGAAAGAATTTCAGTTTTAAGGAGTATGCTTTGAGAAGTAATAAGTATTTAGAAAAGTGAAGAAGTAAAGTAAGAAAAGAATAAAGAATTTCAGTTTTAAGGAGTATGCTTTGAGAAGTAATAAGTACTTTGAAAAGTGAAGAAGTAAAGTAAGAAGAGAAGAAAGAATTTCAGTTTTAAGGAGTATGCTTTGAGAAGTAATAAGTATTTTGAAAATTGAATAGGAAAAGTAAGAAAAGAAGATAGAATTTCATGTTTAAGAAGTATGCTTTGAGAAGTAATAAGTATTTAGAAAAGTGAATAAGTAAAGTAAGAAAAGAATAAAGAATTTCAGTTTTAAGGAGTATCTTTGAGAAGTAATAAGTATTTAGAAAAGTGAATAAGTAAAGTAAGAAAAGAATAAAGAATTTCAGTTTTAAAGAGTATGCTTTGAGAAGTAATAAGTATTTAGAAAAGTGAATAAGTAAAGTAAGAAAAGAAGATAGAATTTCAGTTTTAAGGAGTATGCTTTGAGAAGTAATAAGTATTTAGAAAAGTGAATAAGTAAAGTAAGAAAAGAATAAAGAATTTCAGTTTTAAGGAGTATGCTTTGAGAAGTAATAAGTATTTAGAAAAGTGAAGAAGTAAAGAAGTAAAAGAAGAAAAAATTTCAGTTTTAAGGAGTATGCTTTGAGAAGTAATAAGTATTTAGAAAAGCGAATAAGTAAAGTAAGAAAAGAAGAAAGAATTTCAGTTTTAAGGAGTATCTTTGAGAAGTAATAAGTATTTAGAAAAGTGAAGAAGTAAAGTAAGAAAAGAATAAAGAATTTCAGTTTTGAGGAGTATCTTTGAGAAGTAATAAGTACTTTGAAAAGTGAAGAAGTAAAGTAAGAAGAGAAGATTTTAAGAGCAAATACATAATTATTATATAAAATTTTATGAAAAAATGAAATGAAAGATTTCTTGAAAAATTATCTTCTTAAAAAGATTCATCTCAACCTAAATATGATCAGTAAGCAATGCTTTAAGAACTCAAAACTATGCAATAAAAACATTTTAAACGTTTAAGACATATTTAAGAGCTCGAAAGAAAAACTGAATACATGATGATTAATTTAAATGTACAAAAAAGTGAAAAATAAATAGGCAGTGAATATAAGAATCGATTAATTAGAAACAAAATTCAACCAACTTGAAGAGCTGACGGAAAGCATATTCCTTTGAAATATCGATGATGATCCGATTGTTTTGGAGTAAAAACTTACGATAAATTGTATTCCCCTTAAGATATCTTAGCTTAATTAGGAGATTTAAAAATAACCTTTGAATCTTGCAAAAAACTGAAGAAATTAAAAAAAGATAAATTTCAGAATATAAATAATTAAGTTAACTATATTTAATTATAATTCTTTACAATCTCTAAAATATAAGCTTTATAAATAATAGATAAAAGAAGCACTAACTAATCTATAACTAATAGATGCATTTAATTATAAGGAAATGTCTATAGCTATAATAATAAATTATTATTTTTGGTAAACCAATCAATGGTGAAACCACGTAAATTAATTCAAATTAATTACTTCATAAAATAAATAAAGGAAATTATAATAAAATTAAATTAAAAAATAATAGCATTGGTAACCTTATAAATAATTTAGCTAAGGCTAAATAACTAATATTAAGAAGCTTAGTATTTTAAAAGTAACTAATAAATTAAATTTTCCTTTCTTAAGTTAATCGTAATAAATAGATATCTATTACTACTACTATTACTATATATTTATTAGCATTAAACAATATTTCCATTAAAGAATTGAATGAACTACATTAGCTGAAAATTATCTTAGAATATTAGAAATATACAAAATATTTGAAAATAAAATATATGAACTATTGGGCTTGATGCACAGTTAGAATAAATGAATAAAAGAAATATAGATCTAATCCCTAATATAGCAAACTATGGTAAATTTATTTATCTCAAGTATTTGAATAGCATCTTTATTTTGGATATAAGATTGAATAATAGAATCTACAAGTTAAAACTTAATTATTTAATTATTTAATTAATTTTAACTATAAGGGTTAGGGTCATCTTTAATTAGAGGAAATGTTTCCTCAAATTAAAGACAACAAAAGTTTTTATATTCAATACTATTCTGTACATGTTTTCATCTGAATCAATTTTAAACTGAGATAATTCTTCTTTCTCTTCAATAAGCTCATAGAATTGTTCTTCCATCTTCTTGTAATTTTTCTCCAGCCTTCTAAACAAATTCTAAGGTCATTTTTGTCCTTTTAAAGCTATTTATTCTGTTACTATTAATTACCAAGATCCTGTTTGATTAGTGTCACACTTGAACCATCTAATATCAGCTTCTTTCTGTAAATACCTCCAAAGTAGTTACAATATAGCCTCCTCGATGTTCCAAATTATTTACGGAGCTGCTCAAACACTCTTCTTCACTTCAGACATTACCTCCAAAAATTTTCAGCCTTTTGACAACAATAGCAACGTTTTATTAAAGGCTTGAATTTAAATTTAGATTCTGTTTACATTTTTTCAATTTCCATCTTATCTGTTTGAGGTTAGTTTTTTTTGATTGGTAATCGAATTTCTTCTTTAATTTTCTATTGATTTGCTTCTAGGTTTTTTTCTAAAAGTTCAAATTAGGAAGTTAAGGCTTCAATTTAAAACTAAACTTTACTTACCAAGTCTTGATCTTCTTTTTTTCTATCTTACAAAAGAAGCGAAGATTCAAGTTTTCCGCCATAAGGATCTATATTTTGGTATTCATTTTCTCAATTAATGAATAAAGCTAAATAATGTCTTATTCGTGGGGTTTCTCAAGCTTTTTCAGTTACTAGGAAATTCAGTATTTCCCAATCCTTAACAGGAGTAGATTTATCTTTTTTGAATTCTTGGTTCTTGTTAGTTAACTGAGACTTAAGATTGATCTTTAAGATTAGAATTTAAGGTTTAGATTCCCGAGTTTTCCATTTTTTTAATACTAAAATATAGAATAACTTAATTATTTATAGTTCACATAACTAATAATTAAAATATAATTAAGCAAGACTTATAAGCTTAGAATAGCAAAAAGAAACTTAGAACATTAAAACTATAGTGGGGTAATTATTTCTAAAGAGCTTAAGATTTCTTTAATTTAAGATTATTTTTGATATTAAATATAGTAATATAACTAAATCATTTTAATTATCTTTTAACTTTAACTCTTTTAATTGCTTTAGATGTAATCTAGCTTAATCACTTTTTTAATTTTAGTTAATCTTAAAATTTGAAAGCCAAATAAAATGGAAAATATTAAGCCACAACTAAAGAAACACTTATCTATATCAAAAGTAAAGACTAGCAAATATTTATAAAATAAAGAAGAGATGAAAGATAAATTTTTCTATTTAAAATAACTAAATTGATGCAAGATTCTTATTTTATAGCTAAATAGAAAGAAGAAATCAAGAGAAGGCTTTAACGTATCTACTTCTGATTAATTAAGAATGAAATTACCTTTTAATCCTACAAAAAATAATTTTTAAAGCATGACACTGACATTATTCAGAGCGTGAAAAGAAATGGATTCTGAATTATCTTTCAATCAAAAATAAATATGGAAAAAAGGTGATATGGTCCAATATTCTAATTAGAGAAGAACTAGTTCAGTGACTTAAAAATGAGTTAATCTTAGAAACTTTGAAAGCTTCCTAAAATTTTATCAAGTCTGATGACGTTTTTAAAAGAACCGGAATTTTACTCAGCATTTGAAATTTCGAAAAAAAACAAGACTTCTTTCAAATACTAATTTAAACTTAGTTACTTTTAGTTCTTAAAGAAGTAGAGTTTATGTATATCTTATATTAAAATAAAGAATATTGTGAGTATTATTTATTTAGATACTAGAAAAACTTTATAAAAATCGATCTAAATAGTCAATAAGAATTAATTTGATTTATAAAATTAGTTCTACTAATCAAATTATATTCAAAACGTACCAGTTAAAGATTAAAAATAAGATATTTTGAGAATTAAAAAAATTTCCAATAACTGATTAGAGATTTAATCATAATTCCATTAAAAAGCTTTAGATAAAGACTAATTTTGAATAATAAAAATTCTATTTAACCGTTACGCTCATCATTAGTAATAGAAATAAATATAAATAAAATCTATAAATATTTGCATTTTGAATAATATCATACTGGTTTTTATATTTAAATCATTGAGATTTTTTTATTTTGATTTATTATTTAATGTTCCAGTAAATTCTTTATTAAAACAAAATTAGATATACATTGGAATTTTAAAGAATTTATTAATTTTAATAAATTTTGCTCATCTTAAATATGAAGTAAAATATAAAGATTTGCTAGCACAATGGATTCTAAATATTATTATAAAAAAAAGGCTGAAAGGAAAAAAGCAAATAAAAAATTATAGAAATTTTTGAAAATAAATTAAGCTAAATGAATACTAGGCAGGATAATATTTTTTAAATGAAATAAAAATAATCAATAATCAATAAAAATATAAGAGTTTATTTAATTAAAATAGTTAGTTGTGAATAATATTGAAAAAGAAAATATATGAAATACTGAAAATTAAGAGTGAGAATTAATCATATTTATATTTATCTTATTATTACTTCAAAAGACATATAATTTTTTTTCTTAAAAATTTTTACTTTTTATAAAAATAGAATAATTATTATTAAAATTGAGAAATTCATTGCCATCAAATTCATAATTTTTTAAGTAAGTTATATGATTGCATGTTTAAAAAAACTCCAAATACTTTTTCTAATTTGATTTTAAATAGTTAAATTTGGTAAAAAATTGAATAAGATGAAACAGGATAGAATAATAAAAATCCTAAAAATTAAAAAATGCTTCTAATTACCAGAATTTTACAAAAAATTAGTTTCAAATTTTGAATAAAAAAATTAAACAAATTGATTCATATATAGAACCTAAAATATATTAGATTAAATCAGTATAAATAAAAGTTTTGATAACTTAAAAATAATTTAAATTAGATTAAAAGAAAATAATTTAAATAACTTTTGCTTTTCATTAGATTCTGAATTTATTATAAATTATAATTGAGATTTATAAGAAACAGAAAAAGATTTAAAAAATAATAAATTAATATTAATATTAATGATTACTATTAAGGGATTTCGTTCAAAAAAACTTAATTTAATTTTGTAAATTTATTTAAAAATGGTATCAATATTTCCTTATAAAAAATATATTTTATATCTTAAAAACTAAATAAAAAATAATATATTTGGTACTAAGTCTTTCTTGAGTATAGCTTTACTTTTCCATAATGAACTTATCTATTCTGTGACTTCGAGAAAAGCCTATAATTTCTGTTTGAAATTAAGTTATGCTATAAAAAAATTTAAGTTTCTATCCACGAATTTATAAAGGAATGAAGCTTAAATAGTGTCATGCTTCATTAATAGAAAGTATGTCAACTTTGTATTACAGAGTAAACTGCTAAATACTTAATTGTTTAGTGGAAATTGAATTCATATTATAATAAGTAAACTTTAATGCGTTTTTATTTTATCCTCCTTTAAGAATTTTGTCATATATTCAGAGAACTTTTGACCATTTTAAATTTAGATAAGAAGCAAACTTGGAGTTTATCTTATTGTATTTCTATAGTTCATTATAAAGAATAAAGTCAATGAGTCATATTCTTATAATAATTATCTATCTATTTTAATTGGTACTGAATTTCTTAAGGTACAATTTAGTATACAAGACAAAGTAATAAACCTATTTTCTATTGTTGTGAGTGATTCTATTCTTCCATGGTTTGATCAAAGTATTGAACGAATTATAATTTTTAAAATTATACTTCTTTAATAAATCTTCAATATCAATATTTTACAGTTTAAATTATGTTATGATGACTCAAAAATCCTTAATTCATTTATGCTTCTTTTAAATTTCTCTTGCCATTTTGTGTTAGTATAGTCTAATAAGTAAAATGAATTTGAACTTAATCATTTTCGATATTTAATCTAATGTATCTCAGTTACAATTTTATTATCAATTTTATAGTTCATTTAATTAAATTGTCTAACTAGCTTAATTTTATTTTTAACATTTAGAAATTGACTGAATAGTTTAATTTCAATATCGCGGTCTTCCATTTATTCTAAAACTCCTACTCCGCTATACGCGCCAGACTAGAATCAAACTCAACAGAACAAAGCTCGTTTCCTTCTCTGGTTGAGCGCTCTAAATTTTTGTATAATCTTACTAATAAATCTGAGCTAGAATAATCAAAGTTCTTAACACTACTTAATATTCTAAAATATTTGGATCATCTGGCAAAGTTCCCAGAAGAGCTGGCAGTTGCTCATATATGAGATTTTCTTATTATCGCAAGACAGTTCTACTTTTTCAAGAGTTTACAAATACCCAATTTAAAAGTGCTTTGCAAAAATACCTCGGAACAGTTCATAATAAGTGAGTTCTGAAAAATTGTTTTTCTCTTAAACTTCATTTTTGAAGAAAAAAGTTTGGGACTTCTAGAGTAAGTTAGGGTTAGTTATTTTTATATATCAAACTTCTAAATTAATTAGAAACCATTCAAACTTATCTAGCCTTATTATATATTTTTGACTATTTTAGAATTAATTAGAGTTTTCCTTTTTCTATAATCTTTTTTTTAAATTTTCTATTTATATGAAAGTAATTTTCAATCTTGTTTGAAATCAGCAGCAAAATTTAGCAAAATTTAATCAAAGGTTTAGGAAACTGTAAAGTAAAATTACTTATCTTTTAACTTTATTGCTAGTTGTTGTTCTTATACTACATCATGAAATAGCACTTTTTTAAATTTAGAAGGAAACTTCTAGATAACTCTTATTCAGAAGCTTTTTAAAGATTAGAAATTTATAAATTCTAATATTTTAATATTATCTTCTTTTAAACTTCTAAGCATTACAAAGTATTTGGTACATCTATATAAAGATTTGTTCTTAGTTTGAGTTGATATTCTTAAGTTTATTTAGTTGCAATTTAATTAAAAATTAGCTTTAATTTTTAGTAGTATTTGTTTAATACCTACATTGGTTATGATTAATTGATAAACTAATAAATAACTATATGGTTTATAATTTGAACAAATTAAGAATTTGAAATAGATCTAGCATATATGGATATATTCCTTAATATTAGATATCTCTAATTTTATAAATGCTATTAGAGTATCTATTAATAATCATACAGTTGCTCATTAATTATTGTTTTAATAGAGCTAATTAATTTTAGAAGGTTATAATTAACTTTCTAATCTCTTAAATAGCTTTTAAACGATTTACAGCTAATATATTAAACTAAATTATCTCTTACTATATCATCAGCATTGCTTGCTTTTATGTAGTTATACAATCTTTTAAATTTAGATAGAGCATTTTATATTTAGTTGCTAAGTTATATTCAATTTGAGTCAATCAACTAAATTAAATTATTTAATTTCGGAATCTTCAAACTTAAAGAACAAAAAAAAGTAATAAAATATTATAAATAAAACTTATTTTGTTTTACTTAATATTTCTATTTATTTTATTGCAGTTTAAGAATATATATCTTATTCGTCATTTAAACTAGATTTTATTAGTTGCTTCTTTGCTATTTTAATAATAAATTAAATTTAAAAATTTAATATATTTTCAAGCAAAATTCTGCTTACATATTTTCATAACTGCTAATTCATATGATATATCTACTTACATATAAAGAGAATTTTAATTAACGAAATTTTTACATTTTAATGAAATATTCCCATATTTAATACTGACAAATCCTTAAAAATTTACTTTTCATAAGCATTTTATTATATTCCTATCTTCATTAAAAAAATGTATAATATGATATTTCACTATTTAAACTTTGCTATAAAATTATAAATTTAAATAGTTTCCAATAGTAAATTAAATTAAATTATGACTCCATTTGTAATAAATTTATTTTTTATTTATTAAATATTTATCTGTTAAAATCCATTCTTATAGAAGTTAATATAGTTATAAAGTGAGATTATATTATTTTTATAGTTATTTCTAAAAATGTTTATTATTTTATCAATATTTGTTTTTTCAATTATTCTAATTCCAGTATCCGTATATCATAGACACTTTTTATAAGTTTTTCATTTATATTATTTCGAAACAATATCAAATTTCGGTAATCATGGAAATATGTAATTTCTTTTAATTCATCTACTATGTTCTGAAAAATTTATTTCAGAACTAAGTTTAAAAATTAGAATCGATTTTTTAATATTTTTGTACATTTTCTCAAACAATTTTTAATACTTATTATCTATATAGTGTAAATCCTAAATAGGAAAGCTCTTATTTTTGATATATTTGTATATTGTTTGACTATATACATTTATATTTATTATTATTCTTTATTTCCTTTTAAAGTTTTAATTTATTGCTTTTTATTTATATCTATTATAACTAAAACTCTTTGCTTTCTATGAGTTATATATCAAATAACCTAAATTTTACATATTTAAAATAAATACCAATTTTTAAAATTTTAGTAGCTTTTACAAACAAAATTAAAAATATCTGATAACATTTGAGGCTAATATTTCTAAATAAAACATAAATATAAATACAAATGTTTGATCTGTGATTAGTTTGGACACAGTTATAGCCTTTGTTAAAAGATTTGAAACTAGAAAATCTAAAATTTATAACGTCAAATGAGAAGAAGCAAAAAGACCCAAGCTATTTAAATTTAAATCTAAATAAAGCAAAATAACGTAGATTTTTTAAGACTTTCAGAACCTTACAAAGAAATGATTGAAATGTAAATGAAAGGACTCCAGAACCAAGTAAATTTAGCTTTAAATAAAGTTTATCAAGAAACAATCAAGAATTCTAAAGATATCTGGAAAATTCACTTGTGAAATCAGCATGTTAGGAATCTAACGAGGAGAAGAAATTAAAAACAATTAAACTCCTAAAAATTTTTCACCTAATTAAAAAGGAATTCCATTTCTTGTTTTCATGAACATTCTTAGAATATCATCCATAAATAATTATAATCTTCATTCGTTTAAATATTTAAGAAATAACTTCTCCATGCAGTAGAAAAGACAAAAAAGAAAGCAGATTTCTTTTAATAAGAGATAGAAAATTTAGTTGGATAATAAGAAAGATATGAATCTAGTAACAAAAAATTACTTGAATAATTAGACGAAGAAATTATGTGCAAAAGTTCTTTAAAAAATGAAATTGAAATATTAAATATTAACTTTGATTAAGAATTTTAAGAAAAAGATAACAAAATCGACGAAATTTTTAGATAAAAATAAAAAATCTTTGAGCAATGAACTTAAGATAAAACAAATTTTGAAAACTACAATAATTAACTAAAGCAGGAAATTTAAAATTTAAAAAACAATTTAAATTCATAACTATCCTAATAGTAACAAAATTAAAAAAAAATTTAACAGAATTTTCATCTAAAATTGACCAGTTAACAAGAGATAAGATTAAAGAAAAATAATCTAAATATAACCTGTTATAATTAGCAAGTAGAATGTAGATAGAAAAAATAAATTAAATGCACAAATAATTAAGTAAGTATGCTTGAAATAAATGAAAAATTATAAAATTGACTATATAAACACTATTTTAAAATTCAGAATTATTATTTTTTAACTACCTTAATCATCTAATAACTAATGAAATCTGAACAAAGCTTGCTAACTGAAGTATTAAATACAAGTTAATTTGTTCTAACAAGAGAGAGATTATAGATGTGCAAATAAACACAAAATAAATAAGATAAGTTAAAATTAAAAGAACTAAGAACGTGCAACTCCTGAAGGCATATGCATAAAAAATTTAAAATGGATGCAAATATCGCAAGATCCAAAAAATTGAGGATAGCTATTTAAATATAATATAAAAGGAATAAAAAAAGTAGAAAACTAAAAATCCAAAGTTATAAGATCGGCTAATAGAACATATATTAAAAAAGTTTAGAATGAATAATTTAAAAATTATATATGAAGTTTTCAACTTTTCTTTGATTACGAAAAATATGAAAATTTCCAATAGAAAGTGAATATGTTAAGTTAAATCCATCACTTAAGGCAATCTATAAACATAATCCAATAAAAGTGGTCGTTGATAAAAAAATTAAAGAGACTTGTCTTAAGAAAAAACAAATAGTTTTTTTAATGTAAAATACTCTCAATCTCTACACAAGAACATTCTAAAAATATAGAAATAATAGAATAATTGTTACTTATGCGTATTTGATAAGGGATTAAGAGGAGGTATGTAATAAAGGCAAGCTAATCTTTATTATTTTAATTTAAACTAGCACAATAATCAAGAATAACGATTTTAATCTAACTATGATTAATAACTCCAGTACAATATTGTATAATAAGGAATTATATAGCAAAAGTGAATAAATTATAACAAATGCGAGATATTAGATTAAAAAATTTTTACTCATTATATTAAGTAAATCAATAATTAAAAGACTGGCACAACTTTTAAAATTAGTTAACTAATTAAAGTTAACTAAATAATCAATAAGATTGTAAACAAATCAGACAAATATTAAATATTGGCTGTCTTAATATACATGGAGGATATTACAACAAAAACAAGAACTAATAGATATTATCGAAAATAATGATCTAGACATTTTATTTATATAAGAAACTTGATCTGAAAAAGAATATAAATTGCAACCAAATCTTAAACAATTTTTTACTCCAAGTAAAGGTAAAAGTGCAGGTGTGATGTCATTCTTTAAAGATAGTTTATAAGTCGAATAAATTACTCTTGAAAATCATATGAATCGCATATAAGCATTTAAAATTAACAACACAATCCTCATTAATGTTTATATGCCTACAAGCAGTTATCCACTGTAATTAGTAAATGAATGCTATACTGAAATAAGCTAAATTTTAGTGGAATATTAAAATTATTCTATTATCGTATGTGGAGATTTTAATGCCCACTTAGAGTAATGTGAATTGACTAAAGAAATAGATGAAAAACTATTCCATTTTGTATAAACTTTTAATCTTTGAGATACAAATTAATTAAAAATGGAAACACATCGTATAAAAACGAATAAAAAAATAAATAATAGATTATATTTTCCTTAACCACAATATTAATGAGTCACAAGTTAAAACTTTTAGTGTCAATGAAAATACTGGTCTGTCAACAGATCACTTTCTTCTTTAGGCATAAATAGAAATAAAACACTTAATATATAATGATGAATAGCTAAATAATCAACCAAAAGTTATATATAATATCAATAAGTTGAAAGATCATTTCATACTACAATCTTACAAATAAGAGTTCTTAGGCACATATGACTACTTTTTAAATTACATCGACTAAGATAATTTAGAAGACTAGTATGAATTTATATCAAATTTAACACATATTTCTGCATATAATACATTAGGGTATAAAAATGAAAAACCACATACCTTTCCTCCTTTCTTAGTTAAACAAATGCAGATGAAAAGAAATGCTAAAATCAACTATAATTGAGTACTTAATCAAAACAATAGAATGAACGATTGTGTATTAGAAGCAAAAAGAGATTATTTGAAGGAAAATAAAAAATATTACAAAATGTTAAATAAATATAATAATTAACAAAGTGAAAATAAATAAATAAATTTAAACAGCTCAAATTAAGACATGACTAGATAAGCAAACAAGATTCTTAACATACGAAATAAATAAAAATTCAACTACAATAAATAGTAAACAGAGAACTTTATATCAAACTGAGAAAACAATGTTTTCAACAAACATCGAAATTTAGATGCTAACTAAATTTAAGTAATTAATGACTAAATTGATAAAATTTATAAAACGAATAAAGAGTACTGCAAATAAGCAAAAATAAAGGATGGAATTAAATTATATACTAAGAGGTATTTGACATAATACACTATTTACCAAATAATAAAGCCACTGGCTTTGATTGTATACCTAATGAACTTATAAAAAATGCTAATCATGAACTCTGAAACATAATTACCAAATTTTTTTAAAATTGCTAAAGAAAGTAAACCATTCCTATAAAAATGAATAAAGTTAAAGTTATCATGTTATATAAAAAAGGTTCAAAGTCAGATTGAAGAAATTATCGTCCCATAGCTTTAATAAACTCGATATAAAAGATATTTGACAAAATTATAACTAACTAGATATATCAGTAAATTATAGAAAAAAAATTACTTAGTTAAAGTTAAAAAGGATTCTTAAAAAAAATGTAAACTGAGAATAACATATGACAAATTCAATAATAGATCACTTCAGGACAAAACTCAAAAAGAAAAATAATAAATTGCCATTTGTATTACTAGACATAGAAAAAATGTTCGATTCAATATCCCAAGATTTATTATTTATGCAATTATAAAGGTTTAAAATATCTGAAGAACTTATAAATACACTATAACAATAATACAAGCAAACTTAGCTACACTATATTTTTGATAATTAAATAATAAGGAAAATAATTTATAAAAACGGTGTACTACAAGGAAGTTCAAGTGGACCTATTTTAGCTATAACTTTTTATGATATTATATTAAGTCATCTTTAGTAACATGATAAATTAGGTTATAAAATAAGCAATATTTATCACACATAAATGGTATGGGCAGATGATCTTATATTAATATCAGACTCTGAATAAAATATTTAAAAATTAGTCCAGGAAACTTGTTGAATCTTTGGTATTATTCGATTAAGCATTAATGAAATAAAAGTGAATTTTTGTAAATTTTAAAAGGAAATTAAGAAAGATAATAATTATAAATATTTGTAAATAATCAAGAACTATAATAAAAATAAGAAATTATTTATTTGGGATTTACTATAAATGAAAAGTAACTGCTAAAAAGCCATTTACTAGAAATGTATAACAAATTCTAAAAAAAACTTTTTTATTTTAAGCTCAGTTCTATAAAAATTCTAAAAAACTTACCCAATTAATTTAAAAAATTTGTATAGACTCTTCTGTTTACCGAAACTTGAATATTGCTCTGAAATAATACCTTATAGCATATTGCCAGGAATAATATAAATTAAAAATAGAATTCACACAACTTAAAGATAAGTAATAAGAAAATTTATGAAAATAACACAATCCTCCTGAAATGAACTATAACATATAGATTTTAATTGACTATAATTTGAATAAATGACAGCGTTAAGATACTTTAAACTTTATAAAAAATTATATGAATAATATAGAACCTAAATAAATCAAAGTGGAATGAGATAAGATTCTTAATTTATACAATTATTCGAACTTTGCTAAAAGAAAAATTCTTCTTACAACAAAAACCTTCAAAAAATGTTAAAGTTTTATGATATATCGACGCTGGAAATTGATTAAATTAAAGAAAAAAACTTTTCTATGTATAATGATTTTATTATGAAAAAAGTAAAAATGAAATTCTTTTAAAATACCATAGAAAGGATAAAAATAGATGAGGAAAGCAATAAAAAAGGACTAAAAACAGCATAAATAGTGTATAAGTAATTTTAAAATGAATTATATTTTCCAAAAATTACTTACATGATTAAAAACTAACATAAAATTAAGCAACAAAAGATAATTTTCAAACTAAGAACTTAATTACTATCATTCAGAGGTGATTTAAATAGTAGAAATATTATATAATAAGAAATTTAATGTATTTGCAAAAAGGAAGAGGTATATAAACATATATTTGATTGTAAATACTACCATGAAGAAATATTATAAATAGAAAAAGCATTAAAAATTATATAAAAAAAAATAAAAAACAAAATCAAATAAGCAATATTAACGTAAGAGAATATTTAGAATATAATCAAATTTAAATTAACAAAATAACAAAGAATAATAAAAATCAAATTGAAGAAATAGATAAAATAATAAAATAAAGCTGAAGTTAAATTTAGTTCAAAAACAAGACAATAATAAAATTTTAAGAAAAACTACATTCAGAAAATATACATTGAAAGAATCAAGATAACAAAGAAATAGAAAATTTATTCGATAAATATTTTTAAGTAGAAAAAAACCTTAGAAAACTGAAAATAAGTAATGAATGAGAACCATAGACTTGAAAGCTTTTAAGCTAATATTTATTTTTTAATTTAATTTAATTTAATAACTATTTTATAATCATTTTTTTATATAGTTTCATTGAAAGCTTTTAGCATTTTATTTTTCTTCAAAAAAGACAAGAATGTTTATTTTAATTAAAATAAAAGCTTTATCAAAATTTAATTAGTCATTACACTTAAATTTATCTATAAAATATTTCAGTTTTTAATATTCTTTTTTTATAAATTTTAAGTATAAAAAATTTCAATACCTTACTAAGTAAACCAGTTCATCGTTTTCACAATATTCTTTCAAGTAATTTTTTAAAAGTCTGATTTTGCTTATAGAAGATGTTTCTTAAAACTTTTCATCTATCATAACTTCCTAGGTGTTCCTTAAATTTAAACTTGATTTTAAGAGTTCTACAACTAATATGATCTTATAATTTAATTTAATTTAAAGTAATAAATACTTTTGAGAGATTTTCACATCTCTCCAGAATAATAGCAAATTTTGCTTTGTGATATAATAAAAAAGATTGAAATTCTAATTTTTTCTAAATTTTTCAAATAATTATATTTTCTTTTGCAAAACTTTATCATTCTTTTAATTTTATATAATTTCTTTATCAATTATTAAGTTTAGTCATTTTATTTATCATTTTTATTTTTACCTAAATATAGGTTGCAATCGCTTATAAATTTGCAATTCTATTACAAAGTTACTTTAGGTCATCTGATTATGTAATCTCAATATCTCATTTTTTTGATCTTCAATATTATTCATTAGGTATCAAATTTCTTCCTCTTGAATGAAAATTATATTTTCATATTTTTACGTTAATTTTAAACTCTAGTCAAATTAAACTTAAAATTTTTGATTAATTTCGTTCTTAGATTCCCTTGTCTCTACCATTTCAATCGTATTTTACTTTCAAATCAAAAAGTAAAATTAATCTTTGTTGCTATTATATTTTGTTCATTTTCGCCGCTTTTCTTCTTAATATTTAAAGTTAGTTCTTTGAGAGACGAATAAATCCTTTATTTTTAATTTAAAATTATTAAAAAAATTATAAATATAAAATGTTTTATTTTAATATCTAAGAAAAGCAATTAAATCTAAATAATAAATATTACTAAGATTATCTAGCATAAAAAGTATCATATTAATAAAATTATCATTAATAATATAGCATAGCTATAAAGTTTATTCAATAAAAGAATAAATAAAAATAATTAATAAATTTAGTATTTACAATTGCTATATAGATCAGTTTAATAAAGTTTGAAATTATTAAGATGTGTTAAAGACTTAAGATTTTTAATTCAATTTCATAGAATACTAAAAGCGTTTTAAGTTCAGATTATTTATTTAATAGTTTTAAATTAGCAATATTGTTAGGTAGGCAAGATATTTACTCTACAGATAATATATAAAACTTTATATTTAAAGATGGGATTTTTGTTTCTCAATCATAATCTATTTTTTATAAAAAAGCTTAAGGAGATTTTATCTGAGAGATAAAAAACTCAACTTGGCCTAAACTTTCCATTTTTAATATAAATAATAGTATGAGACTTAATTGAGTAAAATATTGCAAGTATAAATAAGCTACAATCACAAGTATTAAGTATGTAAATTGAAATTACATATTTTAGACTTAATTTAATATCTTCTAATTACACATAAAAAGTATATTTAAGATATTTTCTTCAATTTTGAAACTAAATTTATATATTTCAAAGTTTTTCATTTTACATAATTGAATAACGAAAAAATAGTTTCTACATTTGAGGTTAAAAGAAAAGTAAAATAAAATCAATATTTCCATTAGTTATAATATTTAGGCAGAAGAAAAATTGAAAATTTCAATTATTTTTTATTAACTTTAGTCAATAAAAATTCTTTTATAATAATAAATTTTGCTTGCATTTATAAATAAAATTTATCTAATAAAATTTAAAAGCAAAAAGATTGAAAATTTAAATTTAATTTAAAAGAAAGAAAGAAAGAAAGAAAGAAAATTATATCAAAAAAAGATTAATTGTCTCATATATTTAATCTGAAAAAAATCTTAAAATAAGCAATAAGAATTAAAAAAATTATGTTTTTATTAGAAAAATTGCATATTCAAAAGAAAATATGGTAAGTTCTAGTATCTTAAGTTAAGATTTATTATTTATAAAATTTTCTTTTATATTAATTATAATATATAAAAAATGTTGATAAAGATCACTGTTGGTAGGGTTTTCAAATTAGATGTCACTACGGATAATGGAGGGAAGGATTTAAAGAGAATTGTCTAACTTATTCGAGGGTTCTCATTAAAATGGAATTTTTTTATTTGATCAAGTTTCAAGAATTTAGGATATATTAGAAGTTTACATTTGATAACTATTGTGTCTCAAGAATTGCAAAAAATAATTATCAAGAGAACATTTTAAGTATTTTTTAAACTAAATTTGTGACATACTTATTACAGGTGACATCACATTAATATTATACATTATATATTTAAAAAGACACTTAAAACATAACAATCTCCTAACTAGATCAATAAAATACAATAAGAAATATAAATTTATCTTTAACATCTACAAAACGAAAATCTTATATACTAACAGGTAGTCTAAGAATTTTCAAGCAAAGTCTGTGTTCTACCTTAGCAAATAGATTAACTGAAACAAGAAAAAATGGATTATAATATCGTAAGTAGATCTTCTGATCGGTAAATATACTCAATAATCCAGCAGACTGAATAAAGATTAAATGAATAAATTTTGAAAAGAATTAGTATATTAAAATAAGACGAATTATTATCCAATAGATCTAGAGACTGAGAGAAAAAATTAAATTAAATATTAATTTATGCATACAGAAATATCGATTATAAGGTGTTGAAATTGTAACAAACCAGGTCATAAGGTAAGAAACTATTGAAAATTTTAGGAAAAAAGAAAAACAGACCCCAAAAAAAATTGAAATAAAATTTAGAATGTATTGCACAAAAGAAGCAAAATTATATAGAGGAAAGAATAATAAACCCTACAAACATTATCTCAATACTAATGGAAGCAAGAGAATGGAACAAAAGACAATACGGATTCAACGTAGGAAAGTTTATGAAACAAGTCTCGATGGAAGTAAGAAAAAGCAAAAAATGGAATTTGTAAATAAATGGAACTAGAAAAAGATACGATTTTTATGCAATCGGAAATCATAATTAAGCCAGCTCTGAAGAAATTCTATTATTATAGGAACATAAAAAATTCTATAGACAATGCTAGTAAACAAAGAAAAAGTAAAAAGCATAATCTAATATGGCTCAAATTTTAGATATTATTAATATGAATCTTATTTAATAAATAATTTAATCCTTTAAAAACCAAATAGAAATAAAATTTATATTAATTTCCACCAAAAAAATTATATAAAAAAGAAATGGAAAATGATAGTTCAAGTGATTTTATTTTGCTCTAGAGAAATATCAAAATTCTACATAAATCATATTGAAAACAATTGAATCAATCTTGTGATTAAGAAACTAAAGAAAAAATGTACTAGTAAAATTAAAATAAGATTAATCTTAAGTAGAAGTAATATATAACAATTTCTAATCTGCAATTGATCACGTTTTTGACAGGTTTGCTTAAACTGAAGCTACTTTTTATCAAAAAAATTGTAGAGCTATAACTAAAATTAGTAACTAATAGCTTAATTTTTCCTTCTTAGAGTTATAATCTTATATAAGTGAATGTAAAATTCAAAGAACTTTTAATTTTTTGAATATTTAATATAGTTAACTGATCAAAAAATTAATCGTGAAATTTAACTAAAAATATATGCTTTATGCAAGAATATTGAACATAAGAAATAAAAGAAAGAATATATGACTCAATCAATTTCTAAATGTTAAAAATAAAATTAAGCTAGTTAGACAATTTAATTAAATGAACTATAAAATTGATAATAAAATTGTAACTGAGATACATTAGATTAAATATCGAAAATGATTAAGTTCAAATTCATTTTACTTATTAGACTATACTAACACAAAATGGCAAGAGAAATTTAAAAGAAGCATAAATGAATTAAGGATTTTTGAGTCATCATAACATAATTTAAACTGTAAAATATTGATATTGAAGATTTATTAAAGAAGTATAATTTTAAAAATTATAATTCGTTCAATACTTTGATCAAACCATGGAAGAATAGAATCACTCACAACAATAGAAAATAGGTTTATTACTTTGTCTTGTATACTAAATTGTACCTTAAGAAATTCAGTACCAATTAAAATAGATAGATAATTATTATAAGAATATGACTCATTGACTTTATTCTTTATAATGAACTATAGAAATACAATAAGATAAACTCCAAGTTTGCTTCTTATCTAAATTTAAAATGGTCAAAAGTTCTCTGAATATATGACAAAATTCTTAAAGGAGGATAAAATAAAAACGCATTAAAGTTTACTTATTATAATATGAATTCAATTTCCACTAAACAATTAAGTATTTAGCAGTTTACTCTGTAATACAAAGTTGACATACTTTCTATTAATGAAGCATGACACTATTTAAGCTTCATTCCTTTATAAATTCGTGGATAGAAACTTAAATTTTTTTATAGCATAACTTAATTTCAAACAGAAATTATAGGCTTTTCTCGAAGTCACAGAATAGATAAGTTCATTATGGAAAAGTAAAGCTATACTCAAGAAAGACTTAGTACCAAATATATTATTTTTTATTTAGTTTTTAAGATATAAAATATATTTTTTATAAGGAAATATTGATACCATTTTTAAATAAATTTACAAAATTAAATTAAGTTTTTTTGAACGAAATCCCTTAATAGTAATCATTAATATTAATATTAATTTATTATTTTTTAAATCTTTTTCTGTTTCTTATAAATCTCAATTATAATTTATAATAAATTCAGAATCTAATGAAAAGCAAAAGTTATTTAAATTATTTTCTTTTAATCTAATTTAAATTATTTTTAAGTTATCAAAACTTTTATTTATACTGATTTAATCTAATATATTTTAGGTTCTATATATGAATCAATTTGTTTAATTTTTTTATTCAAAATTTGAAACTAATTTTTTGTAAAATTCTGGTAATTAGAAGCATTTTTTAATTTTTAGGATTTTTATTATTCTATCCTGTTTCATCTTATTCAATTTTTTACCAAATTTAACTATTTAAAATCAAATTAGAAAAAGTATTTGGAGTTTTTTTAAACATGCAATCATATAACTTACTTAAAAAATTATGAATTTGATGGCAATGAATTTCTCAATTTTAATAATAATTATTCTATTTTTATAAAAAGTAAAAATTTTTAAGAAAAAAAATTATATGTCTTTTGAAGTAATAATAAGATAAATATAAATATGATTAATTCTCACTCTTAATTTTCAGTATTTCATATATTTTCTTTTTCAATATTATTCACAACTAACTATTTTAATTAAATAAACTCTTATATTTTTATTGATTATTGATTATTTTTATTTCATTTAAAAAATATTATCCTGTCTAGTATTCATTTAGCTTAATTTATTTTCAAAAATTTCTATAATTTTTTATTTGCTTTTTTCCTTTCCGCCTTTTTTTTATAATAATATTTAGAATCCATTGTGCTAGCAAATCTTTATATTTTACTTCATATTTAAGATGAGCAAAATTTATTAAAATTAATAAATTCTTTAAAATTCCAATGTATATCTAATTTTGTTTTAATAAAGAATTTACTGGAACATTAAATAATAAATCAAAATAAAAAAATCTCAATGATTTAAATATAAAAACCAGTATGATATTATTCAAAATGCAAATATTTATAGATTTTATTTATATTTATTTCTATTACTAATGATGAGCGTAACGGTTAAATAGAATTTTTATTATTCAAAATTAGTCTTTATCTAAAGCTTTTTAATGGAATTATGATTAAATCTCTAATCAGTTATTGGAAATTTTTTTAATTCTCAAAATATCTTATTTTTCGTCTTTAACTGGTACGTTTTGAATATAATTTGATTAGTAGAACTAATTTTATAAATAAAATTAATTCTTATTGACTATTTAGATCGATTTTTATAAAGTTAATATATTTAAAATTTTAAACTTTGTCTTCTTGCTTATACTTTTCTTATATGAAGTTATATTTTCTAAGCTCATAATTTTATCATTTTGTCTTCTTATGTTTTTAAGCTAAGCTTTCTACATCAAAAACATTTGTGGTATTTTTAATAATATTTGAAGCAATAAATTAAATATTCCTTATATAACATATTGCTTGCTTAACGAAAAGTAATTATGAAGCTGAAATTGTCTTGACAATTATTTATCATTCTCCTTCAAAAGGCTCAAAACTAAACGGATATATTGTCGAAATCATGCTAAAATTATTAATATTTATGTAAAATCTTTTATAACGCTAATAATTATTTAATTTAATATTAAAATTATCACATAATTTAAATTAATTTTTGCTTAAAAACACTTTTCTTTTTGGTTTAAAGGTATTATTTTAATCAGATATGCATATTTATCTCTTATTTTATTTTCAAAATAAATAAAACTTATTTAACTTTTACAATTATCAATAAACTATGGTTTATTAATTTTTTATTTCTAGTTTATTTTTATTATTTTAATAAATATCTAATTTAAATTTTTTAAAATCTTTTCTTTAAAGATATCTTTTTAGATTATTATTGATTTTGTTACGATAATAAAAGAACTAATGATAATTAATTTTAATTTATAATATAATTTTTTCTTACTTTTTTATAAGAAAGATTTTAGTTTGCTAAGATATATTTTTAATGATAAATAATTATTAATATTTTTAATCTACTATTTAACAAAAAAAATTATGAATAATTTGTTTTTTATATTTTTGATGATTTAACTAAATGTAATCTAAATAAATAAATAATTGAATAAATAAATGAATTTGATTATAGAGCGCGTAGCACTCTCATTGGTGCGCAGCTCTTTAAAAAAAATGTTTCATACTGACAAGAATGTTTGTTACTGATAAAATTATCAGATACTGATAAACCTTGTTCAATACTGATATAATTTCAGAATACTCGTATCTTTAATACTTGTTGGAGGTCCAAGGACTCGGCAGGATTGTGTCTCATTGCATCACCAAAGCAGAAGACGACATATGTCAATTATGGGTACTTAAATTCCTCACCTCTGATGAAGCTCGCAATATTATTTCTTTTTAGTTCCAGAATTAAAAATTAAAATAAGTCAGTGTCGAAGGTCAAACTAGCAGATGTTTCGAGGCCAAGCCAAAGCAGAGGAAGACATAAATTCGATTATGGGTACTTAACTTCCCCAACCTCTGATGAAGATGACCTTGTTGCTCACCTTCGAACAATGAGCAAAGCAATTTAATATATATATAAAATAATAATATTTCAGAAAAACGTTTTATATGAAATGCATTATGGTAATAATATTCCATTAAGAATTATATTTAGAAATAATCCTTTTATATTTTATATTTTAAACTCGTAGCATTGTACTATTAAAAATCTTGCAAACTCAATATAATATAATTAGATTTATTTCTTTTTATAATATTAAAAAATATTTATAAAGAAAATTAATATAATCATTAGTTTGAATTACAAACATTTGAAAAAAGACTGTTTTGTTAAGTTGATTAATCTTTTTCAACTGCTTAAAAAAAAACAATTTTTTTAACTTAAAAATTATAATTCTCACATCTCTCATTAAGAGTTTTGTTTAGGCAATCTGGCTTAGGAATATTGTAATAATTTATTTTGAATCTATTTTTCTTTAGAAATTCTGTTTTTTTATCTTTTTATCAATCAGATTTCTTTCCTTTTAGTTAAAAAAGATAGGTCCATATCCATAAATTTCAGTAAGAACAGTTTAGATTTGATGTCACATTGAGTATCTGCTAGCTGTAATAAATAATGAAACATATCTAGGATCCGAAAAGGAAAAGATAAGTTACTAAAAAATATTCGTGTGTCGATTTGCATGCAT
>CAMPDV010000626.1:0-214816 GCA_946699065.1 Loxodes magnus
GGTACCTGTCTTGACGTCCCATAGTCTCACCGTATAATCATAACTTCCCGATACGATGAACTCTGAATCACTGGATATAGCCACAGCATATACATAATCTTGTGACCACTCATGGTCTTACAGGTACCTGTCTTGACGTCCCATAGTCTCACCGTATAATCTCCACTTCCCGATACGATGAACTCTGAATCACTGGATATAGCCACAGCATATACATAATTTGTGTGACCACTCATGGTCTTACAGGTACCTGTCTTGACGTCCCATAGTCTCACCGTATAATCTCCACTTCCCGATACGATGAACTCTGAATCACTGGATATAGCCACAGCATATACATAATCTTTGTGACCACTCATGGTCTTACAGGTACCTGTCTTGACGTCCCATAGTCTCACCGTATAATCATAACTTCCCGATACGATGAACTCTGAATCACTGGATATAGCCACAGCATATACATAATCTGTGTGACCACTCATGGTCTTACAGGTACCTGTCTTGACGTCCCATAGTCTCACCGTATAATCTCCACTTCCCGATACATGAACTCTGAATCACTGGATATAGCCACAGCATATACATAATTTGTGTGACCACTCATGGTCTTACAGGTACCTGTCTTGACGTCCATAGTCTCACCGTATAATCATAACTTCCCGATACGATGAACTCTGAATCACTGGATATAGCCACAGCATATACATAATTTGTGTGACCACTCATGGTCTTACAGGTACCTGTCTTGACGTCCCATAGTCTCACCGTATAATCTCCACTTCCCGATACGATGAACTCTGAATCACTGGATATAGCCACAGCATATACATAATTTGTGTGACCACTCATGGTCTTACAGGTACCTGTCTTGACGTCCCATAGTCTCACCGTATAATCTCCACTTCCCGATACGATGAACTCTGAATCACTGGATATAGCCACAGCATATACATAATCTTTGTGACCACTCATGGTCTTACAGGTACCTGTCTTGACGTCCCATAGTCTCACCGTATAATCTCCACTTCCCGATACGATGAACTCTGAATCACTGGATATAGCCACAGCATATACATAATTTGTGTGACCACTCATGGTCTTACAGGTACCTGTCTTGACGTCCCATAGTCTCACCGTATAATCATAACTTCCCGATACGATGAACTCTGAATCACTGGATATAGCCACAGCATATACATAATCTTTGTGACCACTCATGGTCTTACAGGTACCTGTCTTGACGTCCCATAGTCTCACCGTATAATCATAACTTCCCGATACGATGAACTCTGAATCACTGGATATAGCCACAGCATATACATAATTTGTGTGACCACTCATGGTCTTACAGGTACCTGTCTTGACGTCCCATAGTCTCACCGTATAATCTCCACTTCCCGATACGATGAACTCTGAATCACTGGATATAGCCACAGATGATACATAATCTTTGTGACCACTCATGGTCTTACAGGTACCTGTCTTGACGTCCCATAGTCTCACCGTATAATCTCCACTTCCCGATACGATGAACTCTGAATCACTGGATATAGCCACAGCATATACATAATTTGTGTGACCACTCATGGTCTTACAGGTACCTGTCTTGACGTACCATAGTCTCACCGTATAATCTCCACTTCCGATACGATGAACTCTGAATCACTGGATATAGCCACAGCATATACATAATTTGTGTGACCACTCATGGTCTTACAGGTACCTGTCTTGACGTCCCATAGTCTCACCGTATAATCTCCACTTCCCGATACGATGAACTCTGAATCACTGGATATAGCCACAGCATATACATAATCTTTGTGACCACTCATGGTCTTACAGGTACCTGTCTTGACGTCCCATAGTCTCACCGTATAATCATAACTTCCCGATACGATGAACTCTGAATCACTGGATATAGCCACAGCATATACATAATTTGTGTGACCACTCATGGTCTTACAGGTACCTGTCTGACGTCCCATAGTCTCACCGTATTATCTCCACTTCCCGATACATGAACTCTGAATCACTGGATATAGCCACAGCATATACATAATCTGTGTGACCACTCATGGTCTTACAGGTACCTGTCTTGACGTCCCATAGTCTCACCGTATAATCATAACTTCCCGATACGATGAACTCTGAATCACTGGATATAGCCACAGCATATACATAATCTTTGTGACCACTCATGGTCTTACAGGTACCTGTCTTGACGTCCCATAGTCTCACCGTATAATCATAACTTCCCGATACGATGAACTCTGAATCACTGGATATAGCCACAGCATATACATAACTAGTATGACCACTCATGGTCTTACAGGTACCTGTCTTGACGTCCCATAGTCTCACCGTATAATCTCCACTTCCCGATACGATGAACTCTGAATCACTGGATATAGCCACAGCATATACATAATCTGTGTGACCACTCATGGTCTTACAGGTACCTGTCTTGACGTCCCATAGTCTCACCGTATAATCATAACTTCCCGATACGATGAACTCTGAATCACTGGATATAGCCACAGCATATACATAATCTTTGTGACCACTCATGGTCTTACAGGTACCTGTCTTGACGTCCCATAGTCTCACCGTATAATCTCCACTTCCCGATACGATGAACTCTGAATCACTGGATATAGCCACAGCATATACATAATTTGTGTGACCACTCATGGTCTTACAGGTACCTGTCTTGACGTCCCATAGTCTCACCGTATAATCATAACTTCCCGATACGATGAACTCTGAATCACTGGATATAGCCACAGCATATACATAATCTGTGTGACCACTCATGGTCTTACAGGTACCTGTCTTGACGTCCCATAGTCTCACCGTATAATCATAACTTCCCGATACGATGAACTCTGAATCACTGGATATAGCCACAGCATATACATAATTTTGTGTGACCACTCATGGTCTTACAGGTACCTGTCTTGACGTCCATAGTCTCACCGTATAATCTCCACTTCCCGATACGATGAACTCTGAATCACTGGATATAGCCACAGCATATACATAATTTGTGTGACCACTCATGGTCTTACAGGTACCTGTCTTGACGTCCCATAGTCTCACCGTATAATCTCCACTTCCCGATACGATGAACTCTGAATCACTGGATATAGCCACAGCATATACATAATTTGTGTGACCACTCATGGTCTTACAGGTACCTGTCTTGACGTACCATAGTCTCACCGTCTAATCATAACTTCCCGATACGATGAACTCTGAATCACTGGATATAGCCACAGCATATACATAATCTTTGTGACCACTCATGGTCTTACAGGTACCTGTCTTGACGTCCCATAGTCTCACCGTATAATCTCCACTTCCCGATACGATGAACTCTGAATCACTGGATATAGCCACAGCATATACATAATTTGTGTGACCACTCATGGTCTTACAGGTACCTGTCTTGACGTCCCATAGTCTCACCGTATAATCATAACTTCCCGATACGATGAACTCTGAATCACTGGATATAGCCACAGCATATACATAATCTGTGTGACCACTCATGGTCTTACAGGTACCTGTCTTGACGTCCCATAGTCTCACCGTATAATCATAACTTCCCGATACGATGAACTCTGAATCACTGGATATAGCCACAGCATATACATAATTTGTGTGACCACTCATGGTCTTACAGGTACCTGTCTTGACGTCCCATAGTCTCACCGTATAATCTCCACTTCCCGATACGATGAACTCTGAATCACTGGATATAGCCACAGCATATACATAATTTGTGACCACTCATGGTCTTACAGGTACCTGTCTTGACGTCTCGTATAATCTCACTTCCGATACGATGAACTCACTGGATATAGCCACAGCATATACATAATTTGTGTGACCACTCATGGTCTTACAGGTACTGTCTGACTACATAGTCTCACGTACTAGAGTCTTAATACTTCCCGATACGATGAACTCTGAATCACTGGATATAGCCACAGCATATACATAATCTTTGTGACCACTCATGGTCTTACAGGTACCTGTCTTGACGTCCCATAGTCTCACCGTATAATCATAACTTCCCGATACGATGAACTCTGAATCACTGGATATAGCCACAGCATATACATAATCTGTGTGACCACTCATGGTCTTACAGTACCTGTCTTGACGTCCATAGTCTCACCGTATAATCATAACTTCCCGATACGATGAACTCTGAATCACTGGATATAGCCACAGCATATACATAACTAGTATGACCACTCATGGTCTTACAGGTACCTGTCTTGACGTCCCTAGTCTCACCGTATAATCATAACTTCCCGATACGATGAACTCTGAATCACTGGATATAGCCACAGCATATACATAACTAGTATGACCACTCATGGTCTTACAGGTACCTGTCTTGACGTCCATAGTCTCACCGTATAATCATAACTTCCCGATACGATGAACTCTGAATCACTGGATATAGCCACAGCATATACATAATTTGTGTGACCACTCATGGTCTTACAGGTACCTGTCTTGACGTCCATAGTCTCACCGTATTATCTCCACTTCCGATACATGAACTCTGAATCACTGGATATAGCCACAGCATATACATAATCTGTGTGACCACTCATGTCTTACAGGTACCTGTCTTGACGTCCCATAGTCTCACCGTATAATCATAACTTCCCGATACGATGAACTCTGAATCACTGGATATAGCCACAGCATATACATAATCTTTGTGACCACTCATGGTCTTACAGGTACCTGTCTTGACGTCCCATAGTCTCACCGTATAATCATAACTTCCCGATACGATGAACTCTGAATCACTGGATATAGCCACAGCATATACATAATTTGTGTGACCACTCATGGTCTTACAGGTACCTGTCTTGACGTCCCATAGTCTCACCGTATAATCTCCACTTCCCGATACGATGAACTCTGAATCACTGGATATAGCCACAGCATATACATAATCTGTGTGACCACTCATGTTCTTACAGGTACCTGTCTTGACGTCCCATAGTCTCACCGTATAATCATAACTTCCCGATACGATGAACTCTGAATCACTGGATATAGCCACAGCATATACATAATCTTTGTGACCACTCATGGTCTTACAGGTACCTGTCTTGACGTCCCATAGTCTCACCGTATAATCTCCACTTCCCGATACGATGAACTCTGAATCACTGGATATAGCCACAGCATATACATAATTTGTGTGACCACTCATGGTCTTACAGGTACCTGTCTTGACGTCCCATAGTCTCACCGTATAATCTCCACTTCCCGATACGATGAACTCTGAATCACTGGATATAGCCACAGCATATACATAATCTTTGTGACCACTCATGGTCTTACAGGTACCTGTCTTGACGTCCCATAGTCTCACCGTATAATCATAACTTCCCGATACGATGAACTCTGAATCACTGGATATAGCCACAGCATATACATAACTAGTATGACCACTCATGGTCTTACAGGTACCTGTCTTGACGTCCCATAGTCTCACCGTATAATCTCCACTTCCCGATACGATGAACTCTGAATCACTGGATATAGCCACAGCATATACATAATCTTGTGACCACTCATGGTCTTACAGGTACCTGTCTTGACGTCCCATAGTCTCACCGTATAATCTCCACTTCCCGATACGATGAACTCTGAATCACTGGATATAGCCACAGCATATACATAACTAGTATGACCACTCATGGTCTTACAGGTACCTGTCTTGACGTCCCATAGTCTCACCGTATAATCTCCACTTCCCGATACGATGAACTCTGAATCACTGGATATAGCCACAGCATATACATAATTTGTGTGACCACTCATGGTCTTACAGGTACCTGTCTTGACGTCCCATAGTCTCACCGTATAATCATAACTTCCCGATACGATGAACTCTGAATCACTGGATATAGCCACAGCATATACATAATCTGTGTGACCACTCATGGTCTTACAGGTACCTGTCTTGACGTCCCATAGTCTCACCGTATAATCATAACTTCCCGATACGATGAACTCTGAATCACTGGATATAGCCACAGCATATACATAATCTTTGTGACCACTCATGGTCTTACAGGTACCTGTCTTGACGTCCCATAGTCTCACCGTATAATCTCCACTTCCCGATACGATGAACTCTGAATCACTGGATATAGCCACAGCATATACATAATCTGTGTGACCACTCATGGTCTTACAGGTACCTGTCTTGACGTCCCATAGTCTCACCGTATAATCTCCACTTCCCGATACGATGAACTCTGAATCACTGGATATAGCCACAGCATATACATAACCTGTGTGACCACTCATGGTCTTACAGGTACCTGTCTTGACGTCCCATAGTCTCACCGTATAATCATAACTTCCCGATACGATGAACTCTGAATCACTGGATATAGCCACAGCATATACATAATCTGTGTGACCACTCATGGTCTTACAGGTACCTGTCTTGACGTCCCATAGTCTCACCGTATAATCATAACTTCCCGATACGATGAACTCTGAATCACTGGATATAGCCACAGCATATACATAATCTGTGTGACCACTCATGGTCTTACAGGTACCTGTCTTGACGTCCCATAGTCTCACCGTATAATCATAACTTCCCGATACGATGAACTCTGAATCACTGGATATAGCCACAGCATATACATAATCTTTGTGACCACTCATGGTCTTACAGGTACCTGTCTTGACGTCCCATAGTCTCACCGTATAATCATAACTTCCCGATACGATGAACTCTGAATCACTGGATATAGCCACAGCATATACATAATTTGTGTGACCACTCATGGTCTTACAGGTACCTGTCTTGACGTCCCATAGTCTCACCGTATAATCTCCACTTCCCGATACGATGAACTCTGAATCACTGGATATAGCCACAGATGATACATAATTTGTGTGACCACTCATGGTCTTACAGGTACCTGTCTTGACGTCCCATAGTCTCACCGTATAATCATAACTTCCCGATACGATGAACTCTGAATCACTGGATATAGCCACAGCATATACATAATCTGTGTGACCACTCATGGTCTTACAGGTACCTGTCTTGACGTCCCATAGTCTCACCGTATAATCTCCACTTCCCGATACGATGAACTCTGAATCACTGGATATAGCCACAGCATATACATAATTTGTGTGACCACTCATGGTCTTACAGGTACCTGTCTTGACGTCCCATAGTCTCACCGTATAATCTCCACTTCCCGATACGATGAACTCTGAATCACTGGATATAGCCACAGCATATACATAATCTGTGTGACCACTCATGGTCTTACAGGTACCTGTCTTGACGTACCATAGTCTCACCGTATAATCTCCACTTCCCGATACGATGAACTCTGAATCACTGGATATAGCCACAGCATATACATAATTTGTGTGACCACTCATGGTCTTACAGGTACCTGTCTTGACGTCCCATAGTCTCACCGTATAATCTCCACTTCCCGATACATGAACTCTGAATCACTGGATATAGCCACAGCATATACATAATCTGTGTGACCACTCATGGTCTTACAGGTACCTGTCTTGACGTCCCATAGTCTCACCGTATAATCATAACTTCCCGATACGATGAACTCTGAATCACTGGATATAGCCACAGCATATACATAATCTGTGTGACCACTCATGGTCTTACAGGTACCTGTCTTGACGTCCCATAGTCTCACCGTATAATCATAACTTCCCGATACGATGAACTCTGAATCACTGGATATAGCCACAGCATATACATAATTTGTGTGACCACTCATGGTCTTACAGGTACCTGTCTTGACGTCCCATAGTCTCACCGTATAATCATAACTTCCCGATACGATGAACTCTGAATCACTGGATATAGCCACAGCATATACATAATCTGTGTGACCACTCATGGTCTTACAGGTACCTGTCTTGACGTCCCATAGTCTCACCGTATAATCTCCACTTCCCGATACGATGAACTCTGAATCACTGGATATAGCCACAGCATATACATAATCTTTGTGACCACTCATGGTCTTACAGGTACCTGTCTTGACGTCCCATAGTCTCACCGTATAATCATAACTTCCCGATACGATGAACTCTGAATCACTGGATATAGCCACAGATAATACAGAATTAGTGTGACCACTCATGGTCTTACAGGTACCTGTCTTGACGTCCCATAGTCTCACCGTATAATCTCCACTTCCCGATACGATGAACTCTGAATCACTGGATATAGCCACAGCATATACATAACTAGTATGACCACTCATGGTCTTACAGGTACCTGTCTTGACGTCCCATAGTCTCACCGTATAATCTCCACTTCCCGATACGATGAACTCTGAATCACTGGATATAGCCACAGCATATACATAATCTGTGTGACCACTCATGGTCTTACAGGTACCTGTCTTGACGTCCCATAGTCTCACCGTATAATCTCCACTTCCCGATACGATGAACTCTGAATCACTGGATATAGCCACAGCATATACATAATCTGTGTGACCACTCATGGTCTTACAGGTACCTGTCTTGACGTCCCATAGTCTCACCGTATAATCATAACTTCCCGATACGATGAACTCTGAATCACTGGATATAGCCACAGCATATACATAATCTGTGTGACCACTCATGGTCTTACAGGTACCTGTCTTGACGTCCCATAGTCTCACCGTATAATCATAACTTCCCGATACGATGAACTCTGAATCACTGGATATAGCCACAGCATATACATAACTAGTATGACCACTCATGGTCTTACAGGTACCTGTCTTGACGTCCCATAGTCTCACCGTATAATCATAACTTCCCGATACGATGAACTCTGAATCACTGGATATAGCCACAGCATATACATAATTTGTGTGACCACTCATGGTCTTACAGGTACCTGTCTTGACGTCCCATAGTCTCACCGTATAATCTCCACTTCCCGATACATGAACTCTGAATCACTGGATATAGCCACAGCATATACATAATTTGTGTGACCACTCATGGTCTTACAGGTACCTGTCTTGACGTACCATAGTCTCACCGTATAATCATAACTTCCCGATACGATGAACTCTGAATCACTGGATATAGCCACAGCATATACATAACTAGTGTGACCACTCATGGTCTTACAGGTACCTGTCTTGACGTCCCATAGTCTCACCGTATAATCTCCACTTCCCGATACGATGAACTCTGAATCACTGGATATAGCCACAGCATATACATAATCTGTGTGACCACTCATGGTCTTACAGGTACCTGTCTTGACGTCCCATAGTCTCACCGTATAATCTCCACTTCCCGATACGATGAACTCTGAATCACTGGATATAGCCACAGATGATACATAATCTGTGTGACCACTCATGGTCTTACAGGTACCTGTCTTGACGTCCCATAGTCTCACCGTATAATCATAACTTCCCGATACGATGAACTCTGAATCACTGGATATAGCCACAGCATATACATAACTAGTATGACCACTCATGGTCTTACAGGTACCTGTCTTGACGTCCCATAGTCTCACCGTATAATCTCCACTTCCCGATACGATGAACTCTGAATCACTGGATATAGCCACAGCATATACATAATTTGTGTGACCACTCATGGTCTTACAGGTACCTGTCTTGACGTCCCATAGTCTCACCGTATAATCTCCACTTCCCGATACATGAACTCTGAATCACTGGATATAGCCACAGCATATACATAATCTGTGTGACCACTCATGGTCTTACAGGTACCTGTCTTGACGTACCATAGTCTCACCGTATAATCATAACTTCCCGATACGATGAACTCTGAATCACTGGATATAGCCACAGCATATACATAATCTTTGTGACCACTCATGGTCTTACAGGTACCTGTCTTGACGTCCCATAGTCTCACCGTATAATCATAACTTCCCGATACGATGAACTCTGAATCACTGGATATAGCCACAGATAATACAGAATTAGTGTGACCACTCATGGTCTTACAGGTACCTGTCTTGACGTCCCATAGTCTCACCGTATAATCTCCACTTCCCGATACGATGAACTCTGAATCACTGGATATAGCCACAGCATATACATAATCTGTGTGACCACTCATGGTCTTACAGGTACCTGTCTTGACGTCCCATAGTCTCACCGTATAATCATAACTTCCCGATACGATGAACTCTGAATCACTGGATATAGCCACAGCATATACATAACTAGTATGACCACTCATGGTCTTACAGGTACCTGTCTTGACGTCCCATAGTCTCACCGTATAATCATAACTTCCCGATACGATGAACTCTGAATCACTGGATATAGCCACAGCATATACATAATCTGTGTGACCACTCATGGTCTTACAGGTACCTGTCTTGACGTCCCATAGTCTCACCGTATAATCTCCACTTCCCGATACGATGAACTCTGAATCACTGGATATAGCCACAGATGATACATAATCTGTGTGACCACTCATGGTCTTACAGGTACCTGTCTTGACGTCCCATAGTCTCACCGTATAATCATAACTTCCCGATACGATGAACTCTGAATCACTGGATATAGCCACAGCATATACATAACTAGTATGACCACTCATGGTCTTACAGGTACCTGTCTTGACGTCCCATAGTCTCACCGTATAATCTCCACTTCCCGATACGATGAACTCTGAATCACTGGATATAGCCACAGCATATACATAATTTGTGTGACCACTCATGGTCTTACAGGTACCTGTCTTGACGTCCCATAGTCTCACCGTATAATCATAACTTCCCGATACGATGAACTCTGAATCACTGGATATAGCCACAGCATATACATAATCTGTGTGACCACTCATGGTCTTACAGGTACCTGTCTTGACGTCCCATAGTCTCACCGTATAATCATAACTTCCCGATACGATGAACTCTGAATCACTGGATATAGCCACAGCATATACATAATTTGTGTGACCACTCATGGTCTTACAGGTACCTGTCTTGACGTCCCATAGTCTCACCGTATAATCTCCACTTCCCGATACGATGAACTCTGAATCACTGGATATAGCCACAGCATATACATAACTAGTATGACCACTCATGGTCTTACAGGTACCTGTCTTGACGTCCCATAGTCTCACCGTATAATCTCCACTTCCCGATACGATGAACTCTGAATCACTGGATATAGCCACAGCATATACATAATCTGTGTGACCACTCATGGTCTTACAGGTACCTGTCTTGACGTCCCATAGTCTCACCGTATAATCTCCACTTCCCGATACGATGAACTCTGAATCACTGGATATAGCCACAGCATATACATAATCTGTGTGACCACTCATGGTCTTACAGGTACCTGTCTTGACGTCCCATAGTCTCACCGTATAATCTCCACTTCCCGATACGATGAACTCTGAATCACTGGATATAGCCACAGCATATACATAACTAGTATGACCACTCATGGTCTTACAGGTACCTGTCTTGACGTCCCATAGTCTCACCGTATAATCATAACTTCCCGATACGATGAACTCTGAATCACTGGATATAGCCACAGCATATACATAATTTGTATGACCACTCATGGTCTTACAGGTACCTGTCTTGACGTCCCATAGTCTCACCGTATAATCATAACTTCCCGATACGATGAACTCTGAATCACTGGATATAGCCACAGCATATACATAATTTGTGTGACCACTCATGGTCTTACAGGTACCTGTCTTGACGTACCATAGTCTCACCGTATAATCATAACTTCCCGATACGATGAACTCTGAATCACTGGATATAGCCACAGCATATACATAACTAGTGTGACCACTCATGGTCTTACAGGTACCTGTCTTGACGTCCCATAGTCTCACCGTATAATCTCCACTTCCCGATACGATGAACTCTGAATCACTGGATATAGCCACAGCATATACATAATCTGTGTGACCACTCATGGTCTTACAGGTACCTGTCTTGACGTCCCATAGTCTCACCGTATAATCTCCACTTCCCGATACGATGAACTCTGAATCACTGGATATAGCCACAGCATATACATAATTTGTGTGACCACTCATGGTCTTACAGGTACCTGTCTTGACGTCCCATAGTCTCACCGTATAATCATAACTTCCCGATACGATGAACTCTGAATCACTGGATATAGCCACAGCATATACATAATCTGTGTGACCACTCATGGTCTTACAGGTACCTGTCTTGACGTACCATAGTCTCACCGTATAATCTCCACTTCCCGATACGATGAACTCTGAATCACTGGATATAGCCACAGCATATACATAATTTGTGTGACCACTCATGGTCTTACAGGTACCTGTCTTGACGTCCCATAGTCTCACCGTATAATCTCCACTTCCCGATACATGAACTCTGAATCACTGGATATAGCCACAGCATATACATAATCTGTGTGACCACTCATGGTCTTACAGGTACCTGTCTTGACGTACCATAGTCTCACCGTATAATCATAACTTCCCGATACGATGAACTCTGAATCACTGGATATAGCCACAGCATATACATAATCTTTGTGACCACTCATGGTCTTACAGGTACCTGTCTTGACGTCCCATAGTCTCACCGTATAATCTCCACTTCCCGATACGATGAACTCTGAATCACTGGATATAGCCACAGCATATACATAATCTGTGTGACCACTCATGGTCTTACAGGTACCTGTCTTGACGTCCCATAGTCTCACCGTATAATCTCCACTTCCCGATACGATGAACTCTGAATCACTGGATATAGCCACAGCATATACATAATCTGTGTGACCACTCATGGTCTTACAGGTACCTGTCTTGACGTCCCATAGTCTCACCGTATAATCATAACTTCCCGATACGATGAACTCTGAATCACTGGATATAGCCACAGCATATACATAATCTGTGTGACCACTCATGGTCTTACAGGTACCTGTCTTGACGTCCCATAGTCTCACCGTATAATCATAACTTCCCGATACGATGAACTCTGAATCACTGGATATAGCCACAGCATATACATAACTAGTATGACCACTCATGGTCTTACAGGTACCTGTCTTGACGTCCCATAGTCTCACCGTATAATCATAACTTCCCGATACGATGAACTCTGAATCACTGGATATAGCCACAGCATATACATAATTTGTGTGACCACTCATGGTCTTACAGGTACCTGTCTTGACGTACCATAGTCTCACCGTATAATCATAACTTCCCGATACGATGAACTCTGAATCACTGGATATAGCCACAGCATATACATAACTAGTGTGACCACTCATGGTCTTACAGGTACCTGTCTTGACGTCCCATAGTCTCACCGTATAATCTCCACTTCCCGATACGATGAACTCTGAATCACTGGATATAGCCACAGCATATACATAATCTGTGTGACCACTCATGGTCTTACAGGTACCTGTCTTGACGTCCCATAGTCTCACCGTATAATCATAACTTCCCGATACGATGAACTCTGAATCACTGGATATAGCCACAGCATATACATAATTTGTGTGACCACTCATGGTCTTACAGGTACCTGTCTTGACGTCCCATAGTCTCACCGTATAATCATAACTTCCCGATACGATGAACTCTGAATCACTGGATATAGCCACAGCATATACATAATCTGTGTGACCACTCATGGTCTTACAGGTACCTGTCTTGACGTACCATAGTCTCACCGTATAATCTCCACTTCCCGATACGATGAACTCTGAATCACTGGATATAGCCACAGCATATACATAATTTGTGTGACCACTCATGGTCTTACAGGTACCTGTCTTGACGTCCCATAGTCTCACCGTATAATCTCCACTTCCCGATACATGAACTCTGAATCACTGGATATAGCCACAGCATATACATAATCTGTGTGACCACTCATGGTCTTACAGGTACCTGTCTTGACGTACCATAGTCTCACCGTATAATCATAACTTCCCGATACGATGAACTCTGAATCACTGGATATAGCCACAGCATATACATAATCTTTGTGACCACTCATGGTCTTACAGGTACCTGTCTTGACGTCCCATAGTCTCACCGTATAATCATAACTTCCCGATACGATGAACTCTGAATCACTGGATATAGCCACAGATAATACAGAATTAGTGTGACCACTCATGGTCTTACAGGTACCTGTCTTGACGTCCCATAGTCTCACCGTATAATCTCCACTTCCCGATACGATGAACTCTGAATCACTGGATATAGCCACAGCATATACATAATCTGTGTGACCACTCATGGTCTTACAGGTACCTGTCTTGACGTCCCATAGTCTCACCGTATAATCATAACTTCCCGATACGATGAACTCTGAATCACTGGATATAGCCACAGCATATACATAACTAGTATGACCACTCATGGTCTTACAGGTACCTGTCTTGACGTCCCATAGTCTCACCGTATAATCATAACTTCCCGATACGATGAACTCTGAATCACTGGATATAGCCACAGCATATACATAATCTGTGTGACCACTCATGGTCTTACAGGTACCTGTCTTGACGTCCCATAGTCTCACCGTATAATCTCCACTTCCCGATACGATGAACTCTGAATCACTGGATATAGCCACAGCATATACATAATCTTTGTGACCACTCATGGTCTTACAGGTACCTGTCTTGACGTCCCATAGTCTCACCGTATAATCATAACTTCCCGATACGATGAACTCTGAATCACTGGATATAGCCACAGCATATACATAATCTGTGTGACCACTCATGGTCTTACAGGTACCTGTCTTGACGTCCCATAGTCTCACCGTATAATCATAACTTCCCGATACGATGAACTCTGAATCACTGGATATAGCCACAGCATATACATAATCTTTGTGACCACTCATGGTCTTACAGGTACCTGTCTTGACGTCCCATAGTCTCACCGTATAATCATAACTTCCCGATACGATGAACTCTGAATCACTGGATATAGCCACAGCATATACATAATTTGTGTGACCACTCATGGTCTTACAGGTACCTGTCTTGACGTCCCATAGTCTCACCGTATAATCTCCACTTCCCGATACGATGAACTCTGAATCACTGGATATAGCCACAGATGATACATAATCTGTGTGACCACTCATGGTCTTACAGGTACCTGTCTTGACGTCCCATAGTCTCACCGTATAATCTCCACTTCCCGATACGATGAACTCTGAATCACTGGATATAGCCACAGCATATACATAATCTGTGTGACCACTCATGGTCTTACAGGTACCTGTCTTGACGTCCCATAGTCTCACCGTATAATCATAACTTCCCGATACGATGAACTCTGAATCACTGGATATAGCCACAGCATATACATAATTTGTGTGACCACTCATGGTCTTACAGGTACCTGTCTTGACGTCCCATAGTCTCACCGTATAATCTCCACTTCCCGATACATGAACTCTGAATCACTGGATATAGCCACAGCATATACATAATTTGTGTGACCACTCATGGTCTTACAGGTACCTGTCTTGACGTACCATAGTCTCACCGTATAATCATAACTTCCCGATACGATGAACTCTGAATCACTGGATATAGCCACAGATAATACATAACTAGTGTGACCACTCATGGTCTTACAGGTACCTGTCTTGACGTCCCATAGTCTCACCGTATAATCTCCACTTCCCGATACGATGAACTCTGAATCACTGGATATAGCCACAGCATATACATAATCTGTGTGACCACTCATGGTCTTACAGGTACCTGTCTTGACGTCCCATAGTCTCACCGTATAATCTCCACTTCCCGATACGATGAACTCTGAATCACTGGATATAGCCACAGCATATACATAATTTGTGTGACCACTCATGGTCTTACAGGTACCTGTCTTGACGTCCCATAGTCTCACCGTATAATCATAACTTCCCGATACGATGAACTCTGAATCACTGGATATAGCCACAGCATATACATAACTAGTGTGACCACTCATGGTCTTACAGGTACCTGTCTTGACGTACCATAGTCTCACCGTATAATCATAACTTCCCGATACGATGAACTCTGAATCACTGGATATAGCCACAGCATATACATAATCTTTGTGACCACTCATGGTCTTACAGGTACCTGTCTTGACGTCCCATAGTCTCACCGTATAATCTCCACTTCCCGATACGATGAACTCTGAATCACTGGATATAGCCACAGCATATACATAATCTGTGTGACCACTCATGGTCTTACAGGTACCTGTCTTGACGTCCCATAGTCTCACCGTATAATCATAACTTCCCGATACGATGAACTCTGAATCACTGGATATAGCCACAGCATATACATAATCTTTGTGACCACTCATGGTCTTACAGGTACCTGTCTTGACGTCCCATAGTCTCACCGTATAATCATAACTTCCCGATACGATGAACTCTGAATCACTGGATATAGCCACAGCATATACATAATTTGTGTGACCACTCATGGTCTTACAGGTACCTGTCTTGACGTCCCATAGTCTCACCGTATAATCATAACTTCCCGATACGATGAACTCTGAATCACTGGATATAGCCACAGCATATACATAATCTGTGTGACCACTCATGGTCTTACAGGTACCTGTCTTGACGTCCCATAGTCTCACCGTATAATCTCCACTTCCCGATACGATGAACTCTGAATCACTGGATATAGCCACAGCATATACATAACTAGTATGACCACTCATGGTCTTACAGGTACCTGTCTTGACGTCCCATAGTCTCACCGTATAATCATAACTTCCCGATACGATGAACTCTGAATCACTGGATATAGCCACAGCATATACATAATTTGTGTGACCACTCATGGTCTTACAGGTACCTGTCTTGACGTCCCATAGTCTCACCGTATAATCTCCACTTCCCGATACGATGAACTCTGAATCACTGGATATAGCCACAGCATATACATAATCTGTGTGACCACTCATGGTCTTACAGGTACCTGTCTTGACGTCCCATAGTCTCACCGTATAATCATAACTTCCCGATACGATGAACTCTGAATCACTGGATATAGCCACAGCATATACATAACTAGTATGACCACTCATGGTCTTACAGGTACCTGTCTTGACGTCCCATAGTCTCACCGTATAATCATAACTTCCCGATACGATGAACTCTGAATCACTGGATATAGCCACAGCATATACATAATCTGTGTGACCACTCATGGTCTTACAGGTACCTGTCTTGACGTCCCATAGTCTCACCGTATAATCTCCACTTCCCGATACGATGAACTCTGAATCACTGGATATAGCCACAGCATATACATAATCTTTGTGACCACTCATGGTCTTACAGGTACCTGTCTTGACGTCCCATAGTCTCACCGTATAATCTCCACTTCCCGATACGATGAACTCTGAATCACTGGATATAGCCACAGCATATACATAATCTGTGTGACCACTCATGGTCTTACAGGTACCTGTCTTGACGTCCCATAGTCTCACCGTATAATCTCCACTTCCCGATACGATGAACTCTGAATCACTGGATATAGCCACAGCATATACATAATCTTTGTGACCACTCATGGTCTTACAGGTACCTGTCTTGACGTCCCATAGTCTCACCGTATAATCATAACTTCCCGATACGATGAACTCTGAATCACTGGATATAGCCACAGCATATACATAATCTGTGTGACCACTCATGGTCTTACAGGTACCTGTCTTGACGTCCCATAGTCTCACCGTATAATCTCCACTTCCCGATACGATGAACTCTGAATCACTGGATATAGCCACAGCATATACATAATCTGTGTGACCACTCATGGTCTTACAGGTACCTGTCTTGACGTCCCATAGTCTCACCGTATAATCTCCACTTCCCGATACGATGAACTCTGAATCACTGGATATAGCCACAGCATATACATAATCTGTGTGACCACTCATGGTCTTACAGGTACCTGTCTTGACGTCCCATAGTCTCACCGTATAATCATAACTTCCCGATACGATGAACTCTGAATCACTGGATATAGCCACAGCATATACATAATTTGTGTGACCACTCATGGTCTTACAGGTACCTGTCTTGACGTCCCATAGTCTCACCGTATAATCATAACTTCCCGATACGATGAACTCTGAATCACTGGATATAGCCACAGCATATACATAATCTGTGTGACCACTCATGGTCTTACAGGTACCTGTCTTGACGTCCCATAGTCTCACCGTATAATCATAACTTCCCGATACGATGAACTCTGAATCACTGGATATAGCCACAGATGATACATAATCTTTGTGACCACTCATGGTCTTACAGGTACCTGTCTTGACGTCCCATAGTCTCACCGTATAATCATAACTTCCCGATACGATGAACTCTGAATCACTGGATATAGCCACAGCATATACATAATCTGTGTGACCACTCATGGTCTTACAGGTACCTGTCTTGACGTCCCATAGTCTCACCGTATAATCTCCACTTCCCGATACGATGAACTCTGAATCACTGGATATAGCCACAGCATATACATAATCTGTGTGACCACTCATGGTCTTACAGGTACCTGTCTTGACGTCCCATAGTCTCACCGTATAATCATAACTTCCCGATACGATGAACTCTGAATCACTGGATATAGCCACAGCATATACATAACTAGTATGACCACTCATGGTCTTACAGGTACCTGTCTTGACGTCCCATAGTCTCACCGTATAATCTCCACTTCCCGATACGATGAACTCTGAATCACTGGATATAGCCACAGCATATACATAATTTGTGTGACCACTCATGGTCTTACAGGTACCTGTCTTGACGTCCCATAGTCTCACCGTATAATCATAACTTCCCGATACGATGAACTCTGAATCACTGGATATAGCCACAGCATATACATAATCTGTGTGACCACTCATGGTCTTACAGGTACCTGTCTTGACGTCCCATAGTCTCACCGTATAATCATAACTTCCCGATACGATGAACTCTGAATCACTGGATATAGCCACAGCATATACATAATTTGTGTGACCACTCATGGTCTTACAGGTACCTGTCTTGACGTCCCATAGTCTCACCGTATAATCATAACTTCCCGATACGATGAACTCTGAATCACTGGATATAGCCACAGCATATACATAATCTGTGTGACCACTCATGGTCTTACAGGTACCTGTCTTGACGTCCCATAGTCTCACCGTATAATCATAACTTCCCGATACGATGAACTCTGAATCACTGGATATAGCCACAGCATATACATAATTTGTGTGACCACTCATGGTCTTACAGGTACCTGTCTTGACGTCCCATAGTCTCACCGTATAATCTCCACTTCCCGATACGATGAACTCTGAATCACTGGATATAGCCACAGATGATACATAATCTTTGTGACCACTCATGGTCTTACAGGTACCTGTCTTGACGTCCCATAGTCTCACCGTATAATCATAACTTCCCGATACGATGAACTCTGAATCACTGGATATAGCCACAGCATATACATAATTTGTGTGACCACTCATGGTCTTACAGGTACCTGTCTTGACGTCCCATAGTCTCACCGTATAATCTCCACTTCCCGATACGATGAACTCTGAATCACTGGATATAGCCACAGATGATACATAATCTGTGTGACCACTCATGGTCTTACAGGTACCTGTCTTGACGTCCCATAGTCTCACCGTATAATCTCCACTTCCCGATACGATGAACTCTGAATCACTGGATATAGCCACAGCATATACATAATCTGTGTGACCACTCATGGTCTTACAGGTACCTGTCTTGACGTCCCATAGTCTCACCGTATAATCATAACTTCCCGATACGATGAACTCTGAATCACTGGATATAGCCACAGCATATACATAACTAGTGTGACCACTCATGGTCTTACAGGTACCTGTCTTGACGTCCCATAGTCTCACCGTATAATCTCCACTTCCCGATACGATGAACTCTGAATCACTGGATATAGCCACAGCATATACATAATCTGTGTGACCACTCATGGTCTTACAGGTACCTGTCTTGACGTCCCATAGTCTCACCGTATAATCATAACTTCCCGATACGATGAACTCTGAATCACTGGATATAGCCACAGCATATACATAATCTTTGTGACCACTCATGGTCTTACAGGTACCTGTCTTGACGTCCCATAGTCTCACCGTATAATCATAACTTCCCGATACGATGAACTCTGAATCACTGGATATAGCCACAGCATATACATAATCTGTGTGACCACTCATGGTCTTACAGGTACCTGTCTTGACGTCCCATAGTCTCACCGTATAATCATAACTTCCCGATACGATGAACTCTGAATCACTGGATATAGCCACAGCATATACATAATCTGTGTGACCACTCATGGTCTTACAGGTACCTGTCTTGACGTCCCATAGTCTCACCGTATAATCATAACTTCCCGATACGATGAACTCTGAATCACTGGATATAGCCACAGCATATACATAATCTGTGTGACCACTCATGGTCTTACAGGTACCTGTCTTGACGTCCCATAGTCTCACCGTATAATCTCCACTTCCCGATACGATGAACTCTGAATCACTGGATATAGCCACAGATGATACATAATCTTTGTGACCACTCATGGTCTTACAGGTACCTGTCTTGACGTCCCATAGTCTCACCGTATAATCATAACTTCCCGATACGATGAACTCTGAATCACTGGATATAGCCACAGCATATACATAATCTTTGTGACCACTCATGGTCTTACAGGTACCTGTCTTGACGTCCCATAGTCTCACCGTATAATCTCCACTTCCCGATACGATGAACTCTGAATCACTGGATATAGCCACAGCATATACATAATCTTTGTGACCACTCATGGTCTTACAGGTACCTGTCTTGACGTCCCATAGTCTCACCGTATAATCTCCACTTCCCGATACGATGAACTCTGAATCACTGGATATAGCCACAGATGATACATAATCTGTGTGACCACTCATGGTCTTACAGGTACCTGTCTTGACGTCCCATAGTCTCACCGTATAATCATAACTTCCCGATACGATGAACTCTGAATCACTGGATATAGCCACAGCATATACATAATCTGTGTGACCACTCATGGTCTTACAGGTACCTGTCTTGACGTCCCATAGTCTCACCGTATAATCTCCACTTCCCGATACGATGAACTCTGAATCACTGGATATAGCCACAGATGATACATAATCTTTGTGACCACTCATGGTCTTACAGGTACCTGTCTTGACGTCCCATAGTCTCACCGTATAATCATAACTTCCCGATACGATGAACTCTGAATCACTGGATATAGCCACAGCATATACATAATTTGTGTGACCACTCATGGTCTTACAGGTACCTGTCTTGACGTCCCATAGTCTCACCGTATAATCTCCACTTCCCGATACGATGAACTCTGAATCACTGGATATAGCCACAGCATATACATAACTAGTATGACCACTCATGGTCTTACAGGTACCTGTCTTGACGTCCCATAGTCTCACCGTATAATCATAACTTCCCGATACGATGAACTCTGAATCACTGGATATAGCCACAGCATATACATAATTTGTGTGACCACTCATGGTCTTACAGGTACCTGTCTTGACGTCCCATAGTCTCACCGTATAATCTCCACTTCCCGATACGATGAACTCTGAATCACTGGATATAGCCACAGCATATACATAACTAGTGTGACCACTCATGGTCTTACAGGTACCTGTCTTGACGTCCCATAGTCTCACCGTATAATCATAACTTCCCGATACGATGAACTCTGAATCACTGGATATAGCCACAGCATATACATAATTTGTGTGACCACTCATGGTCTTACAGGTACCTGTCTTGACGTCCCATAGTCTCACCGTATAATCTCCACTTCCCGATACGATGAACTCTGAATCACTGGATATAGCCACAGCATATACATAATCTGTGTGACCACTCATGGTCTTACAGGTACCTGTCTTGACGTCCCATAGTCTCACCGTATAATCATAACTTCCCGATACGATGAACTCTGAATCACTGGATATAGCCACAGCATATACATAATCTGTGTGACCACTCATGGTCTTACAGGTACCTGTCTTGACGTCCCATAGTCTCACCGTATAATCTCCACTTCCCGATACGATGAACTCTGAATCACTGGATATAGCCACAGCATATACATAATCTGTGTGACCACTCATGGTCTTACAGGTACCTGTCTTGACGTCCCATAGTCTCACCGTATAATCTCCACTTCCCGATACGATGAACTCTGAATCACTGGATATAGCCACAGATGATACATAATCTTTGTGACCACTCATGGTCTTACAGGTACCTGTCTTGACGTCCCATAGTCTCACCGTATAATCATAACTTCCCGATACGATGAACTCTGAATCACTGGATATAGCCACAGCATATACATAATCTTTGTGACCACTCATGGTCTTACAGGTACCTGTCTTGACGTCCCATAGTCTCACCGTATAATCTCCACTTCCCGATACGATGAACTCTGAATCACTGGATATAGCCACAGCATATACATAATCTTTGTGACCACTCATGGTCTTACAGGTACCTGTCTTGACGTCCCATAGTCTCACCGTATAATCTCCACTTCCCGATACGATGAACTCTGAATCACTGGATATAGCCACAGATGATACATAATCTGTGTGACCACTCATGGTCTTACAGGTACCTGTCTTGACGTCCCATAGTCTCACCGTATAATCATAACTTCCCGATACGATGAACTCTGAATCACTGGATATAGCCACAGCATATACATAATCTGTGTGACCACTCATGGTCTTACAGGTACCTGTCTTGACGTCCCATAGTCTCACCGTATAATCTCCACTTCCCGATACGATGAACTCTGAATCACTGGATATAGCCACAGCATATACATAATTTGTGTGACCACTCATGGTCTTACAGGTACCTGTCTTGACGTACCATAGTCTCACCGTATAATCATAACTTCCCGATACGATGAACTCTGAATCACTGGATATAGCCACAGCATATACATAATCTTTGTGACCACTCATGGTCTTACAGGTACCTGTCTTGACGTCCCATAGTCTCACCGTATAATCTCCACTTCCCGATACGATGAACTCTGAATCACTGGATATAGCCACAGCATATACATAATCTTTGTGACCACTCATGGTCTTACAGGTACCTGTCTTGACGTCCCATAGTCTCACCGTATAATCATAACTTCCCGATACGATGAACTCTGAATCACTGGATATAGCCACAGCATATACATAATTTGTGTGACCACTCATGGTCTTACAGGTACCTGTCTTGACGTACCATAGTCTCACCGTATAATCATAACTTCCCGATACGATGAACTCTGAATCACTGGATATAGCCACAGCATATACATAATCTTTGTGACCACTCATGGTCTTACAGGTACCTGTCTTGACGTCCCATAGTCTCACCGTATAATCATAACTTCCCGATACGATGAACTCTGAATCACTGGATATAGCCACAGCATATACATAATTTGTGTGACCACTCATGGTCTTACAGGTACCTGTCTTGACGTACCATAGTCTCACCGTATAATCATAACTTCCCGATACGATGAACTCTGAATCACTGGATATAGCCACAGCATATACATAATCTTTGTGACCACTCATGGTCTTACAGGTACCTGTCTTGACGTCCCATAGTCTCACCGTATAATCTCCACTTCCCGATACGATGAACTCTGAATCACTGGATATAGCCACAGCATATACATAATCTGTGTGACCACTCATGGTCTTACAGGTACCTGTCTTTATTAACATAGTCTCACTTGGCTTTTTTTCATACTTTGTAAACTCGCTCTATTATCAAAAATTCGTTTTCTCACCTATATACACTTATAAAACAATGCATATTTTTACATTATAAATTACTCATGAATAAGATTTTGATAAATTTAACATTCAGTATATCTTTAGAAAAAATCTCTTCTAAGTAATTAAATTTTACAGTTTGAGATCTTTTGTAAGAAATAAAATATTTTGGATCAAAGAATCTTTAAATTTAATTTCAGCAGTAATTGAAAAAGATATCAATTCATCAATGGAATTTCCTGAAAGATATTTATCCGTTAAAATATAAAATGTAAAAATTTAACAAGAAAGATATTACTTGTCTTTTCATTTTCATGAGTATCATTTTTACTTAATTACATTTAATTCTTCACTTTTTATATTTTCAGTATTTAAAAGGTGAATTTTCAAAATTACAATTATACTTAACAAATTTTTTTGGTTTAAATTCTCATTGTTACTTCAGCTTTCATTTCTTCTTTAAAGAAAAACTCTCAATCAAAGTGGCCTATTAGAAAAGAAAGCAAAAATGCATTTTCGAATTTTATTCATATTGGAACTTATATTTCTCTATGCTGTTCTAAAAATATTTATTTTGCTTTCTCAAAAGAATTTAATTATATTAAGACTTAGCATTATTCTAGATGAATATTACTAAAAAAATATTAAATATAAGATACCACTTTAAAACGTTTTTCAAGCTATCAAAGAAAGTTTTAACTTTTTATAAAAAAGTGTTTGGTATGTTCTGGTTTTCTTAAATTTATCATTTCTTTTCTTTAAATTATTTATCTTAAATTATAATCTTCAAAATGCTTTTTGAATTGTATAAACTTACACATCTCAGTTTCATATCACTCTTATTTATAATTCCAAAAAATTAGTTCTCCTTAATAAAAAAGGAAATATTAATTTCATCTTTTCTGTTTTGTAGAAAGATCTTTCTTATTTTTATAGATTTAGCTATTTTTAATTTTTTTAATCCTTTTTTTTATCCTCTTTTGCTGATCTGATTCATTTTCCAGACTATAAGCTAAATTAGTTAATTTTATGATATCACTAAAGTTTTTATAAAATTAATTATTTTAATTGAAATTACTAGTATAAATAATTAAATTTTCTATAAAAATCCTTTATTAAATGGTTTTGATGCATCTTCTTTTATCTTAATTGATGCTTTCTTCTGAGATAGTAATTTTAAATGTATATTTATTATTTTAGTTTTATTAATCTTTTTTTTCTCTAATACGTAATAAATTAAATATTTTTTACCTGGAATCAATTTTTGCTTGGATGTGGATCTAATTAATTTATATTTACTACTATTCTATTTTTTAGCTATTTCCTTTCTAACTTTTTTCTCTCTTCTTTCCAGTATTTTCATTCTAAGTATTTTGATTTTGGAATTTTTGTTATAGGTCTTAAGAGTTTATTTCCTCATTAAGGTTTAAATTTGATATAATTGAATTCTTTAATTAGATAAAGTCTGTTCTAAATATATCTCTGTTTTTTATTAATTTGCTGGGTATAACAAATTCAATCTCTGATGTTTATAGCGGTTTCTTATATTTCTTATGTAGCTTCTTTTTCTTCTTTATTTTTGCTATTATTTAGAATATAAATCTTTAGCTGACTTCTATTTTTTAATCTTTCATTTTTTCTTTATTTTCTATGAAGTATTTTAAGACATTTTCTTAAAGCTTCCAAGTCTAAATCCCTTTAAAGCATATATAAAATGACTTTAAAAAATTGATAAATTAAACTAATTTAAATAGCTTTTAATCAACAAGAAAATACTCCTTATAAGTTAGTTTTACAGAGTCGTTCTTGATACTACTAAATATCTAGTTAATGTGTTATTTTATTTTTCTCTGCAAGTTTTAAAATTTGAAAAAATTCCATTAAGATCAGCAAATTTAATGTTTCTTATATTAAACTTTGCATTGAAATAAGAAAATAATATTGGTTAAAAAATTTAATTGAAGGCAAAGCTTTTTAAACAACCTAAAAGATGAATTATCATATAATCACTTGAATGAAATTGCCAACGGTATTAAAGAAAGGATAATTTGCTGAGATTTATAATGAATAAAGGGTATAAAGATAATCTATTATATAGTATAATAGCTAAGCATTGCTTTCTTTTAACAATTTTTAATCTTTCTAGTAAAATTAAAAAAAGTAAAGAAGATATTTTTTTAGCTTGTTTAATAGTTATATTCCAATCTATTTTGAGGATAATATTTAGCAATCAAAATCCTTTGCTTGCTTCCATAGTCCTGATTTCTAAATTTAGTGTCAGTTAGATAATTTAATATAAATCTTATTCAAATTAGCATACAATAAATCATTTTAAACCGCTTTGCTCAATTAGATGTTTGAAATTGGTTTAATCATAAAATTTTTAATTGAAATTAATCTTAAATAATAAGCTTTAATGTAACAAATAACCTAGATAACTAACCTCATTGTTTAAGGAATTAAGCTAACTATAAATTCGCTAATTAAAGTCAAAAGTTACTTTTATTCAGAAAAGAACTGGCGAAATATAAATTCTACAAATTTTGTAATAATTTATATATATAAACATTATAAATTTTATTTCATAGAAGCTCAAACGATAATAAGCCATTAGCATTAAAATATGAATCGCATGTCTAGTGTAAATATAAATACCCTCCAGTCATTTATTTAATAAGGATAGTTTCTACAAAAACGTAATTATATCATATCCTTTAATCCTGGTATCATTATTCTAAATTAGCCTATTATTATAAATAAGGCATTACTAATAGAGAGATAGTCTATAAACTAGATTACTTATTTAATGTCATCATGCATATAATAGTAACTATCTCACTGCTAAAAAATCAAAATAATCCCTCTCAGATTATTTTTTTATAAAGCTTAATAAATTAAATGTTTACTTTACTTGGATTTTCAACCAGTTTCTGTTATCCATATATTATCATGATTGGAATATCGGCCATTTTTAAGTGGATTATCATCATTCCAATTGTCTAAGTCTTTATTGTATCTAATTTTTTAACTCTTTTTATGCTTAATCGCAGTCTTGTTAATTCTCTTGTCTTTTGAGCTTTTTTAAGCCAAGGCAGTGCTTAATTAGAAGCTAAGGAGAATTGCCATATCAACATTTCTTTATCTTGGATCTCTAATTTTATTTTGGAATTAAAAAACGTTTAAGCTAATTAAGAAATTTAATTTAAAGCTGAAGCAAGACAAGCTTTAAGGCTATATAAGATTACTTAATATCTTATTAAGTTTTAAGAATTTAAACTCTTTTGTTTATCTTCCTAATATTATTTAAATTCATCGCTTTTATATCTAATGTATAAGACATGGCTAAAACATAGTTACTAGAATTTATGTATAACACCTATTTAGAATATAAATAGTAAAAGATGCTACATTATATAAGTATTTATCTTTTAAAAGGTGTATTACTATTGTTTTATAATCTCAAATATAAGTTTTTGATTTAGATAGAAGAGAGAATATTCATGCTTTTAGGTGCTTTTGTTTGCTATTATCATTATATAATCACCTTTTTTAGTTAATATTGTAGTTTCTCTTTAACTATCTTTAAGTAAAATGATTAACTTTTGAGATAGCTAGTTTTATTTGGTAAGATGAACATTTGTAATAAAGTATGCTTCACATAATATATCAACTATAATACAAGTTAAGTTATATATACAATGAAAAACTGCTTAGTAGTAATTAGAGTTATTTACCATATACAGAGTATAAAACAGTTAAGATTGACGAAGAAATTTGTAAAAGCAATTAGCTTTTACTATTTAATTTTAGACTTAAGATAATTTATAATATAAGGTTTAATTGAAGGATTAAAATAAATCTATTTAAATTAGTTAAAATTTAAGCATAAAGAACTTTAATATATGGAACTCATTTCTTTTTTTAATATTTTTAACTGAATAATTAATATTATAATCTACTTCAAATTTTTAATAAAATGGAAAGGAACAACTCTTCTACTTCTAATAAACTTAATGAAATAGAACCTTTAGATAGAAAATAAGTACTATTAAAATAATTTTTTATTTAAGATTAATGAGAAAAAGATTATTTTCTCCATTAAACTATATCAAAGAAGATGATCTATATAAATTAGCAAATCTTAGAAGATACACATTATAGTCAGTTATAATTAAATATTGTTAATCAAATACTATTCATCCTTTATATCTATGATTATCTTTTAGTTTGGATTTCGATAAAACTTTGAGTAAACTGGTTTGCATACTAAATGTTTCTGTTTACTACTTAATTTCTTTAAATAGCAGAGGTTTTTTAATTTTAAATATATATATAAAATTAATATTTAATTTGTATATAATAAAGATAAATCTATTTTCCTTAATATTTAAACAGCTTATTTTATATATTTAAAAAAAGTTTAATTATGCTTTATGTAAAGTTATTAGATTTTAGATACAAAAGAATTATAATTTATTATAGATTTATTTAAAGCATATTATTTACTTCTAATACTTATATGTTTATATATAAATATGTAATCAAATTTTTAAAAGTATATCATTTCAGTAAATGTCTCTCATTTTGCTCTTAAAATATTTCTTTAAAATCTTGATCTTTTCTTCGTTTTATGGATTTTATTATCTAAAATTTTCTAAATACTTGAGTACAATTTCCAATACTTAATCTTTACGCTCATCTTAGTTTATATTTTAATCTCTATGTTGTAAATTGTTTTTTATGAATGTAAACAGCTCTTTGAGAGATAAATCCATACTTTTAGCTTTTAATTTAAGTTCTTTTATAGTATTTTTCAATTGTTTCGCTTAAAAAATTGATCTCTATTAATTAAGAATATTTTATTCCTCTTGATATTAATTGCTAGTCACTCTTAAGTTAGAATAGTCTTCTGATTAATCTTCTTATAGATAATCATCTTGATATAATATTTTCTTCTTCTATCTCTATTTTAAATCAAAAGGTTTTTATGACTGTATTATCGTAGGTTGTTTGGTTTTAATAAATAACTAAGATTATTGATTTCTTGGCTAACCATCTCTTGAAGAAGTCATATCTTGATACTAAATGATAGAAATATCGCTTTCTACTTGAGGTTTTTGACTTGCTCTTTGTTAATTTTATAGTTTTATTTATTTTCTTTACTTGCATTCAGATATAAAGTCTATTATAGCTGAATAGAAGTAGAATATTAGTCCTATAGTTGTAATTATAATTGTAGTTATTACAATGAAATACCCACATTTATTGAAGCTTTCTTTTAGATTCCTGTCTGTATTCTTTTCCCCATGATCCCATATATAGAAAACATAATTAAAAAAGAACAGAATTAAAATCCAAACTTCAATTATCGCAAATCCTACATATGTAGCCCGATTGCTAAAAGGCTTTATCTTCAAAAAGTAAATTAACAGACTTAAGCTTATTAAAAGTAGAAAGAATATAGAGAAAATAGGAAAGTCTTTGAATACACAAATTGCAAAGGTTATAAAAAATCTTCTAAGCACAAAATAGAAATAAAAGTACAATGCTGTTTTCTATTTATTATCCAACCCGTCAAAAAAAGGACGATGAATGAAAAAAAACTTTCCTAGCTAACAGTTTTCATTCAAGTGATTCATCCCTTAACACTGTAGTTTTCAGAATTATTTAACGTCTTTAATAATGATGTACATGAAAACTATTTAGGCAATCTGTATGAAAGACTTACAATCATGCTTAAAGCTAAAATCAAGTTAAAAACATTATAAGCAGAACTTACAGAAGGATCACTAATTTAGAGAAAAGCTGCCATCAAAAAATCTAAATTTTTTGATAGAAGCATTGATAGAACTAGCTTGTATTTCAGTTATTACTCCGTTACTTCCTTTATTTTAGTACTAAACTTTCTAAAAATTAATTAAAGTAAGTAAGTTAAAGGTATGAGAGAGTATATTAAAACTATAAAAAGCAAATTTGCAAAAGAATTATAAAGAAAGGAATAACTTTAATATCCTTGCATTTAAAATGCAAATATTTAAATATCTTAGTTATTTGGCTTTATATCAAAAGGTATTTTACTACTATCACTTGAAACAAAAGGAGCTGAGCTTTTACTAAGTTAATAATAGTAGTAGTTCAAAATATCAGGTCGTTCTACGTCTACTAAACCAGTTATTCTTATTATTTAAAGTGAAGCTATTAATAAAAATAACTTGTTTGCACCATTGCTAGTTCCAAAGGCTACTAAAAATGCTAATATTCCTGAAACAGAAACCGAAATTATAACTAAAGAGTCAGTTATTTTTTGTAATGATTCAATCAGCGTTTTTTCAAAATTCGAAAGATTAAAAATATCTTCTGGCTAATTTTTTTCATTTTAAATATCTATTGAGGTACACCTTTCGTTTTGGAAAATATAAATAATTTCATTTTCTATGCATTAAATTTTATTTCCATCACATTTTGAACAATCACTTGCATTTTTATCGCATCTTTCACAAATTAAATTATTGTCTAATTATTCCTTATTTTCACTCAGAGAGCATTTAGATATTTTCATATCAAATCCTTCTTCACACTATATGCACGAAAGATTATAATCACATGAATCCTATGAGATGCACTAGTTGTTTTATAAAGAGGCACCTTATTTACAAGTTAAGCATAGCAAGTCATTACAAGTATTACATAAATCTCCATATTTTCTACAATCACAAGATTTGTATTATTAGTTATAAATTGTACCATTCTAGCATTCTATACATTTAAGCTAAAGCTAACTACACTTTTAACAATATTCTATTACTACAATACAATCAAGGCATGTTCCATTCTATTCTATATCTATTTACCCTGTAATACAAGGAGTTAGCAAACATTCCTTTGTTAGTTAAGATTATTCAGAATAATCGAAACATTTTAAGCATTCTTACTAATTACATTCTTAGCAATGAGGCCATTTAAAGAAGCAAGGATAGCAAGTTCCTTCTTATAAATCACAAAATTCGTAAGTAGAAGCATTCTATTTACAACTTTCTCCCACTAGTAAAAATCCTTCTTTACATGATAAGCAGTAATTTCCATCTAAAGAGCAATTTAAGCAATTTTCTATTTTTGTTTCGCATAAAATGCACACATTGCTTGAGTTTAAGAAGTAGTTAGAGCTACATAAATTACAATTAAAATATGTACATAACTAACAATTCTCTACTAAACATTCTTCGCATTTTTGATTGTAACTTTTGACAAATCCTTCTTTACATTTACATTCATCTCCATTTAGGAAACTATTTTCTTAACATTGAAGGCATTGCTTAGAATGTTTACAATAATCACAGGAAAATGCTCTTTCTGGACAAAATTAGAATTCATCAAGATTATTTTAAACCAAATCAGAAATATTTAAGCATCCAGATTATTAAAATTAAGTATTCTAACCCTCACAGCTACACTTTTGAGACTATTAATTTACTAATGGTAAATCACAACTAAAGCTCAATTTTAATGGGTTATAAATGTTTAAATATAAATTTTGATGAACACAAATTAAATATCCTCTATAGTCTTCAATTTCATTTTCATTTGGCAAGCAATTTTCCACACACTACCATTACCCATTTAAAATATTAAGTTATGATTTAAATATTCCTGAGCAAAGGCAATTTTAAGTGATTTTACATTAATTACTTAAGTTACATTCTTCTCCACATGATAGTCACTTATTATTTATTTTTATATAATAATCTAGTATTCCTTAATCTTAATTTTTAATGCATTGTTAATCAAAAAGTGCAGCTTCATTAGAACAAAAATCACATATCAGTTTTTATTAAGAAAGATCAAGAAAGCAACTTAAACAATATAATGGACATAAGTGACATTAGAAACTTTATTCATCATAATATTATTAGGAAGGGCACTATCATTTATTATCTGAAATTTAAATATCAGCATTAGCTGCTATATTTGTGCATTTTTTAAAATAGTGTCCTAAAATATAACCTTCAGAACATTTACTACACTATACATAAAATAAATCATTTTCTATTTTCTAAATGCAAGATTAGCAATTTTCTATATAGCATTGTATGCATTGCTTAGTTAGGCGAGAAAAGAAAAAACCTTATTTGCATTTGCAATAATTAATATTTTCTTTTTTCATAGCTTGCATATTAAATAACTCATAACAGTCACTTTAACATTCATTCACATCATTTAGAAATCATTCTGTTTCACATTAAATGCACTTTGATTAGTCACACTAATAGCAATTTTAATAAACTAAGATACAATTTTAACAATCAGCATTTGAAAGTTTTCTAACTTATCCATTAGGACATTTTTCTATGCATATTCCATTAAAAATATCGAAGTTCTATTAGCATTCTATACATATATAATCGTTATATTTTAAGCAGTTTTATCATTAAATAAAGCAAGGTTAGCAATATCCATTATTATCTAAATCTTAATAGTCTTCATCACATTGCAATAAACATTAATTTTATTTAGATAATTTATAATTTGCTTAGCATTACATACAATATTTACCAAAATAATCGCAAACTTAACAATTACTTATCTAGTCAGAACATTTCATACATGAAATTTCATCTATTCAGAAATATTCTTCTCGACATAAGTGACAGATAATAGGATTATTGTTATATCTTAAACAATTCTATACAAATGAAAAAGGTGAAAATTTATAAATATTAAATTATCAAATTGATTGGCTAATGAAATAATTAGATAAAACACATTAACCATTAAATTAAATAGAGTATTCTCTACAATTTTAACAATATTAAAATATATTTTATTAATTGCAATTTTCCATTAAAGGTTATGAACAACCTTTGTTAAATCATTATGAATTAGGATTTTAGCAAGATATACAACTCTAAGTTAAAGAATCTCAATATTGAAAATAATCTTAACAAAGACAAAATTTTTAATTTTAGTAAAGAACTTAATTACATTATGACACTTCTTATAAAATTTCTTCATTGAAATATTTCTGCTAATTCAAGCAAATTGTAAATTATCATTTTGATTCTATTTAGTATGTATAAAGAGGACAATACAAAACACATTTTCATTCTTATTTCCACTAATCATATCAATTTTTTAAATCTCCTTTGCAAAAACAATTTTAACCTAAGATACAGTTTTTATGCAGGTTACATTTATCTCCGCAATCAATACAAATTTAGTTAGCTTCATCTTAATAAAAATTTAGAGGACATCCACCTTAAAAGCAATACTTTCCATTCAAAAGATAAGAACCAATTTAGCATTTATCACACTTTATTTAGTATTTATTTTATCATTCTAGATGACAGTAAAGACAGTTTGGGTTTCAAGTAGAACAACTTATACATTAAGAGATCTCAGTATCTAGAAACATATTTGGGGGACATTAACACTGCTATAAGTTTTAATTTTAGCTTAAAGGATAATTACATTATTATACACATTAAGTATTCTAAATCCCTGTTAAATAATAACTATTCTAGCATTTTAGGCATTTAACATTATAATATTTGTTATATGTTCATTAAGAATTAATTTCAGAATAAATAGCTTCTATACATTTTTCACAATAAGGTATGCTACACTGAATACATGAAAAAGTTAATTCAGAAAAATAATAATTTTCTTAGCAATTGCAATAATTTATAGCATTAATCTCTATAACGCTAAATCCTTAAGTTTCATTACAGATTAAATAGCATTTATTATTTTCATATAGATAGTAATTTTATTAACACTTTAAGCATTTCTCATCATTACACTAAATACAGTTTGCTCATTTAAATAAGCATAATTGGCAAATGGAATCTTTATCATTGTCTTATTCAGTTATATCACAAGTAGAATCACAACTATTTCCGTTTTTTAATTTAAATCCTTTTTAGCATTAAATACACTAACTACCATCTTAAGAACAGAAGTCACAATTTTAAATAGAAGTACTGCAAGAAATGCATTATTTTTAATCATTTAGGAAATATCCATCAGAACAAATAAAGCATTCATTATTTTCACATAGTTAGCAGTTTAATGTACATTAAGGAACACACTTATGTTGAGAGTTAAAAGTAAATCCTTATGAGCAAATACACTCTCCATTATACATAACTGTATTTTATTATTAATCACACTCCTAACAATATTAATAATTCTAGCATTTTATGCAGTTTGCTATATATTCTGAACATTATAAGCACTTATCTAGATATCTCAAGTAAAATTGATCTATTTCACATCTTTTAGTACATTAGTTATTTATCCGAACTTAATCAGAACTTGCGCAAACACAACTTTAAAAAGTATCATCCAATTGCAAATTTAAGCTTTAGCAATCTTAAACATCTGTTGTATCATAAATATTTAAGTTATATCATACACATATTTTATATCCTTCATAGTTATAATTTTAATAATTACTGCATTCATTAATACATTAAATTTTTCCGCTATCGTCTATATTTATTAAATCTTTAGTACAGAAGCAATTTGATCCTAATTAACATAGTGGAAATAAGCTACAATCATAGCCACAAAAATAGCATTCTTATTAAACGGAGATAAAGTTAATAGGACATTACTAAACACATTTATAGTTTAACAAAAGGAAAGGATTAGTACATTTTACACAAATAGCATAGTTTAAATAATTTTAATTTAAACTTTATTAATTTAAATTAATTCTACATTCTTAGCAATTTTAAATTAAATCAGAGCATTATTCACATTTCTGTTTAAATCTGTTAAAAACTTGTCCAGGACCACATTTACACGTCATTATTGCTTTGTCTATTAATAAGTTACCAGGACATGCGCTTAGACATAAAGTATCTTATCCTTCTATTTTATAAAAGGATTGCTAGCATTTAGAGCAGATTACATCGTAACTGCCTTCACTATTAGTCTCTTAGCATTTCTCGCAATTTTTAATAGGGCATTTTTCACAGGACTTAGTTGCACTCTTTCAGAAAAATCCCTCCTAACACATACAGTAGTTAATGTTTTCGTTGTCTACCATGCCTCTTCAACCTTCTAATTCAGGGCATTTTGTTAAGCAAATAGATTTTTCGTAATATAAGGTATAATATAAGCACTATTTTTAAGCTTACACCTTATATGAGAAGAACATACAGAGCAATAGAATAAAAAGAACTTGGCCTAAGCTGGAAATTATAGAGCTAAGATTTGAAATTAAAGTTAAATAATTTCTCTTTGCTTGCATTTTATAAATTCGAGCTTTTAATATTAGCTTTAATTATCTTTAAAAATGTAGGAAATTATTATACTCTAACAATTAAAAGTCTATTTTTTATTTATTCTATTAGACTTCTTCCTTCTATAACTTCATATGGATAGCTATTAAATGTTCAACTATTTTAATACGAAAAATTATTAAGCTTTGCATTTAGTTTTTCCTCTGAGATATTTTTAGAATTTTCTCCTTAAAAAAGAAATGTTTGTAGACTGACTAAAGAAATATTTAAATAAATTGAAAATAAAGAAAAAATGGATAAGGCTATATATGCATCTAAGGTATAAACTCTATAATAATTCTTTATCTTCCTTTATAAATAAATTATTATGCTTTTAATTATTCATAGTAGGTTATTTTAAAAATATACATCCTTCTGGATATGATACAAATAAGTAAGCCAATAATTAAGAACTTACATTAGGAATTGTTTAAGATAAGCTGGTTTAAGTGCCCTCATTTAATAATTATTTAGTAATCAAATAAAATCCTTACTCTTTATCTTTTATTTTGGATTTACCTTTTATTTTAAATAAACTTAGCTGCTATTTTCAATTGCCTAGACTTAATGAAAGAAGCATTTGTAGCTATTTTAAATAAGTTGTAGCAATAAAAATAAAAAGCTATAAGTGACCAAGAAAGTAAATTCCGAAGCAAAGAGAAAGAAAAAAAATTATTTCAATTATTAATAATAAAATTATCTAAGAGACTTAGAATAATTAAAAAGAAAAAGCTTCTAAATTTTATTTCTAGCTATATCAATTTTTTTTGGTTTAAAAAAATCAAAGAATTGATAGAAACTTATCAAAGCAGTGATAGTATTTTAATATTTATTTGCCAAATATAAAAATAAGCAGTGCTTATAAAATCTAAGTTATATCTAAGATCTCTCTCAAAAATCAAGTTAGCTCTCGTTTTTTAAATTGCAAGCTAATTTAGTTCTTATATTTAAAAATCCAAAGAATAATTGTCTTAGGAATAACCCTAGCTCATGTATTAAATATATCAAAGCATATCTAAAATTTAAAAGATTGTAATATAAAAGCCTGCAAGCACTTCATTTATTGAATATGCAAAATGATTCTAATTAAGTTTTCCTTGCTACAAATCTTAATTTAAGTTAGGAGTCATTGAAATTTTCCTAAATAGCCTAGATAAAAAATTTGACTGAGATAATTTAAGGAATGTATATCCTATTTAAAGCATAATAAAATAATATAAGAAATAATAAACGATGGCTACAGTTCTTAGTATGTTTAATCTAAATTGATAAACTTGCGAAGGTTAAAATAATAATTAAAATCTCTATTAACTAGGAAGCTATAAAATAGATGTGTTACTTATCTAATAAATAACCAGATTAAATAGATTTGTTTCTGTAATCGTATTATGAAATTTATTATTATATGATAAAGCTATTTTCATATTAAATATATCTTTTTTAATTTAGCTTTACCTTCAATTATTTCCAAAAATAGATAGTCAACCAATACTTTTGAGTTTCTTTATAATCTAGCTTTTGCATAATAAAATGAAGCAGAAGAGTTTTTATAGAGCTTAATGGTTTTCTCTAAAATGCTAGTTAACTTCCTTATTAATAGTAATAATCTCTTTTGATACTAATTTAATTATTAATAAAACTAATAAAGTTCTTTCTTATAGAAGCAAGAATAGGAACTAAATAGCTAAAAGTTTATAATCCCTACTTAGAGAATCTAATTTATCTAACTTTATTTGATTAATCAGTCTATAATAAATCTATAAAAGTATCTAATCTTTAATGTTAGTATCAATCAACGCATCTTCACTGATAGTAGTAATAAGAACTCCAGTTATAAAATTAAAAAAGGTAGCTTTATAGAATTATCTTGTGATTTATGTAGCTCATTTAAATTTGATAAATATATACATGCTAAAATAGAAAGTTCGAAATTTAATATCAAACATATTCTAATTTATGTCTAAACGAAACTCATTTTTAAGCAAGGCTTTAATAAAGCATCTATTTTTTAAAGCAACCTTTAGTTGATCTCTTGCAAATAGCTTAAATTCAAAATTAAAGTGTCTTATAAAATTTTTGAATAGAGACAAAGCAACAGCAAACAATTTCAAAAGAGACTAAAAAAGCGAAAGATTTATACTAGTGAATTATTAATTTTACCCTTAAAAGTTATATACCTTATGATAACTTTTGCTTCACACTAAAGCAAACAATTTTAAAATAAATAAAAACATTTTATTTTCTCATTCTTGCTAAAAAATCCTAGTTTATTTCATTTAGAGTGTTTCTATAAAATCTATCCTGTTATTCTTTTTAAATTATTATTCATATAGGTTGAAAATTTAAAATAAATGTTTAAAAATAACTTTAAGAATGATAGATATAATAGCTGTATTTAAAGAAAGGATTCTAAGCTATTTATCTATTAATCTGTAAATCTAATAAATATTAGATATAAATTATGTTTATGAGACTTTTAATTTTTACAATTAACAATGGAGTTCTACAGTCTAATTTATAAAAATAAATAAAAGGTTGATATGCTTTATAATAAATTACACTTATACTTTAACTGTCATTTTGGGATATTAAATCCTATTTTACTATACATTTATTCAGTTCAAGTTTGTAGATATTTTCATCATCTTTTTTAAATCTCGCTTATTTCAAAAATTTAGCTGACTAAGCTTTAAATTAAGTTCCCAATTTTTATTTCAAATGAATTTATCTATTTACTTAATCATTAGCATAGCTTATACACTTTTAACTATCTTACAATAGTTAACATTAAGAAGTCCTTATTTGAAAAATTAAATAGCCTAGCTTTGTATTTATATGTGATCTTGCTTCTTAATCTATCATACAACTTAAGATTATCTAAGAGTGCTTTATTTAATATTATACCATTCATAACTATTAAAATTGATAAAATTTTAATTTATTTATTCAAGCAATTAACTTAATTTAAAAATAGCTCATGCTTTGTATATCCATCACTCAAAAAACAATATTTCCTGTATTTTTCCCTTATCTTATTTTAACTTCCCTTAATTTATCTTTGATAGTTTGCAACTGAATTTTAAATATGAATCTTTTTTATTTTCCCACTCTTCAAATTAATTATACTCATAAACGTGTAGAAAATCCTTTTATTTCTATTCTGAAAATTCTTCTTCAGCAGTGACGTAAAAAAGTTATTACTCGTATTGATAATTTAATACAGCCTTGCAAAATAATTTTCCTAAATCTAGATAAGGAAAATTATTCCTATGATTAAATATCTAGCTTATGCAATATTTTTGCTATGAATCCTAAAAAATCAGGTACCTAAGTGTATAAATTTTATTTTAGGATAATTTCTAAAAATTGTTTAAGTAACTGCTATTTTACTTCTTCTTCACGTAAATTTAAAGATATCTCCTTTTTTATTAATTTATTTCGCTTAGATTAACTACATTCTGCTTTGCTATTTATTCTGAGCAATGTCAATTTATTTTCAAGTAGTCATATAAACTAATCTTGCTAATCAAAAGAAAATTTTTCTTTGTCATTTATTATTTTTATTCCTTCTGCAGTTTGTTTATAACTTCAAGATATTTGTATTCCGTTTTTAGTTTTTCTGTATCAAGTAGTTATTTATTTCTACATTTTTCGATTTTGAATCAACATTTGGTATACTCATACATTATAATACAATGAATGCATTTTCTAAATAGGACCAAAATCTGGCAACTATTTATTAATAGTTTTCTTTTTTCCTAATAATTTATGAATGATGATATTAATAAAGATTTAATGATTTTCAATTATATTTCTTACATGAATAAAGTAGAATTAAAAATTATTAATTAAAAAGCTTTAATACACTAAAGTGTAAAAAGCTAATTTCTTCATTATAATAAATTTAATTATAACGAGATTGTATTAACTATTTGTCTACTTTACTACATTTTATTATCAAGTTCATTCTAAATTATCAACTTTTAATAACTGTCTTTTCTATAATTATTAAGTCGGTGTAGTCTAGGTGGTTAGGGCACGACGTTGTGGCCGTCGAAACCGGAGTTCAAGTCTCTGCACCGACATTTTTTAGCTTTAATTAATTAAATTAAAAATATAAGAATTACATTTCTTAGTTTTTCTAGTTTTGTCTAGTTCTTTAACTCTTCTACATTTAAAATACATTTATTATATAATAAATTATTGCTCTTTTCTATAATTTTTTTAATTATTTATCCTCATACTTCACTTTCAATTATTACTCTTCTTTTTCAATCATTTAATCTACCATTCATCTATTTTTTATCTAACTAATCCCAAATTTTTTTGTTTTGGAGAGATTGTAAAATTAATAAAATAAATGACTTTAATACATTTTTATCTTCTATAATCTAAAACACTCTTTTTTAACTTAATACTTTCTCTGCTTCTTATATTATATTTTCATTCTTTTTACTAGTTTTCCCTTTCTCATTTTAAATTATTATTTGTTCTATTTGCAAGGCTTTATCAACTTTAGCATCTTTCTTTATAGCATTAGCATTAATATCTTAATTTTTCTTTAATGATTCGCTTTTATATACAGGAGATATTTCATCTAAATGAAGATTAACAAATAGATAATTTTATAATTTATTTTCTTTCAATTTTTATTTGAACTAATTTTATAGTGATAAAACTTGAATAAATCATATAAAACTTAATTTATAAAAATTTACCTTGAGATAAATTAAGGAAATCAAGTATAAATAAAGTATAATAATAATAGACTTATCGTGATTTCTTTTTCTATAGATCATCTCTGTTTTAGTTAAAATTAATTGTTTTATTTAAAAAAACCTTCCTTGCTGCTTACGAAATTGTATATAGCTTTTTTCTTTTTTTTCTCTTTAACTCAGTCCTCTTCTTTTTCTTTTTGATTGCCTATATTTAACTCCTCTTTTACATTTTTCTTATTATTATATTAATCTTTGACGTTATTGATTCATAAAATTCCATTTCTTAATATAGTTTCTACTATAAATTCACCTTTTCTTGAGTATTTTAATTATCTTAGCTTAATCCAAAGTTTTTTTCTATTATTTATTTTTGTTAAACTATCAATACTGTTTTACCAGATGACTTTCCTCTTGCAGAAACGAAATCTTGATTTATTTCTTTGATTAAAGGTGTAAACTGGCTTTTTCTCTTTTTTATATTACCAAAGTTTTCATTAATTTAATTTAATTACATTATTGATTGTATATATAGGCCAAGCAGAAGTATTCGTTCTTTTATTTATTTAAAATACTCATAATTTCCCATTTGTTGCTAATATCCTTTTTTAATCATTTATCTTCCTGTGGCTATATAAAAATCTTATTTTTCATTTAACTCTATGACTTAAGATTTGAAGGTATGATTTCCAAGAGTAGCTGGTATATCTCCTTTTATTTGTTAAAGTTTAAGATTATTTATTTTACTTTTGAAGAAATTTATTTTATTAGATTAATATAAAATTAGTAAATTATAATAAAGTAATTAATAGATCCGATTCTAGTCTATTAATAAGCTTCAATTAGATAGCAATGTTTAGAAAAATGGAATTAATATAGAGGAATCTTGGCTATATTTACCTTACAAGTTAGATTACTTCTAAGCTTTATATAAACCTTAGTTCAAATAGTTTAAATACTTAAATCCTAATTTTTAACTTATTTAATTAAGGAACTTATGCTATATATTTGTACTAAGTGAACATTTTATTAGTTTGAAGATAATATAAGATACCCTAAGTTACGTCTATTAGAATATATAATAAATATTAGTTCATCTTATAGAGATGAATCAATACATAGACTTATAATAGCAAATCAATAAAAGTTACTATTTAAATTAATAAGCAACAGAGACTTACTTACTAGAAGTCTTTCACTAATAATTAAAGTAATGATTTTATTTAAATTATAATACCTTTTCTATAATTGAAGCAGTCTTTATTCATTACTACTAGTTATCACTGGAAATGAATTGTATAGATGTGCTAAGTAATTAAAATTAAGTTATAAATAATCAAATTTAGTATAATTAAAATATAAAGGAAGGAATGTCTTTAAATCTCATACGAAGATATTAATTATATAATAAGATTTTACAGACTTAAAAGCTATTATTTAGAGCTTCTTTAAAATTATTAATATTATTTCTAAAGGTAAATATAAGTTTTAAAGATTAGTGCTTCGTTGAGAACCTTAATTTCATAACTAAAAGATAAAATTTCCAAAGCATATTAAGAGAGTGAGAAATTATCTGCAAACCAATCATAATTAGAATAAGAAAATGTGGAAGAATGAAATGATAAAGCACAAATCTAGGTGAAATGTCATTAATAAAATAAGAAACTCAAATCAACCTTGTTTTTCAAAGTTTCTAGCTATAAATTCCAAAACATAGTGAATTGATAAAATGATGTTAGATTATTTTAAATAAAAATTAAGAAAAGAAATTAAAATTAAGAATAAAGATTTATAAGTCTAATTTATTAATTAAATTTTATCGTTCTCAAATTTACCAGCGTAATAAAGATAACGTTTTAATTTTTCGATATTTATATATTACAAAGCAATTGACAACATTAAAATCCTTAAAGAATCTATTAATATAATTACTCAATTATCTCTATGATCTAAATCAATTAAGTTTAGATAGATAAGTAATCTTACTTTTAACTAGATGATAAGTATATTTCTATTTCCTTTGAAAAGCATTTTAATGAATGAAATAAAATTTTCTTATGTAAATATTCTACTTTTAGAGTGAGTAGCATTAGCTTTATTTATTAGGCTTAATTTTAAGTTTATGGTACTGATTCCTTCTTTTCAAATAATTTAGATTTGTTTTGAAAGAATTAGCTTTTCCTAAAGAACTAAAATTTGATTCAGATCATTAGTTTTAAAATTAATTTGAAAGTAATATTTAATTTATAAGAAATTAAGTCTAGAATGGTTGTGTTGATTATATATACTGACTATGAAATAAGATAATATCTACTTAGGAAAAAGAATTATTAAATGCTATATATAATTAGTAAATTGAAGTAGTAGGCTAATTATCTTAATTAAGCTATTCATTCTATTTATTTTTATATCATAAACTTCTTTTACTAATTAAAATCAAAGCTTTATAAATAAGGATAAACCATCCCATAAGCTTATTTAATAGTTTCTTGATACATAACTAATTTCTTTATTTTTACCTTGAATATTTGATTAAGTTTGGTTCAGCTAAATGTTTAGAAGCCACTAGCTCCTTTTTAAATTATAATGATAGCTGTAGATAAAGATTTGAGCTATTATTTCTGATTTAATTGCGAAAGCTTTTCAGTTTAAGCATTATTAATTATATTAATTATAGGTATGCTTAGCTATTATTTTATCCTAGTATTTGATAATTAAAGCTAATTTAAAGATTAATTCTAATAAATGAATCCCCTCTATGTCTCCTTTATTTTGTTTGGAGTTTATATATTATCATTGTAGCATAGTATGCTAGTAGTAAGTTCTGATAAATCAAATTCTGAGCTAGAGTAGATAATAAGATAAAATGTATGGAGAAGCTAGAGTTATAAGGTAATGACATTAAAAGAAAGTGATTAGTTTAGTATCTATGAGGAAGTTTAGTTTTACTATGAGAACCATAATTTATTCCTTGTAATAGACATTACTGCAACTCCTGTTTTCTCATTTCATGTAAGTAGAGCTTGCTAAGCCCTTAATTTACTACACTTTGTAGTGGACTAATAGCCTCAAAGCAATGTATGAAAATCTAACACCATCTTTACTGATCCAAAACTGTAAGAAGAAATGAAGGGTATTAAGATAATCCTAGAGTATTTTAACTGGAATTAGATTGGAGTGATTTAGGATGAATACTAAGGAGTTAATACAAAGATGTTTATTGAAAACTTATAAAATAAGATAAGACTCTAAGCCATTTATTCCAGCTAAAAACCAATAGAATATCACATAAAAACTCAATAAGGTTACTTAAAATCTTAAGGAGTTAGCATATTTTTATTCATGGCAAAGTCACAATTATCAGTTGATATTTGACAACTAATAAAGTAACTTAAATTAAACAAAGTAGGGTTCTAATGAATTTATACCTAAAGTGCCTTTGTTAGTATGTATGAACATCTCCATAACTTAACGCTGCCTGATGGCTTTATTGGCGTTTCTAAAGGAATTTATAAGTCCTTAGCTGAGTTATAGTGATACTACTTAAATTTGTATATCAATCAGGTTAATCAAATAATGGAAAGTTGTGGAGGCATTTATTAGTTTTCTTGCTTCTTAAGTAGCTTTAAAGAAACTTCCTCTGAATATAGAATTTATAATGTTCAAAACGGAACTCTCAAAGAAATAGCAATCATTCATACTCAAAATAACTCTATTGTTTTAAACCATCAGTTCTTATTCATGGGGCCTTCATTCGACCCACCAAATGGTAAAGAAATAATTATTGAAATTTCCTATCAGTCAAGCAATCTTAATCCAGACGGCACTCCTTAAAATTGAGTTGACACTATCATCTAAGCAATTGAACTAGCAGTCGTAATGATAAACGAAAGGTAGGATATTTTAGCTTATTACTATATAAAAGTTAATGGATATTCTATAGGCGCTAGTACATGAGACTATGAGTTTGGTGATCAAGAATATAAAAGAATGGTAAATAAATTTGGTATAGGCAAGATAGGTCCATACACTTCAGGAGTAACTAAGTAATGGCTGTAGTATTTATATGATAAAGGAGATTATAGACCAATGATAGGAACAGCTAGCAATGAAATATTTTCGAATATCACAAAATACCCTAATTTTATGAGAACTTATTACTCAGATGCTTTTATGGCTGTTCTCCAAGTTTTAATGATTAGAATCTACAAATGAAGCAAGTTTGCTCTTATCTACTAAAATAACACTTGAGCAGTTGGTTTAGCAAATGGTTTAGAAAGAGAAGCTTAGAAACACAGTATAGAAATAATGAATTCAGAAAATATGAGATTAATTCCAGAATCGATAAAGGGAGAGTCAGAAGAAGAAAAATAGAAATGAAAGCCACAAGTTGAAGAGTTTTATAAAAGTGGAACAAGAATTGGCATAGCTATTATTAATCCTGACGAGCTATTTTATTTAATTCTTCCTTATCTTTATGAATTAGGAAGCAGATAAGGAGATTGAGTCTGATTAGCAAGCGCTTGAATAATCTAAGATTTTATAGTAGCTGCTAATTCTAATTAAAAATTAAAGCATCAACTGGATATAATTAAAGGAGCTTTATAGTACGATCCTTCATCTTATGTTGGATAATTTGGGTAAGAAGTTTCAAAGAGATTTGAAGAAGTTTACGGAGTAATACCTTATTCTTCTTCATCTTACTCATATGATTCAACTCTTTTACTTTGTGAAGCCATTGATTCTTTGATAAAGTAAGGGAAAGACTATGACGTGGCTGAAAGCCTAAATTAAGAATTAAGAAAGATTAAAATAGTTGGAACAAGCTAATAAAGGCTTCAAATAGAAAAAGGAACTAATGACCCAAATTCCAAAAACTATGATATTATAAACATAAGAGATTCTGATGGAGATGGAATTTGGCTGGATGAAAAAATAGGTATTTTATGTTAAACTTGCTCCATTATCATTTAATTAGATTAAGATGTTATGTGGGGAGACGGAAATTCGTAAACTCCTTTAGATCATATAACTGACATAGATTGCCCATTCAGATCTAGAGATATTGAGAGCTCAAAATCTGGGTAATTAGCATATAAAATAATTTTTAGCGCTTTCGTTTTAATAGCAGCAATCTTAAACTGAGTTGGATATAAAAGTTGGTAAAAAATAGAAGTTCATTAAATAGCAAAAAAGACTGAAATGACATTAGAAGATGGAGTTCACTTACTAATTTTAGCAATCGAATAACTCTAACTTCTTTCAATAGGACCTAACTTTGATAAAATAGGAGAAATACTTGAGTAAGCTTTGAATCTAAGTAATTTGTAAATTGATGGACCTGAGGAGTAAGGAGACGAGATATTGAAGGTATCATTCTACTTGAGCTGCTTAATGTGCTATGTTTAGGTATTATTGAACTTAGTTCTTTTCTTAAGATTGGAAATAAAATACCAGAAATCAGTTTTTATGAGGTACTTAGTTCAGTTTTCATTTATCTTTTTACCCATAAGTTCAGAATTACTATATATTCCTATTTTATGAAATCTAACTGATATTTTCATCTGTGAAGATGGAGTAGATTTTAACTTGAACGGAAAAATAGAACTTAAGGAAAGCTTTTTGAAAAACGACTGCAGCATTATATGCTGAACAAGCGATCATACTAAATAATTAATTTTATCTTTAGTTAGTATGATATTTTTCATCCCATTAAATAGCATTTTGAAATTCTTAACTTAATGCTTTAATCCAGATCTGAACATAAGAAAATACCCTGGTAGTTTCCATTTTAAAAGCTTTGTATTATTTTTGATAGTCATGATCTGTAGAATATTCTAAGAAAGTAGCATTATAGTTGGAATCTTGTAGGTTACTATTTTCTTCACTTATGGGCTAATTTCCTTTTACTGAAAGATATACAATTATGACTGGCTTAATTATCTTCAACTCTTAATTTACTTTATGCTTTCAGAATGCACTTTAATAGCTGCTTTTTCTGCCATTTTTGAAGAAACTCAGTAATCTACATGAATCATTACTTTAGTACTTTCCTTAGCATTTACTTTAACTTTTGGATACTTTGTTTTACTTCGTAGAGCTCAAAGGTTTATTTATAGAAAAGAGCAAGATAATACTTTGTGGTGAAGGTTTGCTTTTAAACCCTTTGCTAACGTATCAATGTTAGAAAAGATAATTAAGGAGTAAAAGGGAAGTAGACTTTCTATTAGTTTAAGTAATAACCTAATTTAGGACCAAATGAGATCTTCTTTCTTTGACAAGCAACCAAAAGATGAAAAAGCATATTTATAGTAACTGGTACAAATATAAAGTAAGCTATAAAACGAAAGCTTAAACTAAACTAAAATAGAACTAGAAGACTCCTTTCTAAAAGAAAAGTTAGAAGTCCCTAAGTTAAAAAAAAACCTATCCTTTAGAAAATCTGATATTGAACACTAAGGAAACATCTAGTCAAATAACTAGCAAATAGAAGAGGCTCAGAGTTAAAAGTCTTTTAATATTTCAAAGCTTTCTTCTTTTACTGTTAATGAGCATCTTTAAAAATAAGAGAAGGAAATCAATTAAGAAGAACAAATAAAAGTCTCATAAGAAGCAAAAAATGAATATAGTGCTTAAAGCAGTGAGGAATAAAATGTAGTAAACTAAAAGGAGAAGTCAGCTTCTAATAACTCATAGTAGTAACTACTAGCAATCGATTTTAATGGCAATTGAAATTTCTCGTGCTCTATATACATATAGCTTTTAAAAATTAAATTTAAAAAATACTAAATTACTATTTAGATAATTATAATACTTGTCTTAGAATTATAAGAAAAATATTTAGAATAGAGTCTCTAAAGTAGCAAAGATAGATAAAAGCATCTGTATTAATAAATAACAATTTAAAGATAAATTTTATAAAAATGCTTATCATAATAATGATTAAGTTTAACTCTTAAAAGGAAAAGGTAGGATTTCTTAGTCAAATTTTAAATTTATATATTTTTATTAATTTTATACTTTCATGCTTTTAAGTTAATAAAGCAAAGGAAATAAATGCAAAATCTAATTAATAAATTTCTAAATTAATAACTCTAAATTTCACTAAATTTGTCTGTAAATTTTTATAAAAATGTAGTTGTTTAGTGTTGTTATTTATAGAGATTCCTTACTAATTAAAAAGAATTAAATTTACTATTTAATTTCAATTTCTTATTGATTTCTTATATTTTCTAACTATATTTAGTAGCTTTTGTTTAACTAATTTAGATAAATTGATTAAAGACTTAGAAGGTTATTAATCATTTTAAGGTACTTCTTTTATTAGTTTCGTATTGAGTATTTTATGACTGTTTTAGCTAAGTTAGTAATTTAGTTATTTTAAATTCGCTTATAAACTAAAGGATTGTTTTGTCTATTCAGTATAAATCATTCTTACATCTCTTTGAGTTATTTCAACATGTTTAAAACTCTAGATCTCATCTCATTTTAAAATGACTATCATTAGAGGAATATTCTAATTTAAGACTGATCAAACTAAAGTTGTAAGTTAAGTTTAAATATAGCCTTAGCACATAATGATGGGTATTAGTAATACTATTGTAGTAATAGCTTTTAATTATAATACATTTAGTTTAATTAGTTTAGAACCCTTAATTATCAATCTTTCCCTAAAAGCCTATATACTTATAAAGATATATAAGTAAATTATTATACAGCTTAGATGCCTTTTATGAGGACATGCTTTAATAATGCAACTTACTTCATAATAGTTAGTTATAATTTAGATTTTAGTTACTTTATATCAATAAATGTAATATTAGCAAATTAAAAAGCTACTAATATATGCAGAACTTTGGTTATATTTCTGAAATTATACTCATATAACTATATCAGCTAAATATACAAAGCTATTCATAGGGTAAAATATTTTACTTTGTGAGATTTTAAAAGCATTTTAGTTGATTAGACTGAAGATAAATATTATAGAACTATAAAAGTATAATTGTATCTAATGCTTATTCCAAACTGAAAAAGATAGGTAAGAATTATTAAATGCAAAGTAACTTAAAAAAATGAATACAATTTCCTGAAGGATTAAAGCAATTTGAAGAAGTAGTTAAAATATTTCATTAGCGAGAAATTTCATCTAATGAACAGCAAGATTAATTAATACAATCTACTTGAAAGAAAGATAAACTTGCCAGGAACAAATATTAAGGAGGTTTTATGTCTAATATTTGCTAAGTAAATTAATAAAAAGTAGATTTAACTACAAATTAATGTGAAGAAAAATTAAATAGTAGCTACTTAATAGATCATAGAAATTATCCTGAAATAAAATTTATACACTAAGATACTTGATTTTACAATTTCTTTAGGGATTCTCAGCAAAAAATTGCGTACATCAGATGTCTAATATGCAGATCATAATAATCCTTATCTAGACTTAGGGAGAAAAATTTATGAGGTTGTATTTGATTATCAGTATGATTAATATCCTAATTTTGTGTCATTGCTGAGGAAGAATCTTCAGGATAGTAATAAACGGGTTTGCTTTAAATTCATGAATAAAGCTAATAAAAAAGAGATGAAGTAATAAAAGTTAACCCTATTTACAAAACAGCAGCAAGCATTGTGGGCAGCTTATATATCAAAGAAAAATACAGGAATTCTATTTTTTAAGTTACCATACACAAAATATGATCATATGCAAAAAATTTAAATTTGGTAGCATAATTAAAGTAGCTATATTAATATCTAATTTAACATTTATAAATAATAAAGATTTAATAGAAGACTCTTGAAGTGATTTATAGGAGATAATTATATAAAAGACCAATTAATAAATCACTTTCGAATGCCTGGATTTGGATAATTTATTTTTAGATTCCAAATAATAATTTGATTATAAGCTAGAAAGAGCAAATTAGTGTTAAGATTATATTAAATAATAAGCTAAACAAAATAAATTTATTAAGGGAATGCTTCTTTAAACTTTAGATATCTATTTAATTTATTCTTAATATATGCATAACTTACCAAATAAAGAGAGAAAATAAATATGATTTATAAAATGAAATATTAGTAACTAATGAAGCAAAAATAGAATCTAAATGATCTTAAGGATTTTATTTATTTTAAATCTATAATCTTCCTTCATTCTATTATATTCCTTAAATTTAGTTTTAAAACTTAATCTCAGTACTAATAGTTTCTTTATACAGCGTAAAGTAAATTTTTATGGTATAATTAAAATTAAGATAATAAAACTATTTGAGATTAAAGTTAGTTTGTAAGTTATAAATCCAAACGTATCTCATCTTATACTATATCATTTATCCTTTTCTAGTTATAAGCTTTTACATCTTATTTTTAATTACTAGCTAACTGAATCAAAACTTAGTTCGTATTTCATTTTGCAAATAATCCTAACATTTTTTAAAACCTGAAGAACTACAAAGTGTGAAGGCTGATTTAAGATAAAAAATTATGAGATAGAATGACCTAAAAATATCATTCCGAAGGAAGCTAAATTTGGATTTATCTTTTGAAATATAATTCTAATTATTAACGTTAAAAAAGCATTTTACAAACACAGAATTTATCGATTCTAAAGGATTAAAAATTATCATAAGCAAGCTTAAGTTAAACAAAGAGAAAATAGATAAAGTTCTTCTTGTTATTTCTAAAGAATTATAAACTAAATGTATATACACAATTAGCCATATGATTAGATAGCTTTTATAAGCAATATTAATTTTCCTTATAGTTCAATTATATTTTATATTTTCATTCTTTTTCATAAAAATGTAGACGTCTCTTAATTTAAATAACTAGAGAGCTTATAAAATAATAAAGTCTAAATTTATATAGTTCCAAGATGATAGATGGGATAATCTAAACTAAACGAATGATTATATTAAAGGATTTGGTTATAAAAATGATGTTTAAGTATATTAATCTCTTTAATATAAATTATAAACTATTTAATTTTAGTAAATTAGATATCTAAAGTTAAAATGAAAGGCAAATCTTTTTAATTTAATTTGCATAATCTAAATTTAATTATCCCTTTATTTAGATTTTTTCTGATAAACTGGCTTAGATCTCTTAGTCTTTATTTAACTAACATTAACCAAATATTTATTATATAAGTTAAAACAATAACAGAATATAGAACATTTTTGATATGCTTTAGATTAGTTAAAGACTTATACTTTTATTAATGATAATCATAATGCAAAATTTTAATCTAATAATAGTATTATATGCTAAAGATATAGCTATAATAGTTATTAATCTTAACTATCTTTGTATGTATTTAATTGGTTAACTAATTGCTTAAGCAGATTATATAAATATCTTTATTTTATTAAATTAGGTAAGTAGTTTAGTTATAAGAATAGATCCATTAAGAAGGATAAATTTGCTACCTAAAATAATTCTTCCTTAGTCTATAATAATAAAACACTTTTAGCTTTTAATTCATTTAGCAAGCTTTAATTGTATATTTTGCTAGAATTTAAATACTTTCGCTAAATGAAGTTTTAGTTTACCTTCATGCTTCTCTGAAGTTACCTAGCAATTCATTAAATAAGTAAAAATATTATGTAAATAAGATAGATTTAACTTCTATCTAAGCATCCATGTAACTACACGATTGTGAATAATAAGGGTTTGCTTATTTAATCCAGTAATATTCTAAGGATTTATTCTTCTCGCTATAGAACTAGAAGAAATAATCTATTTAAACAATTATAAGAAAATTAATAGTAAATGCTGCTTAATTATAAAACTTAAGCTTTAACATTTTTTATTTAGACTTCAATGATAATTTAATATTAGAGAGCAAGTGCATCAAATATAAATCAAGCTAAACAAATAATTTTTCAAATGTCTATTAATAATAGATATCTCACATACACAAAGCTAAATATTTTCTATTATATTACATAAAATTAATAAATAAACTAGCTAATATTAGAGTCATTTTTTACCTAAACAAGCTATTAAATCTTTTATTAGATCTGATACACTTTTAATTTTCTTTTCCATCTATATTATTTTTAATTTTAAGTGACTATTTTTAAATAAATTGGGTAGATAAAGCTATAAAGTTATATAATTATTTCAGTTTAAAATCTTTAAATTAAATACATTAAAGCATTATAAATTTAAATCGCAAAAGTGATTTAAACTTTTTTTTTGCTTGGAATGAAATTAAAAGCTTCTTTTAAATTTTTATCTTTTACCTATTATAGAATTCTGCTAAATAGAACTTGATTCTAAAGTGATATGGTAATAATTATACAGCTTTAAACAAGTTAATTTGCTAAAACTTATTTTATTAGCTTTATTGCATCCCTTTTATATTTAATTAAATAAGCTTACCAATTATTATCTAATTATTAAGCAAAAGAGTTAGTAGGTATATTATAATACTCTCCTACTAAACTAAGTTTTATCTTTTATTTTGAATAATTAATTTCTCTCTATTTATAAAATAAACTCTTTAATGCTTGTATTTGCATTAGTCTAGTTTATAAGACTCTTAAGCTTAAATGAATATAATACATAGTAATTTATTAATCAATGACTAAATACTCATTTAATAGAATTAGAAGTTATTTAAATTATGTTTATTAGCATTAAAACAGTAGCTATCAAGGAGATATACTTAGCAATTTCTACTCCTGGGATTATTTGATATATTTCCTATATTCTTCTAGCATCGTTTGTACAAACTCTTAGTCGTTTTATTCTTTGAGCATTTAGTTATTAATTTTATGACTTCTTAAAATCAAATTATTTATAGATGCTTCTATTTCTTTTACCTAGCTTAAATAATCTTCCTAAAGTTATTAGCTTTATTCTATCTATTATTTTTACACTTCTAATTAAGAATAAAACTCCTTATACTCTATTTAATCTATTTTTGCTATTATTTCCTCTTACTTTAAGAAATCCTATACACTTTGAATATATTGCTTCAATTTTGTTTTAGCTTCTATCTCTTATTTCAAATTTTAGTCTTATGTCTTGTAATCTTCAGCTTCTTTTATCATTCTTTATAATTCATACCTGCTAAGTCTTCCTTTATTATTTAAAAGCGTTACTTAACTTTCTTTTCCCGATGTTTTATCAACTGCTTTTGCTTTAGATATGAAATTAGCATCAACATCGAAAATAATTTCTATTATTGGTACTCCTTTTGGAGCTGGTTGAATATCATTAAGATAAAATTAAACTACTAAATTATTATCTTCAGCCAGTTATCTTTCACCTTCAAATACTTATATTAAAGCACTTTACTAATTATCAACATCAGTTGTGTAAAATTTGGATTTTCTAATTGGTATTGTTGTATTTCTTTAAATTATAACATCCATCAATCCGCTAGCTGTTTTTATTCCTAAGCTTAAATATGTCAAATCAAAAATACAAAATTAGTGGCAATCTATTGGACGAGAAAGAATTTCTCCTTATACAGCTGCACCATAAGCAACAACTTCATCTGGATTTATAGTTTTACATGGTTCTTTTCCATTAAAGAAATCTTATATCAATTATTATACTTTCAGCATTCTTGTAGATCCTCCTACTAATACTACTTCACTTACTTGACTTTTCGATATTTAAGCATCCTTTAATACTCTTTCAACTGGATCTATTGTACTTCTGAATAATTCCATACATAACTCTTCAAAGCGAGCTCTAGTTATTGTTGTTGCATAATCCTCTCCTTCATATAATGAATCTACTTCTATACTTGCACTTGTAGCTGCTGATAAAATTCTTTTTGCCCGTTCACATTATGTTCTTAATCTTCTTATCGCTCTTTTATTACTTCTCATATCCAATCCTGTCTTTCTCTAAAAGTCTACTGCGCAATACTATACAAGTCTATTATCAAAATCTCCACCACCTAAACGAATATTTCCTGCTATTGCTTTCACTTCAAATATTCCTTCTTCTATCGTTAATAAACTAACATCAAGTATACTTCCTCCAAATTAAAAAATCAATACATTTATCTCATCCCTTGTCTTCTTATCCAAACCATAAGCTATAGCTGCAGCTGTCGGCTCATTTATTATTCTCAACACATTCAAACCTGCTATTGCTCCTGCATCTTTCGTTGCTTATCTTTAAGAATCATTAAAATATGCTGGAACTGTTATTAATGCCTTATCTACTAATTTTCCTAAATATGCTTCGGCTGTTTTCTTCATTTTTTCTAAAATCATCGATGATATTTATTCTGCATAAAACTTCTTTTCTTAGCCTTTATATCTTACTACTATCTAAGGTTTGTCTCCTACACCAGAAATCACTTTAAAAGGCCATAGCTTTATATCTTCTTATACTATCGGATCATTAAATTTTCTTCCTATCAATCTCTTTGTATCAAAAACTGTGTTTTCTGGATTTCTTGCTACTTAATTTAAAGCAGCCTCTCCTATCAACCTATCATATTCTGTAAACGCTACATAAGATGGAGTAGTTCTATTTCCTTAATCATTCGCTATTATCTCTACTCTATCATTCCAGCAAAAAGCCATATAACTATTAGTATTTCCTAATTTGATTCCAATACAAATTTATTTATCCATTAATCTTAATTCTCTTTACTTAAATATCATAACTATTTTAATATTAGTTCTTTCTTATTCTACTTTAGCTCTATAATTTACAGATATTAGTCCTTTTAATTCCTTAACTTAAACATAATCACTAGCTAATTTTTTCTTTCCAAGCAACTTAAATATCTAAAACTTAGATAAATGGTTTTCATTTATTGAAGTGAGTTCAATAGCTAGTGCTTTTATCTATAGATCTACTATTTAAGCTAATATAAAGAGTTTGCTAGATTATTATTTTTATCTTAGTCATTTAATTACTTAATACAGGATATTTAATCTAAAATCTTTTATCTCTCTTTTTGTTAACTTTTAAAGGGAAATAATTAAAATAGGATAAATAAAGATTATACTATAGCAGCTGTAAAGGATAAATAATGCTTATCTCACTATAGATAGCTTTAATCTAAAACTAGATGTCATACTCTAGGTATTAAATTATTTAAATACTTACATTCATTTTCTCTTTTGCTTGCTTATATTAAATTAAGTCAGTTGAAATAAAGTTTTGCTATGATTGGATATAACTAGTTTAATAACTGCCTAGTAGAAGGTAAGCTATTATAGCTATTAGTGTAATTAATGAATATACGCTTATTAGATTATTCCCTTCCTTTTTTATAGTTTAAGTGTTCTTTCAAGACTCAAATAAAGAAATGCTATTAATAGCTTTACTCTTTACTTTTAATTTTTAGTGTATATTAAGAGATCTGCTTCAGTAAGGAAAAGCTAAGCCCTTAGATAGATTAAAGAGTTTAGTTTAGCTTTGAATAAAATATAAATGATACTTAAGATAAAGCATGCTGTATCACTGGATAAAGCCACAGATCTTACAGAACCTGTGTGACCACTCATGGTCTTAAAGGTACCTGTCTTGACGTCCCATAGTCTCACCTTATTATCATTACTTCCCGATACGATGAATTCTGAATCACTGGATATAGTCACAGATCATACAGAATCTGTGTGACCACTCATGGTCTTATAGGTACCTGTCTTGACGTATGAGATTTAGTTGGTGATTATATTATAATTTAAGGATGATCAAATAGATAGAAGTAATAAGAAGTATTCTACTCAAAGAAAGATAAGCAAAGAGATTAAAATTGGTTGTCTTATAAGACTAATTAATCTAGTAGTTATCAAATTATACAAATAAAGCTAAGGCAATAGCACTGTGTCTAGAACCAATAACTAGATGCTGAAGTATCAAGGAGCTTAAGTAATTAAACTACTAGATAGGAATATCTTAAGAAGAAAGTATAACCAAATTTATTTTATTTTAATAAAGCAGGACAAAGCTAAGGCAAATTTAATATGATATATGAAATTAAAGAAATATAATACAATTTAATAACTAAGTTTTGCATAAATAAATAAACTTAAAATTTTAAATTTAAGCAAATGTAATAAAAATAAAAATAAACAGTCATAAAAAGGAAGAGCAATAGAAATATCTTATATATAAAGAATAAATTAACAGAAGCAAAATAATAAATAACTTAGGAAACTTTTAAATGGCGCAACTTTTAAAGTAAAAAGACCGTAAAAAGTTAAATAAAAATTGAGGCAATAAAATAAGGAGGTTTTATTTATATTTTAGGTTGTGTTTCATTTAAATAAAAATAATAAAAGATTACTTATTTAATCTTCTATAAGTAAATTTTAAAAAATTGTTGAGTGTAAAGTATGAGTATTATAAGAAACTAAAGAGTTTATATAATTTAATTTAGTTTTTAAGTCAAAACACCACACACTCTACATTTTGATTGTAAAGACTCTAGAAAAAGTTTTTTTTAAATTGCTGCTGGTTTTAGGTTTTTCCAACATTCTAAGAAATCTTCAAATTTTGCATACATTCTTAATCGCAATTTTATTCAGTTTGCTATGGCTAAACTACTTATATAGCAATCTAATACTCAAAGAATTATAATCATTTTTATTCAACTATACTTTTAACTTACTAAAGAGTCTCCTCTTCCTTAATATTTAAGTCCTACAAAAATTTTTCGAGGGTAAGTTTAGACAAATCAAACTATTTATTCTAATAAGATTCTATCTATTAATAGTATTCTTTAATTTTTTAAAGTTAGATGATTTTTTTGGTTGAATCTTCATTGGCTTCTTCTAAAAACTATTAAATTATGTTATCTATATAGTATATTAAGGTTTTATTTTCTAAAGGAATTAATTAATTTTTGTTTAGTTCATTTTGAGTTAAAGTTAATCCGTTGCATTTCATAATGATTTCTTTATTTGCATTCATTATTTCTTCAAAGCTTTTTTATATCTCTTTCTCTAAATAGATTTTCTTTTCATTTGCTTTTTTATACTTCTTGTTCAAGTCTTCTTACATTATTTAATCTTAAAATTTTTTATAAACATATCTGAATGTTTGCTTCTAATGATTTGCTTGATTGCATTTTTTCTTACAAATCATACAATTTCTATTTGCATCAAATTGGGTACAGTTTTTTTCTGAACACTCTAAGTGACAAGTCTCTTAACAAACTTAGCAATTATTGCAAAAGACTTTAAAACTTTCTCTTGCTCTGTTTCCCATTTCTTCTTTAATAAGTTCATATTTTTGCTGTATTATTATACAGTACTTATTATCTTCGCATTTTTTCAAGCTTTTTACTAATTATTTAAAATTCTTCTTTGTCAACTCAATTTAATCTAATCTCTCTTATAATTTAACTTTAATTGCTTACACTGCTTATTGTAGTTCCTCTTACAAACTAAAAACTTAACCTGTTAATGCCAAACTTTTTTTAGGTAGAATCTTAACTTTATTAAACAGCTAAAGGAAATTCTCTTAGTTTTTCATATATTATGCTTCCTACATTTATTATTTTTTATCTGAAAAGTAAACTGCATTATTAAATTGGAAATATCATGGGTCTCTAAATTGCTTCACTATTCCATTGAAAAACATTTCTTCAGATTACAAATATTCAAGAGCTAAAGGTTCGCTGCCATCATCAAAAGTTAAGATTACTACTAAGTTATCTATAATATCTTTGCCAAAAATTTAGAATAACTTTTGATAAATATACTAGTCAAATTTATTAAGCCTTACATCGCTTTGCTTCAAAACAAAAAATATGGCTGTTATATTTTGTACTTATGATTTAAATAAATTCTAAATCTAAATCATATTTTGATCGTCTACTTCTGGCCCTCCGTTTTCTCCTATACCAGGAGTATCTATAATTATTACATTAGGAGTATTTTATATCGCACTTTTAATAAAGTATTAATTTATTTATTTTGTTTAGGAATGAGTCTATAATTATTCTGTTTCTCTAAGTATAGTTTTAAGCCTAAAATCGTCAATGAACTGGACGTTTTGGAGATAGTTAACTGTAGAATTAATAAAAGAAGATTTTCCGCTTCCAGTTTTTCCTATTACTAATATTACTTTTGCTTAAGTTTTATCTACCTCAGTTATATTATCTTTATATGGATTATATTAATAAATATTAGGATTTTTTTAAATCTAATTGAATTTGCTATAAATTATAGAATGCTTTTTTTACGGGATACTTGTTTTTTAAAATTTTTCATCTTAAATTCTAACTTTTTCTATCTCTTCTTCATTACCAGCAAATGAAAATTTTATTATTTCTTAGTTAAGTAAATTCTCCTCTTCAAAATGCATTAATATATGCATTTAATAAACTTAATTGAATTTTGTTATTTTTTTAGTTCAAAACTCTAAAGCTATTTAATTGCATTAATTGTACTGTCTTTTTATTACAAATTCTCTACAATTTCTAGTAATTACTGAACATATTGATTCCTCTGTTTTCTGCTCTATAATTATATCTTATATAATTGCATTGACTTCTATTGGCTTTGGTTCAATTTAAATTTATTTTATTTCTTCATTTTCAGGTTTTTATCTTAATGACTGCTTTGCTTAAAATAATAAATTGATTTCATTTTGATCAAATAACTACTAAGATTTTATTCTTACTTAACTAAGAAGTTAGTAATCTTCTTCCTTTAGAATCATTAAATCCTTTTTTGTTAATCCTATCTTCTTAATTTTTTTATCCAGCTAGTTCAATCCTAATTCTTAAATCCATTAAGTCTCTTATTCAGAAACTTACTATTTTACTCCTTTTTAATTTTAAATTTATAATAAGATAGCTCTTAGGTTTATAATATCAACAGGAGTAAACACTTCTTCATTATTTTTATTCCTTATAAACCTCATCTCTTCAACATCCTCTACAGAATAGATCTTCTCAAATAGCTATTGCTTCAACCCGATTTTTTATAACTTATTAAACAAGTCTTATAAGTTATTGATCTCAAATAAATCCATTTTTATTATAATATAAACTTAGATTAGCCTCTTTAATACAAGCATTTTAACTAGATTTAAACCTATATCTAGATGCTTTTATCAAAATATCTAAACTATAAATCCCTTAATTACATTAAGGAAATTATTCTAAGAGAATTAAACTTTGATTTCATAATTTTACTGTTAAAGCTCAAAGTTATGACTGCTCATTAATAAACTAGTTTGCAATTAATGTAAAATGCTGTTAAAATACTGAGATTTAACTTTATCGTTATAATTAGAAATTATCTATTTAGAAGGGTTATCTGGATAAGTAAATAAATAAAGGAATGTATATAAAAGCTATATGCTTATCTATTTTCTCATTCTTAACTTGCATAAACAAAATAAGCAGATTAGAAATGTAGTTATTTAGGGTTTGTTCTGCAATGTTAATTGACTATTTGATATTAATGGTGAATATTAAAGTGAAAGGTGAAAAAGGTTTAAAGTCGATTTTTATCTAATAATGACTAAGGTTCTAAAATTAGATTAAAAGAACTTTAAATAAGCAAAACACTAAGATATAATTAAAGCTTCAGAAGACATTAAAGCATAATTGAAATATATGAAATAACTAACTTTCTAGTTTTTTTCTTTTGCTCACTTCTTATAAATTATTATATTACCGTTCTTATTCATATCCATTTAGCTCACAATTAAAACCTACATTTGGAGCATTTTTAATATATTTATTTAGGAATTTTTACGAAACTAGTAGATCTAAAATTAATTTTTCCTTGGTTCTTTGAATTTCTTTAGTTCCGCATAATTATATATGGTAAAGTATTAATTAGTCCTATGGATAATTTAACCTCGCATTGTATTCCTTTTATCTTTTTCAAAACTTAGATAAATATTTTCTGATTTTCATTTGATTTAGAATGCTAGAACTAAGTATATATAAAAGAAATGTAGTCTTTTTATTTTTGTAAAGAGATAATACTTAAGCTTTGCTTTAAAAATATAAGAACATAAGATTACCTTAATAAGCTAAATTTCGAAAGGTTTATTATACAAATCTCCATGCAATGCTTCTAGTGTATAGAAGCATTAGTTACTTACTTTTACATTTTATTCTATTTCTTTTGTAAAATTAAGACACTTTTATAGAAAATAACTTAACAGAAAGTGATCCTTTTCTAGTGCTATAAGATTTAAGGTTTTTCTAATTAGTTTTTAATATTTGAAGACAAATATAAGCAAATGGTTTTTCACTTGGCTTTATTTGAAATCAGCTGTAGACAGATTTCTTTATTCCCATTTATACCACCAAATATATAAATTTGATGGTATACTTACTAAAACGAATCTGTTTCATAACCTTTAGAAGACCTTAACCAGAATTGGCTGAATTAGCTTGTAAACTTTATTAAAGATCTAAATTAACCAGGAAAAGTTCCTATCTTATTATAATACAATGAGTTAAAAGCTAGCAATCCATAAAAATATTCCTTTCTTATGACATCATCATTTAAAAGCTAAAGGTAATCATTATTACTAGGTATTTTAATTTCTCTTTCTTTAAAACTTATTTTATAAAGTATGAACTTTAAGTAGTTATTTAAGATATTACATTATAAGCTTAGAAGCAAGTTTTAAAATGCTAGACTATAGTAACTTGTGTTCCTTACTTTCTATCCTTAGGGCTTTTATTTATCTACCTCTCATTCTTTTAATTCTTCGCTTAGAGATCTTATTATAAGACTTAGTGAATAGCCTAGTTTCTATAGTTTGATGTATAAAATCTGCTTATATGTATTATAAGTTTAACTAAAAAGGATAATGCACTATATGAGAATAAGCTTTATTAAAGTATATAAAGCTTATATATAATAATATAGTCTCTAGTAAAGGCTTTTAGACTGAGGCAGAAGAGAAAGCGCTCTTGTTGATATCTATCTTTCCTTGCTATTAACTACTTTTCCCTTAATTTTGGTTGAGTCTTAATAATAATCAAGTATTATGACTTATTTTTGAGATTGCTAGTAAACTTTTTCTTAGAGATTGAGTTTAAATAAAAGTGCTAAAGCATGAATGTATAGAGCTTGATTAGTTACTTAACTAAATTTTTAAAGGCATAATAGATATTTCATTGATGCTTAAGTTAGCTATTTTTAGTTATAACTGAATATGCTTATTTACTTATTAGATAGATTCATATAACCTTTAATTGATTTATTTGACTATGTATTTAAGAATCCTTAGCTCTTTATAGGATATTTCTAATAAATCAAAGCTATAACATGCAAGAACAATTTTAAAATACTAAAATTCCTGAAGTTAGTTATTTTTGTTCCTATATTTATCAAATGTTTGAGATATACGCTTGATGTTATATTGAAGGATCAACTATGTTTATTGTAAGGGGATTGTATAACTTATTTGCTTTATTCTCTTAATCAGCTGCTTTCTCTTTTTAATTTGCTGTATACGAAAAATTCCTTGAATGGTAGTCAAATTTAAAATAAAAAGCTAAGTGTTTAAAACATTTTACCCCTTGCTTCTACCAAAGTTAGCTAAACTGGTTGAGTTTTACTCTAAAAACCTTCTTTCCTTGAATCTAGACATTCACATCCAGTTTCCTAATCTGAACAAACTAAGACTTCTTTATCTATTTTTCTCTTATAAGGCTTAAAAATCCCCTTAAATAAAGTGTTTATATCTCAATTGCATATCTAGACCTAATTAATAGATTAGTTAATAAAATCCTACTAAAAGGAGCAATCTCAAGATTAATCTCCCTTGAATATAGTCAGGAGCTGACTTTTAAGATTAAGCTTTATTTAATAAAGTAAATATCCTGCTTTGATCAGGCTAGAATATCCCTTTATATAAAATCTCCTTAGAATGAATATTTAAACTACACCATATTTAGAAGAGAGGACTAGAATCGATAATTTAAATTCTTTTAAACCTCCTAATAAACAGCATCTTTCTTAATTAGATTTCCTCTAAATGAAGGGAAATAAATTATAATATAAACTTTCTAAGAGTAAATCTAGGAAGTTCGATAGATTACTAAACAACAAATGGAAGTATTAGATTCTGATTATATTGAGTGAGTCTCTTTTATCATCTAGATTTACTTTATATAGTAGTTTGAACGTATATTGAGCTTAGTTCTCGTGCTCATAAATTAATTATATAATAAAAAAGGTTTAAAGGAATCTTTATTTACAAGATAATAATTTAATGAACTAAAGTTTACCTTAGAACTATAACCCGAACTATCAGCAATAATATCCTAACTAGCAGGGCTATTAATAAAGTAATTAGCCTTAAAGTAATTCTTTTCAGTAGAGCAACTACTTCTAGAATTAAGGACTATATACTTAGTAATAGACATTGCAGGAATAAAATAATGCTTCTTCAAGTTTCTAACCCCAAGAAATAAAATAGCCCAACTAGCAAGTTATAAACACTAATTTCTAATAATAGACAAATCCTAACTTCTATAATTAATCATTATATTCATCTAATATTTAGAACTTATAAACCAACCTCTAGAATCTGAACAATCCTTTATAATAATAGAATAATTTAACGAGCTAAGATAACAGTTTTTAACAAAGGCCTTAAGAGTAAAGTATGACTAATCCTTACGAATACAAAGTTATAGACGTATAATATCCTCCTAATACTGATAATGAATAAAGCTAAAATAATGCTTAAGCTTTTAATTTTCCGAATTAAGCATCGTTATAATAGGTTTAAGCAACTTAAAATTTTCATTAATAATAGTACCAAGATCAAAATGCAGCCTTAATTTAGCCTAATCCTTCTGATTATTTCAAATAAACATAATAATCATCACCTTAAACTAATAACTAATGAGATAATAATCGACTGTAATTCTAACCTGAATTGTAGAAAAATTTTTCGGATTCTGGCTTAAATCCTCAGGGATCCTTCACATTTTAAAATCAGAACTAAATTTAAGCATTTAAGGCTTAGCATTCTGAAGATTCTTAGTAATAAATACAGCAAAAATATCAGTCTAATACTTCAAATTAAGCATAAAACTAAGCTCCTTTTTCTTAGAATTTTGAAAAGTAATTTTAATAGCCATAGCAGTAATTACAGTAGCAGCAGTTTCAAAATCAATTACCATATAATTTTCTTCCTCAAAATACTGAATAAACATCTTTAAACCAAAATATTACAAAATAAGATTCAATTTCATTGCCTAAAAACCAATTTTAGACTTAATCATTCACAAATCCAGATTAAAACATTTAGCAGCAATAAATTCTGGACTCTAATATCTAAAATTAGAGCCCGATTTAGTATGGCTAGTAGTAACAATTTATTCAACCATAAACCTAGACTTTCCAAAATAATAACTATTCCCAGTAATAACAGGCTTTATAAGCTATACAAAGCCCAAATCTAGAAGATCAAAATAGAACTTAATATTAGAAATTCTCATTTCCGGAGCAAAACATTTAGCGATAGTTAATTCTGAGTACTAATATCTAAATTTAAAACCAGAGTTAGTATGATTAGTAGTAACAACTTATACAATCATAAGCCTAGACTTTCCAAAATCAGAACTAACCGCAATACTAGCAGTCATTCTAACATCTTAAAAATCAAATTTCAGAAGATAAAATTAAATAATAGTACTACTCAAATTAAAATCCTAATATGAGCGCTTAAACTTCCTTTTAATAGCCTAATTTAGAATCATAAAAAGATATATCTATAAATGCAAACTATGTGAATAATTCATAGCAAGCAAATTTCCAGTAATAATTTTAAAGCCTCAATCTTTAGAACCTTGGCTAAGCATCTATTAACTAAATTCCTCTTATTTAAAATCAAGCTACACCTTATAAAGTCATAGGAAATGAAGAGTAAAAAGGGAGTGAAATGAGCTAATAATATCAATTTTTGAATTAAATTTATCAACCTCAACCTTCATCTTTAAACTAGAACTTGATATAAAATATATCAACTAGCACTGGGTTAAACTAAGCAAACATGGACTGAAATCAGACTAATAAAAACTAAGATAATTCACAGTCCTTGCAACTTTAATAATAAATTGAACAACGTTTTTAGATTCCAAGTTCCTTTAATTAAAATTCCTCAATGAATACCCAAAACTAGTATATAACAGCTTAAAATTAAGAAACCTAAAATCACTCTTATTTGCAAAGCTAAATCTCTTCTCAATAGACTAATTTTAGTGCTAATAGCTAAATGACAGAATAGTAGTTAACTATAAGCAACTAATACCAAAACTAGCAGTTTCCTATTTAAAATTCATAATATTCTGCTTACCAAATATAAAGCTAAGGATAAGAATAAGCTATATTAAATAAGAACTTTGGAGAGATAAGTTAATAAACTACCTAAATCAACTAAAAGAGATTATCAAATAACTAGTAATAATCCAACTTATAAATGGCTTATTAAAGCAACTAGCTTTTAGGCTAAAATCAATCATAAGGAGCCAATGCTTATGAAAATAGATTTTAAAATATCTAGTAAGATTATGCAAAGCAAGAATATTAGTAAAATTACAGTAATTAAACTGTAAATGAATCATTATAAGCGTATAATTAGAACTAGTACAACTTACCTTTTAATAATTAGAGCTAATCTTAAATACAATAGTCTAATTACTAGAGCAATATATAGCAAAAATAAACTGACGTTGAACTACCGATAATCTTAAGTGAATTATAATAAATGCTTTCAATCCCCTTAGATTGACAGAACTACTAACCAAATACTTAAAGCAATCTTTTAAAATAGTTATAGCCTCGCAGGAGTCTTGTTTCATATGCATTAGAGTATCAACATAGTTAGAATATTCAAAGCTCTATAAATAAGCTTAGTTTTAAATACGATGCTATGAGAAATATTAGAGGAGATGGAAATTGCTACTTTCGAGCTGTTGGATTTGCATTTTTAGAATATTTGACCAGATCTACAACAAAAGATTTTAAAATTGACGAGTTGCTATATAAATTGTAGCAAGCTAAAGGATATTTCGCAATAAGGAAGTCTAAGAATAGTATGACTTAGCATATTAAACTAAGAAGCATTTTCATTTAATTTATAATTGAGCTAAAGAAGCAAAAGGCAAGCCACTAAGCTATATTATCCCTTGAGAAATTAATAATCAATAACGTACACTAGTGTGACTATGCTTTAGTTTGGGAAATGAGAACCTTTACTGCTAACTACCTGGAATATCACTCGTAATTTTTCCGAGATTTTTCCGAAAATTTCGATTCCTAAATTTAAGAAATCCTTACTATGGGAAAAGAAGCTGATAAACTTTCTATTGGTCCTCTATAACTCGTCCTCGAGATAAAAATAGAAACAGTAATCCTGGACAGAAACTTAGATCGTCCATTTGGTCTTGACTAAATGTTAAAGAATGGAACATTTCCTCTAATTTATATCCTATATAAACCTGGACATTATGATTTAATTTATCCTAAAAGCATATCGATGATAGATGGCTATAAAGCTGAATAGTATTGGGGTCCTTAACTTTAATAAAATATTGGAACAGAAATTGATTATTCATAAATCGAAAATACTTTTACTTAGGTAGAAAACGAAATTCCATGTGAATAGCAATAAAACTTTGATGTAATCTAAATTAACTTAGTCGACTACCAAGAAACTATAACTGGGGCAAGTAATTAAGTTCAAAATATTTAATTGGATTCTCAAGTCAATAAACCTAATTTAAATAACCCACTGAATAGTCAAAACAGAGTGGATAATCCAATAGGTAATCAAAGCAATGTGGTTGTTTAAAATATCTCCTTAAGCAGTCAAAGTAATATAGTAAATTAAAATAATCCCTAAAGTAGTCAAATAAACTAAATCAAAGAAGAAAAATAATAAGAGCCAGTATAATAAAAAATATATGAATGTAGCTAACATTAAGGAAACTAGCTATTTGCTTTGGAAGAAATAGTTTAGTTAAAATGTAATCATAAGTATTGTAAAGAATGCTTTATAAACCATTTAAATAAATGTACAAATGGTAATTTAATCAGTGCTTCTCATGAAAGCTAACCAAAGTGTGCAGTTTAAGGTTGTTAAGTGCTTATTCAAATTGAAGAAATAAAAACAGCAATTGATAAAGAAATGTTTTCATACTTTTACTTAAATAGTTAAGAAAGAGAAAAATAGTTCCTATAGAAGCAAAATAAACAAAAAGAAGAATAAAAAATCGCAATAATCTAACAAGATCCAGTAAGTAAAGAAGATCGATAACTTATTCAAAAAATAAATGAAAAGTGAGACTTACAATAAAATTTCATTCAAGATGTTTCAAATGATGCTTAATGTTCTTTGAAGCAATGTGAATAGTAAAAGTAATAATGAAATATCTATCTCAAATGTAATCACGTCTTTTGTAAAAGCTGTCTTAAACACTCATTAATATAGTAGAAGAATGATAGAAATTAGACTATTAAGAACATGATCTAAAATAAATGACTTAAATGTCCTTTAAGTTGTGAAGCTACCTTTAATATAGAAATGGTATAGTTCTGTATTGACTCGAAGTTATATAACGAGTGACTATAAGAAAAAGAAGTTTAAATAGTTAAGCAACAGATTCAAGAATAATAAAACTGTATAAGAAAGAATTGTTAGAATACAAGCAGCAATTAATAAATAATTTACCTTCCTTGTTAGCATTAATACTGCAAAAAATGCATGACAGAATGAATTTTAAAATAAAAAAATGAAAAACAAATGAATTTTTAGTAGCTTAATTAAAATTTAGTATGTCCAAGATGTTAAAAGCTAATAAAAATAAATTTAAATGATTTTATAGATAATGAAACATTACAGTAATGAAAAAAAGAAGCATATTCAAGCAATAAAGAGGAAAATAAGTAAAACTAATAGAATTAGCAATAAAACTAGCAATAAAAAATAGCAGAAGTAAAAACGATCTAATGTGATTATTTTGACAATAAAGAGCCACATCATAAAGAAGTGATAAGATTATATTGTAGTCATTTTTATTGTTTAAAATGCATTTTAAAAGTGTATAAAAACTAGAAAAAGTGTGTCGTTTGTTCATGAAAAATGACAAAAGAAGATTTTAGTAAGTTTAAAATAAAAGGTGTTTTTTTTAGCTAACCAAAAAATAATTAAGTATCTGGAAATATACCCACTGAGAATTAAGTGAATGAGAATAAAGGAAATCAATAATAAGGAAATATTCCTTGTGGAAGAGGTAAATCTTGCCTTTCTTGTTAAACTGGAGGTAAAGTAAAAAAATAATCATTAGTAAAAATCTCATCTTGCGATCATAAATTTTGCTTTAAATGTATAAAAAATTATTTATCGAAAGAATGTTTTATTTTGAAAGGATAGAAGAAAAATTTAGATAACAAAGCAAAATGTTTAAACTCTGATTGTCAGGTTTTTATGACGAAAGAAGAAATTGAGAAAGTTTTAAATACCAAAGATACTACAAAATGAGTAAGTGAGATTATGACTTAATATTAATATTAATATTTAAAATAAATAAACTAAAAAGGCTAATAAAGAATTTCAAAATAGTAAATCTAAATTTATCATATTTGTAACTAAATAAACTTTAATTTGGAAATAATCTATATAATAAGTCTAATTTTTACACATATCTTAAATTTACAAGTTTAAATGTGATATATAATAGATATATCCTAAGATTAAGAATCAAAATATTTAATTTAAAGAAGTTCATTAACAATTTTTAAATTAATGAATACATGATAAAAGGTATTATGCTTAACTAAGTTAAACTAAATAACTAAGATATCGGGTATTAAACTAATTATTAATAATCATAACTAAGTATAAGTTAATTAAGTTTATTTCAAGGAAATAGCCTGGATATTAAAATAAGGGATTTATATTCTATAAATCCTTCTACTAGGTATTCAAGCAAAGCTTTATAATTTAGATATTATTAAATACTTAAAATTTCTTAAATATAGCTAACTTTCTCTAGAGCAAGTAAAATCTAACTAGTTAGAAATAATAAAAATATCTGACATCCTAGCAATAAAAGTAACTAGCTAGATATAAACTAAAAACGAGGAAAATAAGCAAACTTAATGATAAGAGAAGAATTAAATGATTTTAATCCTATTAATGCAATTGTTGAAGGATATTGAAAGGTATTAAATCAAATTATCATATGAGTTTATTTTATATTAGATTTAGGGATTATGAAGAAACTTAATTAGGCAGACATTTTAGCAAGGTTGAATGAAACTAAGCAGCCAGATTTAGACTCTTTGCTTCAAAGTAAGTTTATATCTTAAGCATCTAAATATTTTTATACCTTTAAAATAAATCTTTTATAATAGAAAATAGTCCAATCCTCTTCTAGTGCTTCAAGGATAAATTTTCAAATTTCAATCAATTTTTAATTTTAGTTTCCTTAAAGATTTGGATTTAGTTTAATTAAATGATTGGAAGCAAAACTTTATCTTTCTTTTATAATTATATAGCTCTAAGTGTAGACAGATATTATCACTCCTTTTATTTAAATTTTACCTTAAAATAGATAATTTTTATTTGCCTTTTAGACTGAAGATTTGTAACTCTTAAGACATCTATATATCTTAATAACTAATATCTATCATTAATTATTTAGGTAAGGGTAATATTATAGTGAAAGGGATAAGAATGAGATATTATTAAGATATATCAATAATGTTAATACTAAGCTAGTTTCTTGCTTTTTAGGGAGGATAAAAAATCCCTAAAAAAACAAATTTAGTAATAAGAGAAAGTTTTGGTAAAGGCTGTATGATTAAGATCCCAAAATTAAGCAATATAATTTAATTGTAGAAAAGAGAAACTAAAAGTATTATATGTAATAAAGAGAGAAAATAAGAAAAAGCTGGAAACTAGGAAGCTTGTTAAAGATAAAAAATGATTGAAGCATATTATTATGAACTTAAGCTATACAAATCATACCTAGGAGATAAAGATATATTAGGGATATTAATTAAGACTTGTAACTAGATAGATAAAGAACGAAGGAAATAAAACTAAATAGAAAAGATATAGGAATTTACATTAAGATAAAGGATTAGAGATTACAAATGTTTATTTTAGGAAACAAAGCAAAAATACGATCTCATGAAATCATTAGATAATTTGAAGCTATAGAAGAACTTTCAAGCCTTAGAAAATAAAAAGATTTTAGTACAATTTTTTAACTTTTCAAGAGACTATAGATTGCATGACTAAAGAATTGTTAGGCTTTACTGCAAAACTCTGGAGAAAAAACCTTATCCAAGCAAGATTGCTAGGAAAATAGTTAGATTATTATCGAAAGTTTAAAGTACCTTATCAGAAACTTAACTAACATCAAGGAAAGATTCATAGGTGCAAGTAAATTGTCAATTGAAGATTGGAAAATCATTCTATTGAATAAATGAATTAAACAATAACAAGAGAAGACAGCATTTTAAGCAATTATAGAAGAAGAGAGATAAACAGGAAATAGAATCACTTTAATAAAACTTAGACTAAATTTTAAAATTAGCTATTTTAATTTCTTTAAAGGGTATAATTGTAAATAATTATTAGATAGCTTATTTATTAGAAGCTAAACTAAGAAATTTTAAATAAATTATTTTAAGCCAAAATAAACATAGAAAATGAATAGAGATATACCTAGTCATAAGAAATAAACTAGCTATGATGAGAGTTAAATATCATAAACTAAGCATAAATAAGTACGAAAATTAAGGAAGCTTAAGAAAGGAGAATAAATACTAATTATCTAGATTTCCTCATTTAAAAAGAACAATTAAGTAAACATAAAAAATAGCTTTAAAGTGTCAATGAAAACCCATAAATCTCTTAAAGAATCTCAATTTTATAGCATAAGGATAAAATAAGAGTGTAATATTTGAATAGTTAGCTTCTATAAAGTCTTTAATTAAATTTAATTATCAGTTCAACAATTTTAGCACTAAGCATAATTCCATAAGATATAATAATAAATACATTTTTAGTAGATAAAACTATTTAATAGAGATTAGAAGCTATAATCATACCTAATTACGAGGTAGAAAGCTATTTGAGGACTTATTATTAGCTTAATATAATATTATTACTGCTGCTAGTTAGAACTACAAGGATTATAAGAGCATAAGTGTGAGAGAGAGTAAGGTAAACTTTCTTGCTATAGGATTAAGAAGAAAATGTATACGAAACTAGAATTTTTAAGTTCAAGCAAACAAAGAATAATTTAATAGCTATAGTTAAATAAATAACTTTATACCTTTCTAAGGTAAAAATCCAAGTTTGGCAAGATCAAAGTAATCAAAATATTGATTAGATTTAAAAAGAGTTAAAATCATAAAAATAAGAAGACTCGTATAAAATGAAAAAGAAGAGCTATTAAATTAAACAAAAGAAGGGATAGCTTAAGTTAAAAAAGTATTTTATTCAACTTAAAATGAATAATAAAAAGAAATAGCTACATTGAAGAGAAAACTTATTATATATAGTTATTTGTAAGATTATAAATGAGACCTAAATGAAAATAGGTATTTATGTTTATATTAAGGATGTAAAGATTTAATATGAAAATAAAATAAATGTACTAAAGAATGGTATCCTGGGGAAAATCAGGTAACTGAAAAAATAAAAGCATAATTAAAGCTAAACAAAGTAGGTTAAAAAATCAGTTGAAGTTTATTAGGAAAAAGTGAGCTTTGTAGTTATTTAATTAGTTTCAATAATTATCGTTAGCATTAAATTAAATTAACTGGAAATTATAAAATTAATAATTAGTCATCTAAAAAAATTAAGCTTGATAGAAGTTTAAAATAAAGATAGAAAATATTATAATAGTTAGTGAAAATATTATAGCCAAGTAGAGCAAGAATTTAAGAGAAATTCTAGAAAGAGAAAAGAGGAAGGGATATAAAGTAAAGATATTGAAGTTTTTTATTTAATCTCATCTAATCATTAAAAAAGAAAAATATTTTAAATATTAAAGCTAAAATATAAACAAAATTTCTCACAGAAAGAACCTAAAAGATTGATCTAAAATCTTTTGATCTGCACAACAAAATAATTCTTTTTATGAAATAAGAGAAAATTAACTTCCTAATCTGGTAATTAAGTATTCAGATCTTTAATAATCGATATAACTTAAAAATATAATTATTATAAGCTTATTTGTTAGCTTATTAAGAATAAGAAGATCATTCAACTTAAATAACAACTAATAAAATATACGAGTTAAAGGAATTTTTTCGAATTTGTTTAGGAGAAGATAATCAGACTTGGAAGATAGCAAAAGGTTAAAGCAAACATAGATAAAATATTTCTAAGATCTTTAAGAAATAAAATACATTTAGTAGAATTTAATCATAATTAAAGTACTAAGGTATATTTGAAATGAGGTTAGAAAAATTTTAAAGAGAAAGGAAATGATTCCAAGTAAATTATTATAATTTCGATATAACTTTTAAATCTAAAAAAAGACCAATTTACGGATGCATCTATAAATAGTAAATTGTTTATATATGATATCTAATAGACATGATTGAAAAACAGATGTAGAAACTTTCGAGCAACTTTATTCTTCTTTATTATATTCAGAATAAAGTAAATAAAAATCTATTGATTACTATTTAGTTATACTCTTTCTACTTACCATACCTAGATCAATGTTTTATGAGATATCTAAAATGTTTTATTCAATTTGATGATAAAACTAATTTCTTTAAGGAAAAATTTAAAAATAATAATGAATTTGTCTTTTGGTCATTTTGCAGTCAAATTCATATTCTTCTAAGCAATTTAAAAATTAACTTTTAAATTTTATCTTTTCTTATCTAAATAAGTCTTAGTTTTTATAATTATTTATCAATTATTGTTTTTCTATTATTCCAGATTTTATTTAAAAAGAAAGAAGAAAGGAGATTAAGGAACTAGTAATGAAAAATAAATTTTCTATGCTTATTTTGGTTTTTCATCTAAAGCTGCGTGATAAACTGTTTAGATTTTATTTTTTCTTAATAAATTTGCCTTTATACTTTAGAGTAAAATTTTGGATTTATGCTTCTTTGTTTTTATAAAGATTGTATAAATGAAAAGAATTTCTTAAGTTAGATATCTTTATAGACAAAGAAGTTTAAGTTTTAATTTTTTTTAATTTCTACAATTTTAAATTTATTTAGAATATAATCACATTATCTTGCTTATGTAAGCACCTTATTTATATATAGTAGAATAATTAAAATTGGCTTTAGGTTTATCTTAATGCTTTATTTAATTTTATCCAATGTTTTCACTATTAATTATGAAAGTCTATTTAATTCTGCTTAGCCTTATATTTACTTTTAAGGCATGTTAATAACTAGGTTTGTTAATTTAATTTACCTTTCCTTTATTTTAATAGCTTTTCTAAGATATTTTAGATTTATTGATTTAGGAGAGAATATTATTTATATCCTTAGTTATTTAGATCTCAAACATTTTAACTTCTTTACATTTTTATAAGTTTATTATTTGACTCTTATTACTTGCTCCTTACTTTTTATTTAATAAAGCTTAATTTTACTCAATTAAATCTTACACAACTTACTTGATTTCTCTTTTCAATTTAACCTTAATTTTTAAAAGCTTCTATTATAATTTTTTATTTAAAAGCTTCATTCTTTAATTATTTCCATCTCTCTATAGAGCTTAGTATAATAATGTACATATCATTTCAGCTCTATATTTATGATGCATTCGTACAATAACTTAGCAAATATTTCTTTTATTTCCTTGTATTACTGTTGTGTTATATCATCCTCTTCAATCTTATTCTCTTCATTAAATTTCCTTATTTTCTCTTAGTGAGTTATAGTATCTTAATTGAAGATCTTTCTTAATCATTAGTTTTGATCTGGATTATGTAATAAGCTGCATTAGTGATAGAAAGGATATATGATGTTAATTATTTTTAATTGAATAGACTTTATTTTTCTATAGACGCTTTTAAAATGTTTGATTACTATCTAGAATTAAAATTTGCCAAGTAATAGAGAGGCTATTTAACAATGCTATCTCAAGCAGCTCAGATAGAAGGCAAGCCAAATATATAATTACATCTGAGCGTCACTGCGATATTCTTATCTTACATAATCGTAAGGTTTAGAACTTTTAAGATCAAAACGGCTAGATAAACTTAGCCAAAGAAAGGATTTTTATTCGCTAATACTTTTACAATTTGACTGGCAAATAAAATAAAAGCTAATACAAAAGCATATCTAGCATTAAGAATGAATTAGCGGCTATTAATAAGTACTATATCAATTATCAGTTAGATACATAGATAATTAGAATGAACATCAATACTCTAGAGATAGTTTAAGTCTAAGTTTTGATAATTTTATTAATGGTATAGATTTAATATCTATCATCTAGTTTAAATCTAAAGCTCTTTAATATAAGTTTACCCAAAATTGACTGCTTTACTTTCATTAGCTTGCTATTTCTTAGCACTTAATCCACTCTTTATTGTTTGGAGGATTTTCTTTTTCCCTCGTCTATATTTGAAAAGAATTAAACTAGAATATTTCTAGTGAAATTAAGTTATAATATAAAGTTTAGTAAGCAAGCTTTATAACTAATTCAAAACATAAAGAGTTTCACATTTATAGAAATGGAACTTTAAGAGAAGTGCTTGGACTGCTAATAAGCTTTTGATGATGTTTCTAGATTACCTTTGCTGCTTGACTGCAAGCATAGCTTATGCATTGAATGTTGTAAAACTTAGATGGGGATGAACTAGTTCGTCAAATGCCCTGTTGATAATTTTACATAATGTATTCAATCAAATATCATGCCTCAGAAAATTAACTTCGAGCAAGTTGTGTATATAAAAAAGATGAAACAGGAACTTATACAAGAAATCTTAAATAACTCCATTCCTTATTATCAGATATAAGAATAAGTCAAGCAAAGGATTGGAGAATGAAAGTATCTAATACAGTAAATTAGCAACAAACTTAGAGAGTCAAAACTAAACTTTTTGGGAAGTTTCAATGATTTCATAAAAGAACTTCTTAAATATGGCAAGCAATAAAATACATTCCATGGATAGAATCTATAAAAAGAGTTAGAAAAATTGACTAGCATACTTGAGAGCTATTATATTATATAAGATTACGAAAGATAATACAAAAACAATATACAGGAGCAAAATATACTCTGAATGCGAAAATTAAACTCTTCTATGAATTATTTATTGGGAATTAAATAAATAAAAGTAGACATAGAAATAGTCAATAACTTCTAGGACATAGATTTTAGTCAGTTCTTAAGTTCTTTTTATTGAATTTAAAAAGATTTTAGATGCTTGAAGTGCTAAGAAATGAAAGAAGAAGTACTAAAAAAAGAAAAAATGATGATGGAGTTAAGGAATGTAAGTTTTTATATTAGTATGTAGAATTTATGGAAAAAAAATAAAACCAAGAAGTATAAAATAACTCAGAAAAGCTAAATTTAATAGAAGCTTAAAAGTAAAAAATAAATTAGCTTGAATTACAGCTGAAAAATTAAATAAACTAGTAGATATAAAATGAATAAATTTAATGGAGTCCTTCAATCTAATAATGAGATAATTTTAGATAAGAAGGAAATAAAAACTAAGAATTTAATTATTAGTAAATACCTTCGCGATAAAACTATTAAGATTTGAAATATTCTTAGATAGGTTTTAACTAATATCTTTGTGATTAAGATTAAGTTGAAGAATAATAAAAAAATATAAGAAATCTATAAGAATAAAATGCTAAGCAAAAATAGATTTTACAATCTATTTAAAAAATATATGAATGTAGCTAACATTAAGGGAACTAGCTATTTGCTTTGGAAGAAATAGTTTAGTTAAAATGTAATCATAAGTATTGTAAAGAATGCTTCATAAACCATTTAAATAAATGTACAAATGGTAATTTAATCAGTGCTTCTCATGAAAGCTAACCAAAGTGTGCAGTTTAAGCTTGTTAAGTGCTTATTCAAATTGAAGAAATAAAAGCAGCAATTGATGAAGAAACGTTTTCATACTTTTACTTAAATAGTTAAGAAAGAGAAAAATAGTTCCTATAGAAGCAAAATAAACAAAAAGAAGAATAAAAAATCGCAATAATCTAACAAGATCCAGTAAGTAAAGAAGATCGATAACTTATTCAAAAAATAAATGAAAAGTGAGACTTACACCAAAATTTCATTCAAGAAGTATAAAATGATGCTTAATGTTCTTTGAAGCAATGTGAATAGTAAAAGTAATAATGAAATATCTATCTCAAATGTAATCACGTCTTTTGTAAAAGCTGTCTTAAACACTCATTAATATAGTAGAAGAATGATAGAAATTAGACTATTAAGAACATGATCTAAAATAAATGACTTAAATGTCCTTTAAGTTGTGAAGCTACCTTTAATATAGAAATGGTATAGTTCTGTATTGACTCGAAGTTATATAACGAGTGACTATAAGAAAAAGAAGTTTAAATAGTTAAGCAGCAGATTCAAGAATAATAAAACTGTATAAGAAAGAATTGTTAGAATACAAGCAGCAATTAATAAATAATTTACCTTCCTTGTTAGCATTAATACTGCAAAAAATGCATGACAGAATGAATTTTAAAATAAAAAAATGAAAAACAAATGAATTTTTAGTAGCTTAATTAAAATTTAGTATGTCCGAAATGCTTTAAGCTAATAAAACTAAATTTAAATGATTCTATAGATAATGAAACATTACAGTAATGAAAAAAAGAAGCATATTCAAGCAATAAAGAGGAAAATAAGTAAAACTAATAGAATTAGCAATAAAACTAGCAATAAAAAATAGCAGAAGTAAAAACGATCTAATGTGATTATTTTGACAATAAAGAGCCACATCATAAAGAAGTGATAAGATTATTTGTAGTCATTTTTATTGTTTAAAATGCATTTTAAAAGTGTATAAAAACTAGAAAAAGTGTGTCGTTTGTTCATGAAAAATGACAGAAGAAGATTTTAATAAGTTTAAAATAAAAGGTGTTTTTTTTAGCTAACCAAAAAATAATTAAGTATCTGGAAATATAGCCACTGAGAATAAAGTGAATGAGAATAAAGGAAATCAATAATAAGAAGAAAATATTCCTTGTGGAAGAGATAAATCTTGCCTTTCTTATTAAACTAGAGGTATAGTAAAAAAATAATCATTAGTAAAGATTTCATCTTGCAATCATAATTTTTGCTTTAAATGTATAAAAAATTACTTAACGAAAGAATGCTCTATTAAGAAAGGATAGAAGTAAAATTTAGATAACAAAGCAAAATGTTTAAACTATGATTGTCAGGTTTTTATGACGAAAGAAGAAATTGAGAAAGTTTTAAATACCAAAGATACTACAAAATGAGTAAGTGAGATTATGACTTAATATTAATATTTAAAATAAATAAACTAAAAAGGCTAAAATAAAAAATTTCAAAATAGTAAATCTAAATTTATCATATTTGTAACTAAATAAACTTTAATTTGGAAATAATCTATATAATAAGTCTAATTTTTACACTTATCTTATTTAAAAATTTTAATTATGTTTATATGCTTAAGTTTGGCTAAGAAACCAATAGATAATGATATTAAAGAAATGTATTAAAACCTTTTAAGGAGGATTGTAGTAAAAAGATTTACTACTATATCAAGTTTGTTTCTTATTTTAATTTTATCTAACTTGCGAAAAACAGGAGCAAATTTAAGATATTTGCTTATATCTAAGAAATAAAAGAATTTAGCATCAAGATAAAAAATTATTTTTTTAAACTGATGCTAATTTTAACTTAAATAGCTAAATTTGATATTTTAAATAAATTTTCTTAAAGATAGTTAGCTTCTCCTAGAACTTACAAAGTTTAATTAGTCCGAAATAATAAAAAAGTATGATCTATTATGGATATAAAAATAGCAAAGAGTAATCTAAATTAAAAATAAATTATTAATAAATGAAAAGATAAATTACCATAATGGATATAAATCAACTTGAAATTTAATAATTTATTTAAATATAAGAATTAAAAAAAAAATGAAATAGGTAAGGATTAAAGAGATGGTAAAGGATAATTCATAGAATCTACAAAAACTTAATATATAAAGGAAAGAATATAAAAGTTAATATTAGAATTAAGTAAAGGAGAAAATAGCTGAAATCTATCAAAAAAAATTAATAAAAAAGTATTAGTAGAAGAATAATATTAAAAAAAGTAGACTCGGAAGAAAATGAAAACATGAATGAAATTGTAGAAGAGTTTTTTATTCCAAAAAATATTCTAGAAGAAATTGAGAAGTATTGACATTTAAGAGCTGCGAGCAGTGAGGTTCTGCGCGCTTTTAAATCAAAGTTTTTTTTAAAGAAAAATTAGAAATATAAAATTAGATTTTTGCCTTAAAAATTATTAAAACCCATTAAAAAGGTAGAACCAAAGTTTGATTTAACTAAGAATAGTGTAAAAAAATTAAAAAGCAAATATAGAAATTCTAGTCATAAAAAATTAGAGAAATATATCAGGAATTAAAAATGTAAGATTATAGAAATGAAAGGGTTATTTTACACTATTATGTTAAAATAAAGGCTTTTATTTTTCTCAAACACTCAATCAAGCCACTTTTTTCAAATTAATCTTGGAAAGTAATTTAAAACCTCTTTTTAAATTCGTCTTTTTATTTTTGGAATTTATTTATCTTTCATTTTTCACCTTGAACATTTCTAAACTTTCTTAAATGTAATTATTTATTAGTAAATACCTGGAATTAATCTTTATAGTAAAGGCAATTGAAAATATGAGGAATTCGTCAAAAATTTAGTCTGAAAAAAAATTACTTTATTAGGTTTCAATGTGTTGTTAACTGAGTTCAAATTAGAAATAATAATAGTAATTGCTCAGTTAATAAATAGAAATTCTCCTGAATATGGTATTCATTCAATTTAGTGTATGATATTTAAGAGAATGATCTATTATTTTTTTGCAGTAAGCATAAGTGCTCTTCATATCAGAATTCTTAAAGAAATTCATTCTCAATTTCGGGAGAAAGGTGGCTACTAAACTCTTAAAATGTATGAATTTTATAAGCTTCAAGTCGATACGTTTGGATTGTTTTTCTTAAACACGTCTGATGCGATATATTATATTAAGAACATTTTACAATAAAATCGCAATATCAGAGTTTTTATTCTCTTAGCTGATTTAGTTTAAGCTAAATAAAACGTATGAACTTCATTACTTCCAAGTTCCTTAAAGGAAGTGGGTTTAAAATATACTCTTTAAATGAAGACTAAGAAGATTGAAAGGTTATTCATGATATATGTCTTTAAAATTTAGTTATTTTTATTTATCATTCCTTTAAGTACTGATAAAGTAGCTCTAGGTGTAAAACTAGCATACTCCACGAAAGTAAAATAAAAGTTCTATAAAGTAATTAAAAAAATATGGAAATATAACTCCAACTTAGATAGTATTGTAATAGCTTTAGAGATTGCTATTCTAAATCCAGAAATTTTTGCTGCAAAGTGGAGTTTAAATTCTTCACTTTCCCCTTAATTAAGCTCTTGGTATATAGTTACCTCTTTTATAGCAATTAGTATCCATTATGATTTAAATTTCTTTAAATTCTACTTTCCTTTTAAAAAAAGTTATTACTTCGCATTTTTAAATAAACGTTTATTCTAAATTTACTCAAGAGAAAACTTAAACCGTGGTTATTAGTAATTTTTAACTTGATTATGAATATAAAAGTTCTATTAAATCATCCTTAAAGTCTTATATAGCAAAAATTTTCGAGAAGACAGTAAATTCATATTATTTTAGCTTTCTTCTAGATATCTTATAACTATTTCATAATATAAAGCTACGAGAGCAGGAGCAATGATACTTTCTTGTAGAGTTTCATTATTAATTTTGATTGATCTCGCGAGATATTCATCAATAATAAACTTAGCATCAATATTATCATAGAATGACTCTAAAGTGAGAATTAAACTTATGGGTAATCTTAGTTTTCTCATATGAGCAAGCAATAATTTCCTTTATATAGTATCTTATGAGATCATCTACGGTGTAGAACAATAATCTATTCAATAGTTCAAGTTTTTTAATTCGTTTAACGTTTATGAAAAAATCTAAATTAAACTGAAGGCAAATAATTCGTTCATAGTTGTATCTATATAAGCATTATTTTATTGTTTTGCCATATATTTTTAGTAAACTAATTATTAAAACAATAGATGCTAGTTACGTCCAGCACGCTTAGACTCCTATTTACAAATGTGAAGAATGTTTACTTCTTCATTGTATTTGATTAAGTAAATTTTTAGAACACATTAGTAATATGTAATTATTTAATACAATACTTCACCCTCAATTTGATAAAACCTTCTTTAATACCCTCACTAACAATTATTTTATGATTTGCTAGTTTTTAGATTTCAAAGTATATTAAAAGAAGCATATTTAAAAAATGACTAGTCATTTCAATGAAATTGTATTTTTATATATTTCATCAATTTTTTCTTAACTAAAGTTTGAATGTTTATCAAAAACTTGATCTCTCATTTTTCTATAAATTATAATAGCTAGTTTGAGTTAAAATTCCTTTAATTATAAATTGAGCTAATAATTATACTTATTCTTCTATTAAGTTTAACCTTGCGTTCCCAGGTTAATTTAACTTAGTTATTCTCAAAGATAACTAATTTGATTATTAGCTACCCAAGTTATATATTTCATTAACTACTCTTAACTATATTAGTTATACGATGAGTTTATGCTTTTTGGTTTTAAGACTTAAATCCATTATAAGTTATTAAAAACAGTATTTTGAGGTTGTAATTATATTTATTAAGATTAAGCTTTAAAAATAAAAGAATTTAATATCCTTTTTCCAGTTTAGTCTTCTACGCTTCCTCAATAGGTTTTCTTTTTTACTTTAATTATTCCTGCTCCTAATATTTCCATAAGTCTCTTATTGCAAATCTTCCTATAGGAGGATATCTTTAGAAGATTCTAACATCCATAGACTTCCTTGGAACTAATTTCACAATGCCAGTTTCTTCATTCTTTAAAAAAGTTGGCTTTTCTTCTATAACTGTGCCTGTGTGACTATCTATTTTCTATTTAAGTTCCTCGAATCTACAAGCTATGTTGAAAGTATGGCAATTTACTATAGGATAATAGTCTTTCTAAACTTTACCAGGATGATTCAAAATTCTGATTTAAACAGCAAATGATTTTATACTTTAAGGTGGGTCATTTTTAGTAGCACCACAAACAAAGCCTCTTCTTATATATCTTTAACAGATACGCCTTTTCATTAAATCCTATAAAATAACCAGAAATTAATTCTTCTATTTCTTAAAAGTGAAGCTCTATAGATCTCACTTCAGAAGTTAATTCCATAGGCTCAAAATTAACATTCATACCTTTTTCAAAACTCCATCTTTAACTACGCTAATTAAAACCGTTCTAATACTTAAAAAAATTCTAAAGGAGAGAGTAAAAGAATCTTTCAATTTGTCTTATAGGTAGAACAATACAATCTAAACACAATAAAAGTGCATATTCTTCATATCAGTCTTATTAGTAGATAAACCAACTAAATTATCTCCTTATCAAGCTGAAATAGGAACGAATGAAATTTGATTTGGCTAAGCAACTTTCTCCAGATATCTTTAGCTTACTTTAGATTTTTTCAATCTATCCTTTCCATTATTAACTCCTTCATCGTCTATTTTGTTTATTACTACTATTACTTGTTTTATTTCTAATTCATAGGCAAGAAGTATATGCAGTTTAATTTTCCCATCGGTAAAACCAGCCTCAAATTAAATGAGAAAGGCTGCTACTGAAAGAATGGAACATTAGCCAGAGAAATACCTTTTATTTATTTTAAAAGAAAACTTGCTATCCAGGAGTGTCAATAATAGAGTATTCTTATTTAGGATTTTCTTACTTATCAAAAGAGATACTAGCTTTAATATATGTAAAATACCCCTTGAATTAAGTCACGATTTAACTACTTTAATACATCTTTTTCCTTACTAATTTTGTTCTTGCTTATTAATTTCTCTATTAAGCTAGATATAGCAAATGATTGCCAGCTTCTGAATGACCAAGAATGACTAAGTTATTAGATAACTTTTTTCGACAATGCCTTTTGCTATTCTTATTATTAAGGTAAATACTAATACTTAATACATCCTAAGCTATGATAAACGGCTAATTGTTTATTGACTAAAATTTTAACTTTGCTAATTCTAAGATTCTCAAGTTCTTAAGGATTCATTCAACTATTAATATTCAAGTTATTATTTCTATTCTCTTTCATTTCTTTAGCAGCTTTTTTTCTTTAGACTTCTATCTTGGTAAATATTTTACTTTTTCAATAAGTTCTTTGCTTTTAATTATTCTTGCTAAATTTGTTTTTATAGACTTTATTTCTGTTTATCTTTATGATTATTATCTACTATAAGCTAGTTAGTTTCTAGTCAAAGCTTGCTTATTTCAATTTTTCCTTCTTTTTCAAAATTTTATTCGCTTCTTCATTTAAAGCTTTACAGTTCTAGCATATCTTCTTATCCTTTACCTTGTCCTTAGAAGTTGACCTTAAGCTATTTTTATGTTTCAACTCCTTTTGATGTCTCTTTTTCAATTTCTGCTTCTTTGATTTAAAGTAAAATAACTATACAAATATTCAATCTCTCAGCCTGCTCAAAATCCAACTTCTTTAAATAATCTTCAGATCCATTTTCAAAGTTGTGAACCATTTCGAAACTTTCTAAAAGTTGATTGATTAGTTCAATACATTTTACAGGCTTTAAAATCCATTTTACCCCTAATTTTGCGATATGAAATCATAAGCAAATATCTGCAATAATCAATAGGCTAGCTTAATCCTCCTAAGATTCTATTATAGAAGGCTATCTAATTCTTTCCATCCTTCTTTATTCTAACTAGTTTCCCTTTTTATTTGCTTATAAGAGTCTAGATTCTTTTAAAGTTCTTACAAAAGAATCTATCTTTTCTACTGAATTAAACCTACTAACTAGATATTAATTATTTGAGTAATATCGGTTAGTTCTATTTACTATGCTATATGATCTTCAGAACATTTAATCGTTTAATCCTTCTAAATCATATCTCCAGAACATATCTTGCATACACTATGATTACAGATTAGTAGTAAAGCCATCCTACTCTTTCCATCTAGTAACAACTAGCACTAACTAAACACTTACTAAAGTAATGAGAGTCTAGCTAACTTATTTTTAATTAGTCCTACTCTATTCATATTTTAGATCTCCATTCCATACTCTGTAAGGAGCTTAATTTAACCCTCTATAGATATAGTATAAAATGTGGTCTATTATTTGAGCTACTAGTCATTAGCTCAAGAGTTAAAGTGCTTTACTTATTAAAGTGATAATTTTAGGTTTTGTTATAGTTCAAAATCGATAGGAAGCTTTTTAAGCAATATTGATTTACCTAAAAACCTATTCTAGTTACAATACAGCTACTTGGTATTTAAACTACCTTCAAAGCCAATAATTTAACTTCAAAAGCTGCTCTTAATAGACCGCTTTAGATATCTTGATAGCTTGCTAAGCAAATGTAAGTCTAAATAATGTTTACTATCTTGAAGCTATAATTATCTTAAATTAGCTAGACTACTGAAGTTGCTGTAGCTTATATAAATTCTAGCTACTATAAATGAAATGAGATAGGAATCCAAGTATGAAAACTGGTATTGATACAGCATATTTCGTTATGCTGCTTATCAAGGAATAAATATCTACGCTTACTAAACTGTATTTTCTGAAGCTGAATTAAAAGAATGAATCTAAGCTAGAAATATTTATTAAAAGTAGGCTTAAGAATTTAAATAAGCTAACCTTTTTAATTCAGTTATGAAGGATAAAATCCAGTTTATCTTAAGGAAATTAAGATTAGGAAATACTCTTCATAAGTAGAGGTTGAAAAGTAATATCAACTGCTCAAAGAATCCAATTGGATGCTCTTTTTCTTTATTTCTAGATGGGAGGTAAATTAAATTTCTAACGCAGAGTAGAGAAAAAAGATATATATTGCTGCTGCTCAATGAAAGGGATATAAGGTGAAGAATATAATGCTTAAGTACTAAAAATTATTAGCATAGTACACTGATATAAAGTATTTCTTAAATGGATAAAAAGCTATTAAAGTATACTTGAAAGTTAGCACGATTGGAACGTTCTTTACTAAATATAATATTTTTACCGGTAAGCAACTAAGAGGTTTTACTTATAATCCTTTACTATTGCTCTTTCATTAAGTATGATCTCTTAATTTAAGTTTTAATAGTACAGCAGAAATTTTCTTCCCCTAGTTTCTTTTCCTATCTTCTAGATTAGTTGATTCTAAAGTATTTTATATAGCTTAATTATTAAATAAGCTTTATTCTTAAGTTCTGCTTATTGAGTTAAATAAAAATGATAGCTATGCAATAAATCTATCCAAAGATCGAACTTATAGTTTCGATTCCTTGGTTAAAATGATCATTAAACATTTGAGTTAGTTAAGGAAAAATCAGCTCTGATAAGCTAACTCATTGAAAAGTTAATCAGCACCTACTAACTTTATGTCATTTAGTTAAATCAGGTAAGAAAGGAAAGATATAAGCAACCTATATTAAAATGCCTATATATAGTCTAATATGTTAGATCTATTAAGGATCTTCAGCGCGTAACTCTATATAGTTAAAAAAGGATTAGTAGGCTTGTCTTTCTTTAGAGCTTTTAATTTACTAGGTAGTCTAAGAATCATATGCTGGAAAGAGAATAAGCTTAATGAGTTGAATGAAGGATGAATGGACCCACTTGCATATTTAAATACCTAAAGATTTTAATTTGCTTTAGTGTTTCTTGAGAGATATTTATACCTAGTCCCTTTCACTATCATTCAATAATTTTAGTATAAAAGGCTTAAACTTAGAAATTCTTGAGGCTTTCTAGTAATTTTTTCAGAAAAAAAGAAGGAAAATTAATTTATTTATAGGTTTTGTAGTATAGCCTTAAGATCGTAAAGCTAATAATAAAAGCTAAATTATATCTTTATTTGATGCTTTTATTTAAGTTAACACTCCTAGTTAATAGCGAATCTTCTTTATATCACTAATTTCATTCCCCTAATTATGAGCTATATTCTTATTGCCTCGATCATAGATCTTGAAGCTGTATTTCAATGCTTTAGTAGTGATACTTTGTATATTTATTGCTATTAATGAGCCTTTAGTAATATAACAAACTAGTGTATTCTATCTACCACGATATTGTTACCATCAAACTGGATTTAATTTTCTTCTTAGAGATTTCATACCAAATTCAGTATTTCCTTTAATCTTCTTTCAACCGATCTACAAAAACTCCTTATTTAATGTTCATTCTTTAAACCCATGCATGAACTGATTTCCTTTTCTTCCTTAAACTAAATATTAATATCTAATCTTTTACCTTTACCTAGTTAGATATCTAATCACCATTATTTTAGTATCATTGAACTTTGTGATTACTCTTACTTAGAAACCTCAGATCTGAATTTTAGCTTCTTATATAGTTTTACTCTAGTAAGTTTGAAAGCTTTATCCTTTAGAAGCTTCTGCAATTTCTCAGTTATTTAAGCATTTATCTTTTAAACTGAAGTCAACTATAGAATAAGATACCTAATATTAGAAAACGGATGTTTAGTTCTTTGTATGAGAACAAAGTTCAGTATAATACCTTGAAGTCGCTAGACTCAAGTTATTCATTAGTCAGGGATCAATAGAAAGTGGCTAAACGAGCTGAATTACTTTTCTCTTGGTAGGTCTGATTTGAAATAGACTACCTGAAATTAAAAATAAGCAATAGAAATCTAGCCTTAGATGAATAGCTCAATCCTAGTATCAGAACTTTAACTAACCAGCTCTAGTTAGTTCTAGGCATATTCTATCCTCCTAGACACTGCTCATTTAATAATATCTCTCTAGCCTTTAAGGACACAATATTAGTATTCTATCCTTAATAGCTAAGTTCTAGTGATTAGATATAGATATTATTTAACAGGCTTCTTTTATAATTAGCAGATACTAGATTCTATATTCTAATTATGTGAAATACTTAATAGCCTCTAGATAATAAGCTTAACCCTACTATTTACTCTACTGCTTCCTTTGCAAGTTACAAGCAGCTTGACTTTTTAGAACTCATTGCTTCTCTTATTTGATTATTTATCTTTACTGAGGGATTAAGCTGTTTCTTAAGTATATAAGAATAGCTAGAAACTGGTTAGTGGGGAAATGTAAAAAACGTTATGATTGTAATATACAAGCAGCTAGGGTCAAAACTCCTATGCTTAGCTTCTTTGAACTAATGAGTATTTAAAGTATCACCATCGTATATGACAGCCAGGATATAACACTCACCGAAAAAGTTTCAATCGAATAAGAAAGTTTGCCTTAAGATAGATCAACCAAAATACCTAATTCCTAAATCAATAAGATAGGAATTAGCTTCCCAAATATACTTCATCTCTAATCAGACTAAGGTAATAGAAAAGGTATCTCAAGGAAAATAAGCAGCTCCTTTGAAATTTTGAATACAAGCTTCCTTTATAAAAAGATATATATAAAAAAGGAATAAATGTATATGTATCTGAAAAAAGAAATCAGCACCATATTTTTGAAGACTTAGTTATTACTAAAATAACTCAAAAAAACTTGCCACATAATCATTAACAAAGGGTATAAAAGTAAAGGGTAAAAGATTAAAGTATAAAGATGCTTATCAAACTCACAAAAACTAGTTAAAGTTGCTCATATCAGGAACGAGAATCCTTCGACTGAATAAGGGAATCCTTTTGTTGTTAGGTGTAAGCAAAGAGAAAATATTAAATAGGAAGAAGTAGAAGGATTAATATACTATTAGGCTATTTAGATTATCTAAAATTTTAATTTCAAATTATGAATATTTAATAGCTTATTAATAAATAACCCTATAAGGCATTTATTTGTATATCCTATTAATTAACTAATTTAGTGAGCTTAGGCAATTTAATCAAAGGTAGTCTTAGTTTCTAGAGACTTAAGCTTCAGATTTCTTTACTTCATACTTATATTTCGCATCTATAACTTGTTTGCTTTAACTATATGAATACAAGTTCATTGCTAATTATCGAAGCTATGGTAATAGGAAAGCAAATCCTATCGTTTCAGTACTATGACTAAATATAGTTAGACAATATGTAGAGTCAAAGTTAGTATTACAACTGAGTAAGCTACTCTAAGCATTATACTATTTCTAGCTATTTAGTTGCTAAAATATCATAAAAATGGAAATTGAATTTGATTTTTTCAGCTTTAATAAAAAAGCTATGGGGTACTAATTAATGAGTAGTAGTAAATAAATTAAAAAAAGATGAAATATAAAATTGGCAATGGTATGGATAGTTATAGGGGTAACACCAATCATCCTCAGTAGTTCCCATGAGAACTAAAAGTCATTTTGCATTTCAATAAAGAAATAAAAAGTATCTGATACTAGTCTTAGTACCTTTATGCAACCAGTTTATTAATAGCCAGAAAGTAGTAGCTTAAAAGAGCATTAACTGGCTGAATCAGATCAGTAACTCATTTTTGGCTAATTATATAAGCAAATAAATAAAATAAAAGTAGTTAAACTAATTCAATATTGCTCCTAAGTCTATTCTGTCTTACCAAAATCAGTTTCGTCTAAATATTAATAAAGATTTTCTAGAAACGAATTTAGTTTTATCTACAACTATAGAATCTAATCAGCAAAATGAGCACAAATAAAATTGAGACATTTGTAAGAAAACAAACGATCAGATATTCCATCATAGTTAACCTAAAATAAAGGAGACTTACACTTTACTTGTCCTAATGTTTACTTGAGTAAAGATCTTTTTGAAATTATTTAAACTCCTGGACTTTTATATTCTCAGTTGTAAAGATTTATAAGACTAATACTTGGATTAAACTAGCAAAAGCTACTATATTTACCTTTTGACTATAGTTTAGATTTGAAACTTTTTTCTCCTTTTCATTCAAAAATCATCCTTCTATCAGAGTAGTTTTAAACAAAAAGAATGCAATTAGTATTTTTGCTGCTGCTCTGCCATTAAAGCTTACTTGTTGTTTTATTATCCTTCCTTATACTAGACTCTGTATTATTCAAAAGGAGTCAAATAATGGAAGTAAGACTTAACACTATCCTAAATGTAAAATAGCTTGATAAAATACTTTATACATTAAGGTACTTCACTGAAATCTCTACTTAGAGTTACTAAAAAGATATCTAGTTATTGCAAAAGCCGCTAGGCATGGTCTAGTTAGATTTATTCAGGTACAGTCTCTTCCTGTATTTGAATCTTCTTATCCTCAATTTCTATAATTAAAAGGCTTCTCGTTTTTTCTAGCATGCATACATCTTCCGTTTGATACCACTCTTCCTACTTATTCCAGAACTTTTAAATGTTATTCTAAAATATCGATGCCTTTGCTTCAACCGACAAATTTTATAAAAAATGCTGACAGTTTATATTTTTAAGCGTCAGCTTTTTAAATACCTATTTCATCGAATTTTGCATCCAAGACTTGCAAATAAGTGACATTTTGTAAAACATAAGCTATTGAAGTTAGTTATTTAGCTTAGATAATTTAATTATTTTAGAAAAGTCCTTGTAGAAGAGTGGGTTATAGCTATGGTTTTCTCAGTAAAAGGAATCAATCTAATTCCAGTTTTCTTGCAGGTTCTATAATCATTGTTCTGCATTTAAATCCTTAAAGCAATTTTGATCGTATTCTTCTAGTTTTGTATTTGATTGCGATTTTTCCTTTTATAATTTTACTTAACTATCTTCTTTCTGCATAATTTGATTCTTCTTTTCTAGCTTTGTTTAGATTCAATTCTAAGTTGATTTTAAAATTTGTAACTTTAGGTTTTTCTTTTTTAGAACTTAGTCATTTTCTTACCCCTCTTAATTATTCTGGTTTTGTTAGCTGAACTCTAGCATCTTTTTAAAAATACTTTCAATAGCTTAATTTTCCTTAATTTCCTCGCTTATTTGCTAGCTTTATTAAACTTAGATTTCTTAGTTAGCTGAGTTTATTTTCTTTGATATGATTGGACTAAATTGATCTTTATTTTCCTCGCTTAGTCTATTAGACCCTATTTAGTTTACCTCTACTTCCTGATTTTATTTTTACTTTTATTTGAATTTACTAGCATTTAGAGGGGAATGAGTTAGAACCTCAGTCTATTGTATAAAAAAGTTGCTGTTTTTTGTTGTTGTCCTTTCCTTTTTCCTCTTAATTTTCCAGTTATTAGAAACTTTATCTTCTTTCTTTTCCAGATGTTCTGTACCTTGATACATATCTTTTAGCTTTGATATAAAGGAAATAATTTCCTTGTTTTTACAGTTTTTAAATAAAGAGCTTCAGCTAATATTCTCGTCATCTTACTCCTTTCCAACTCTCGCTTCTTTTATCCTGTCTAGGTTTTTTTCTTTCTATTTTAGGCTCCTGAAGTGAATGCTTTTCTATTCTTCAAATAAGTTATTGAGTTCCTTAGTTTAAGGAATAAGCTAATTAGTTTTCTAAGCATTCCTTTCATATTTATTTATGAAGTCTTTGCTTTTAGTACTTTATGGATACTGCTTATATAAGCAATTTTCTACTGGAGAAGTTTCTTATTATATAATACCTAAATCTGCTAATGATATTTCAACTTTACTTTACGCCTTTTTTTTCTTTACTTCAAAGCTCTTTCCTTGATCTTCTCTCTATTATTGCTAAATCTTCTAGACTTACATCTTTTGGCTTTATCCTGTTTAATGTTTTCTAAAGATGGTTTGTTTATCCTTAAGGTTGAGGTTACTTTAACTAGCTCCACTTTTGGATTCAAACAAATACTAAGGAGCTTCTTCCTTAATATCTTCTAGCTTAGTCCTTTCTCGCTAATTCAGCTTCTTTATTTAATAGTCACACTATTCAGGAAAAAACTAATTACTAGTGCTTTTTTTATCAGTCTTACTAGAATGTTATAAGGGAGAAGCATCTATACTTGTTTGGTGCGTGTTTGAAAATGATTTTACTTTAGGAAGTTCAACGAGATTCTACTGCTTTAAGAGAAAATCCTAGCTCTTGTAGTTCTTATTCTTCTAAGCGAAACTCTTATTTTTGGCTTCCAGCGGAGCTTTTATCTATATTTAAGGTAGCTTTTATAAGTAAATTTGTCTGTTTAGTTACAAGAAGCTACCTTCAGTTTGCAGATGTTAATTATAACTTCTGTCCAAGAAATCGATGCTTTTAATAGTTAGCAGACTCTAATCATTGCTATTTTAGGTGCTTGCCTATTCCTAAGCCTTCTGTTTCTTTTTCTGATTATACTGCCTTATTTTCTTTCTCATCCTTTCAAAATAAGCACTTTGATCTTACTCTCAATTCATTTCTACCTTTTGCCTAGAAATGTTAGAAAAATAAGCCTCAGGATCGTCTTAATTAGTAGCATGCTAGGTTTCCTTTACCTACTCCTTAACGCTCTTTTAGTTCTGCTTCTTCCTTTGATCTATTTCTAGCTTGAAAGTACTAGTTTAAGCAGGTTTCTGATTAACTACCTTATTCTGTTTCTCCTTCTTATTATGTAAAGTTATTTAAGACATTTTATTATATCCACATTTAACCAAAATTAAGTAAGTAAAGGAATTTTTAGTTGAAGGGCTAATAATGGAGAGTATGGGAAAGGATGCAGCTTTGCTGGCCTTTTTGTGATTAGATTTTAAGAATGTACAATGGACTAAGGGGTTTTGGCTCCTTTTAGTATACGGTGAAGCTTAAAGAAATTGAAGCGGAAATCTGTAGGGGAAATGTATTATTTATCAAAGGGAAGAAGCAGGGGTAAAAGAAAGTACTGCCTGAGATAGATAAATATGCCAAATCGGAGTATGAACTGGTTCAATTAATAAGGCTATATATTAGAACTAAGAATGTTAATAGGAATTAAAGGAACTAAATGTTAAGATAATCTACTAATCTAGATTTTTACTCGCGTTTCCCTTTCTAAGTTTATCGTAAGAAACATTATTCTTAAAGCTTAAACTTTCAAATCAGATTCTATACTTCATTTGAAAATCTAATCTACCAAAGCTCAGCATTAAAGCTTCCTTGGAAAAGATAGCATGAGGATTTTTTTTAATCAAGCTTCAGATTTAAAAGTCTAAGCTAATTCTCCAAACCATGACAGCTTTTTCGAGGGTTAATTACTAAGCTCTTATCCTTGCAACCTCTCTACATCTACTAGTTCAACTCAAGTCTTTTCAATCTATCTACCTAAGCTTCAATACTTACTTCATAGCCAAAAGCATTCATACCAGGTTTAAGCTTCCAAATATTTTCTGCTAGATAAACTTTCAACAAAGTAAGCCATAATAATAGCTATACACTAATACCTTTATAGCCCTTAGTCTTAATAGGTAATAGCTATAGGAATAATAGATAGAGCAAAGCTTAAAAAGGTTCTAATTAAAGTACCAACTAAGCATATAACAGAAGGTAGAGTGCTCATATGAGATAGTATTAAGGACAATACAAGAGTATAAAAGGAATTAAGAGAGTTGATTAAAAGGGAGATATAATATGATTACGAAACTATTGTCACTCTCTTCCTTCATCATCATGTAACTATATATTATATCAATTATATGTTGATGGTAATCTGTACCTCAGGGTAATTTTATAAGAGATCAAACTATAAACATAGCCATTTGCATCAGTAAAATCAAAGCCATTTTAATGTGCTAATACGCTGACTTCTGACATTAAACTTATAATAACGATTGCTTAATCTCTTAAACCCTTTAATAGTTAGCTAGTATAAGAGGAAATACAGAAGATAGAGACTTATAGTATAAACATAATAAAAGAGGTAATAAAATTTAGATCTCAAAATCATTTCTAATCACTTTTTCTGTTTAAATAGTATTCAATAAAGTGATAATAACATAAAGCTATTGGATCATTTTAGACTTAGTTAGCGAGAGTTTATTTTTGATATCCTTATAGTTAATATTCTACCCTTTAATGTCTTCCTTATTATCCTCTATAATGATCCTATAAGTAACTAGATCCAAATAATGAGGAAGAGTCTCATTAGGTATATAGATTTCTGAAGTGTATTTAATAACTAGGGTTATATTAGATGTTTAGACACTGTCTAATATGCATTGTATCCCTCTTTTTCCTTCTGCTTAATATCTTAAAGCTTCAGTTAGCATTTCACTGATATATTAATAGACTGATGCTTGCTTCTGGCTAATGCTGAAGGATTTAGATAAGCCAAGTTTCATATCCTACCTTTAATCCCTCTCTTAATACCGAACTTCTTTAGAGCTTAATTTACCTTTTTAAATGGAGCGAATTATAAATCACTAAGTATGTAAAAATAAAGACTAAGCCAAATAAAATGGACTATACTAGCTTACTTATATAGTTAGAGCTGATTAATTAAAACTAATCTAGGAATTAAATGAGAAAGAGGTAACTGAAAAAATGGAGTATGCAAGAAATGAAAAGGCTTTAGTTTAAATGTTCTAGAATTCAACTAATTTACCAGAATCAAACATACTTCAGTATTTAAGCTCGAGTCTGAGTTTAAGTTATAATCAAATTCAAAGCATGAAATGATCGCTGTCTGATTTCAGACTTGAACACATTTCAAAAATTAAAATAAACAGAAAGAGTACTTGTTGAAAAATGAGTTAGTTAATCTGTTTACATCCTCTTACCTGTATACAAGGTAAACCTTACATTCCCTTTATACCTCTTACCTTACAAGAACTCAGTTACAGTTCTTTATGCTTTATATATAATAACTTAAAGCTGCCATTTTTAAAGATCTTTAGTGTTATAAATTAATATGCAGTTTTAACTGTGAAAAGATGTACCTAACTGAGTGTCTTTATATAAGTATATATTCAAGTTTTAATTAAATGACTTAATGTCTAAAAGTAAACTTTATAGGTTTCATTATACTTCTCCATCTCTTGCCTTAGTACCAGTATCTCAAATAGCCTGCATCTTTAAGAGATTTAAAGCAACTGTAAAACTCAGCTTCCACTCACTATATGCGTTATAAACTCTCTTCTTGAGACCATTGATTAAATTAGTCTTTTTGAATAATTAAAGATGCTTTTTAAACTCTCAATCTAGCAGACTAATATGCTTATACTATACTTAGACAATAAGCATACAGATACTAAACTAAGCATATGAGTAAGCGAGTATGTTGATAGCTTTAAGCTTTCCATCTAATAGTTTCCGTCCAAGTTCTGTGTCTCTTCTATCTATCAGCCAATTTATTTAGGTATTTAAGACGCTAAACTTCTTCATAATCCTTATCTAATAAGAACTCTTGCTCCTAAGAAATTCAGCAAGTATATCAGAAAGTACTTAGAGACATTCCTTTATTGTAATAAGTCCAAAAATGCTAGCTAATGGCAATCATTAAAGGCTAAGAAAATTAGATACTAGAGATGCAAGGATTTTCTGCAGGAAGTGAAGAAGAAGGAATATAAAGGTATTTACGTTGTAGTAGCCTTATTGACTTATATTACAAGCATGTAGTCATTAGCTATTAATCGTTACTCCAAAATTCTAGAAGAGTCAATTCTCAACCCTCCACATAAGGCTAAAGATATAGTCCAAACATCGCTAACCCTCACTTTTCAAGAGTTCGTCTATTTTATATAAAACAAGCAGAAAAAGCCCTTAGATTTACAGGAAGGAGAGATAACTGAATAATAGAGATTAAAGCAGAATAGGATAAAAAATGAATGACATGATATCAAAATAAAACAGGAAGAGACTTATTACATTATAGTTTCGAAGAATTATTTCAGACTTTTATATTAAATTAATTCTATTCATTTCCATAAAATGTCTGGGAACTTATGCCTTAACTGTAGAAAGAACTAGTCATCTCATATCAAGCTTTACTGCCATTAAGATATTTGTGACTAGTGTCTTAAGGAAGCGCATGTGAAAACTTAGATAGACAACTAAGGGAATAAGTAAACAAAAGGTTTCTAGATAAAAGTGAATGAAATTAAATGTCCTGTGTGTGAGATTTAGATAGAGCTAGATATACAAAGCTATATTTATATTAATAACCTTTTAAAAAGTGAATTAGAAACTGAAACTTAAGTGATTTATTAGGAGGTAAGTTAATCATATTTAGATCGAAGAACAACCTGAGCAAATTTTTTATTAGTAGATCGAGTAAAAATAGTTCCAGGACTAGCAGGCTTACAATAACTAGCACTTACAATCGCCTTAACTATACCAAGCTCAATAAAGCAGGTAGCTTAATATGGGGCTAAGTATTCTAGGTTAAAATTCTCAAAACTAGGCTATGTTTTAGCATGCAAATAACTAGCTGTAATAAAACATAATTTCCTTACCTTAATACGGCCATTAAAATTAATAAATCTGGATAGAAAGACCGGAAGAGTAACGTTAGATAAATTTAAGGAGATAAATAGTAGAATAAAGTAGAATCCTTTCCTAGTAATAGCAATAAGAAATATTAAACAAGATATAATGGATTCAAACTCACTACGGTATTTAAAATTTCAACCTTATCTTAATATAAAATTTAATAAACCAAGAGAAACAAAAAAAGGAGCAGATAGTATAGCAATAGTAATTAATAGCTCTGAAAAATATTAATTTAAATAACATAAAATTATAGCTGATTCAGTAAAATCAAAAACTGTAGGGCATCCTAAGGAGTAGCTTAAAGGAAATCGTTAAACGTAAGAGCAAAATAAACTTAAATAAGGAATATTTGTACTAATAAGCTAATGCTTATAATATGATACTATATGTTAACTAGAAGCTAACGAAGTAGATTAAAGATAAAGGGGAGATACTATAGAATAAGTAATAGCTTTATGAGGAATAAAAGAAATTGATTTGCTATAAATGCTTAGATTTAAAAAATAAAAATTTAAATAAACTATAGTGTGGTCATAGCTTCTGCAAGTAGTGTTTGCAAAGTCATTTCGAAAAGGAAGCTAAGAAGAGTATAATAGTGAGTGAATTTGAAGAAGGATAAAAGATAAGATGCTTATTCTATGAACAGTAGGCTTGCAAGCAAATTATTGATCTGAATCTAGTTATTTAAGTATTAGGCAAAGAAAACTTCGATAGATTATAGGGGACTGTTATTACAGAAATATTAAAGCAGTTAAAAGATAAAATTATTCCTTAGCAAATATGTACTTAGTGCAATCAAAAAAAGAGACACTTTTATGATTATTAGTGTAATTGCTAATACTTCGTAGTCTGCTTCTAATGTGCGTTCAAAAAGTTTTGAGATGAATGCCCTCAATGCCATTCTAAACTGAATCAAGAAGATTTGGATAAACTAAGTGATTGGAGGAATAAATATTATCTCTGCAATCAGTGTTAAGAATTTTACCTGTAAAGCTATAGTATAAAGTTAAAATGTGATCATTCATTTTGCTTTGATTGCTTTAATCAGCAAATCTAATAATCTATAAAAAAAGAAAAGCAGCTTGATGAAAGTACTTTAGCTTGCACCGTATGCCAAAATATTATTATAGATATTGTAGATATTAAAAACCTAGAATGATGTGATTCATCAATAAAACTGATTGAAAAGCTTATAGCTAACTATTAAAGGACTTAAGAAGGGAACTAGTAAAACTAGTAGTTGTAACAGAGAATTATAGGCCTTTAAGCTATGCTATCATGCATATAAACTTAAAATTAGAAAATAAGTGAATCCAATTTATTATCATATGATAATTAAGCATCTCTTTTAAAATTAGATACTTTTAGTAATGTTATGGGCTGGATTATTGGATCTTATACTAAATATAAAATAAAAAAAGAAAAGAAATTCAGCTAATAATACCAGAAGATATGTGTAAGAAATAAATGCTAAAGATAAATAGAGCAAAATTTATTTGAGTTGTTTCAATGCTTCTGCCTCGATTGTTTTAAAAGAAACTATGTAAAAGTAAAGTAGTAACTTTGAATAATTTTAAATGATAATTCTTCTTCTTTTTTTATTTCCTTCTTTTCTTATATTACCATATTTTAAGTCTTATGTCTTACAATATTTATTAATTATTTGCTCTCTTGCTTAAAAGAGTGCTTTCATAGGTAGTTACCTTCTCTTTTTGTTATATCTTATTATAGACTTCCATTCAGAGCGAAATCTAATTTGCAAGGTTTTGCTTTATTGCATTAGCTTATTTATCAGCATTTAAATATTCATAAGCTTCTCAACATTTAAACTCAAATGAGTCTTAGGTAGTTACCGACTCTAATACTCTAATACACTCTTTAAGATTTAAATGCTCTATACAAAGTATTTTGCTCTTAAACTAGTGTTTTACTACTTAATAGGAAATAGTACTTTATTAGTTTAAGGTAGCTCAACTTCCTCATGCATATTCAAATTATGCAAGTTTATCTTTTTTTAACCCTGAGAGATAAATTATAGCTATAAGCTTAGAAGTTAAAGGCTTTGAAGGCAGTTAAATTCTTTTCATGTTGTCAGCTTGAATAGTTTATCTCCCTTAAAGTTAGAAGACTGGATGTCAAATTAAATTATAGATGATGCTAAATGTAAAATTTATTGAGTTGAAGTAAATTTTGCTACTAGAAGCTTCTAAGTAGAATTAGTCTAGCAGAACTGGCTTTCATTTACTGTCTGGATATATTAAGCTCATATTTAATCTACTCTCTCATGTATTTAATACTTTGATCCACTTTATTTTCGCTTGATTTAAATGAAGTTTCAGTAGAATGAAAAAACAAAAGCGCTCAAATTTAGGGATTATAAAAGTCTCTAGAAGGATTGTCCTACAAGCTATTTTCTAATGAGGGACTTTTTTGCTTTTATATAGATTACCTGAGATCATATCATTCTAAGATAGTCCACTTCTGCTATACTAGATATACTTAAATCTCTAGTTATCTCTAGATTATACTCTATAAGCAAAAATAATACTCCAAGTTTATAAGTCTTGTATAAACCTAAGAGGTTAGACTAGAAAATTTATACTTTTACTGTTTTAAAAAAGGAAGCTTATAGAAAAGCTTGATATTGCTTGATAGAGTAAACAGATAGATAGTAAATATCTATAGTGCCAACAATCCATTTTAGTACCTAAAGACTTTATAAACTAATAGTTAAAAGCTTTCTTTCTGTTTATGTGATATGAAACTTAAGTTTGAAAGGTAATTTGATCCTCCTTGATTTTATTAACACTACTACAAAATCTTGGCTTTTCCTTAGATTTGACGCTAACTTAATATCTCATTTTTATATCTTAAGTTCTGCTAATATTTTCGTTTGTTAGCCCATGTTAATTCCTAAGAACTAGTTAACTGAATAGGTACTAAAATGCATATAAAGTATTTCTTATGAAAGTGAAACTAATTAGCACTGATTATCTTTTCCCTTAATTAGTTTAAATGACCCATCTTATAGTCTTGTCTTACCAGATTCTATATCTAGCGTATATGCTTTATTTATCTCTATATGTAATACTATTCTTATTGCTCTTTCATTCTTTTAGTATTAGCAAGTGTAGATAGAAACCTTTTGAAAAGTACCTTGAAGGTAGAGAAAAGATAGGATCAATAATGCTGCATTCAATTATAGGTTTTACTGCTATTAAATCGAAGCTGAAGCTTAGGTTTTTAACCCAGAAGTGATATTTAATTTAGCTTCTCATTACATAATCTGAGCTTTAATAGGTAATGAAGTGTTAGCCTTTTACCTCTCTTATAACTTTACAATAGACATTAGAATCTAAATTCAGAATAGGCAATCACTAAGAAAGGCAAACTAGAGTTACAAGTTTAAGCTAAAGTAAGTTTATTATGATAGCTATCACTTTTTTAATAGCTTAAGGACAGAAATACAGATACTTCTTAATAGAACTAACCTTAAATAGCTCAAACTGAACAGAGATAAACTTTTATCTTAGCTATAGCAATAAGTTTGTCTAGCTATTTAACTTGCATACATCACTTGCATATAAAGCAATCGTAGCTTATGATTAATAAATGTAATCTTAAGTAATAAAACTGATAGAGAGTCTAATTAGCATTGACTGAAGAAGTTATAAAAGGTTCATGAAAATGATTTGTATTTCTAGTATAAAATGCTAAGCTTATTCTTAAGGAGTATTCTAAAGTTGAGCAGCTATTTAAGAGAGGAAGAACAAATTGCTAATAGGGACTTGAAGAGAAGAGTATTTGATCTGCCTGAAATAATCATACCTGAAGTTTTAACTAAATAGCAGAGATATAAGAAAGAAAAATTGAACTCTATAATCCAAAATAAATTTAGCCTTAATAGCTCATTTCAAGGAGATTCTTAATAGAAATAAAAGGCTAGTAAATGAGGTATTAAAAATGAACTGAATAGAAAGATCCTAATTAGCTACCAAATAAAAAAAGCTTCTTCGTAGATTAACACTTTGGCATTTAAAAATCGTCTATTAGTCTATAATTTCTACCACTAACACTGACTTTAACTAATTCTTCATTCTTTAACGTTTAAGTATAATTTTTAATTAAAAATTAACTTTAAGTTAGTTAGATAGAAAAGGAACTTAAATGTCTATTAAGCTTAAGTTCTAAAAATTTAGTTCTAAACAGTTTTTTTCATCCTACAACAAAAAATTTTATGATATTAAGTCTTGCTTAGAACCTAAAATACCCAATTTAAGATTAAGAAAAGTATATAAAGCAGTGCTTTAAAATAATTACATTAAGCTTTATTTAGCAATTAGAGTATAGAAATTAAACAAACAAAGAAGTATCTAAAAGGAACTAGAAGTAAGGTTGTTAAGATTTCCTTTATTATAGGACTTAGATATTTTAAAGCCAATCTTGATGTATAATTAACAAATATAATAGATCTATAAGCAATAAAAGGAATAGTGCTAGTTGACTGTTTTTTCAAAGTTTGTTTAACTGTGAACATTTACTTGAATAAGCCATTTAGGCACTATAATGTGCTTTAAATATTTATAGTAAAAGGAATAAAAAAGAAACCGCAATTATGCATATGATAATGTTTCATTACGATAAAGAGTATTCATTACTACTAAAGTTACTTAGATGCAAATGACTGTAGAGATTTTCTAAAAACTATTTTAACTTTTCTTGTAACTATCTAACATTGTCTGGAAAATGTGTGCATATGAAGTTAAGACATTTATATGAAAACAAACGATCTGAAATTCCGTCATAGTTAACCTTAAATAGAAATGACTTACATTCGAACTGTCTTGGTATTTTCCTTAGTAAAGGTCTTACTAGAACTACTTGAATTCATGCTAGTGAATATTCTCAGTAATAAATATTTAAAGGATTAAGATTTGGACGAAGCTTGCGAAGGTGACGAGATTAATTTTCTAGCTGTATCTTAAGTTTAGAATATTTGTTTCTTATTCGTTCAATATTACAGTCTCTATCAGTATATTCTTGAACAAAAAGAAAGCTATTAGCATTTTAGAAGCTTATCTACCTTTAAAACTTACTCGTTAATTAGTTTGCTTTTGAAATTCCCTAATCTATATTTCTCAAAAGGAGATAAGAAATGGGCATAGATATCTAAGTTCTCTTGGTTGAATAAAGTTTTTATATAGTATTTCAAGTTTTCTGGCATCTCTATATAATGCTTGTTTAAGCTTTTCATAAATGTGTTTACTTCGTTCAATAGAAGCTAGGCATGCTACGTCTACTAATATTCCGGTGCAATATCTTCTTAGATTTTCACCCATTTGTCTTATATCTTTATCAGCTCAAAGTTTTTCTCTTTTTCTAAGACACAAACATCTTCAGCTCCATGCTTCTCTGATTTATGCTTGTGGTTCTATTAATATTTGATAAAAATTGCAGCGTTAATTTCATTGGGCAAATCTTGCAAGAAAGTCTAGCAGTTAATTTCTTAAAGAGTTAGTTTTCTAAAATTATGATTGAACAATTTTTAGATTCAGATCCTAGCTACAAGTATCATTTTACTATGCATCATTTCCTACAACTGAGTATTAGTTCTAGTCAGCTATATTATATCATTAAATTCCTTATAGCTTATGAGATTTTCACATAGTTCTTCTTCTTTAAATTAGTCTAAAAAATGTTGCTAATCAGTTACATTCAAAGTTTCTTAGCCTTAGCCTCTTTCATCAGATTCAAAAATATTACTAGAAGTGTTTTATTGTTTTATGTTAAAAAAGTTTTAGTCTCTTTTAATAATTTTCTGATCAAAGAATCTTTTAAATGATGTTCCTTAATTATTCAGCGTGTTGTTATCTAGTGATAATTGATAATTTGAGTTGGAGTTTTCTTATTCATTCAATTCTTTTTCATTTTCAGTATTATTTAAGATTAATCCAGAAGGAGAGTTTTGCTAGAGAATGTAATCAGAATAAAAGCTTGAAAATAGCTCTATTGGTTTCTTTTTGAATTATCTCTTCTATTAAGCTCAAATCTTTTAGATTTATTCCCTTTATCTTCCTTTTGATTATACTGAGGAGCTTTTTCTCTGTTCATCTTGCATACTCAACTCTATAACATTTCTCTAGTCTTATTTTTAGTTCTACTCCTTCAGCTAATTCTTTGAGACTTCTTCTTGAAAGCTTTCAGGTTTTGAAACCTTTATCAAAATTTCCTGAGATTTAATCTCTTAAATTTTAGTAAAATCATCGCTGTTTTGATTACTACCTTCCGCTTTTTCTTTTCCTGATATTATAATTTTATGTCTTTGAATGTTTTTATGAGTAAAGCATTATTTTTTATCTTTTTTCTCCTTGTGAACTATAGAGACTTGATTCAAAGCTTCATTATCCTCAAAATTAAAACTTTTATTAAGAACCAAATTTTCAGCTTTTTAAACGCCTCTAATTCGTTTTAACTTTGCTACTTTACTTCTTTCTTTTCTATGATTAATAGTCAACATTTTGTTATCTGTGTTGTAAAAAGAGTTGCTTTTTTATATATTTTGGCTTTCTGGTTTCTTCTTAATTTGCTTAAAAAAATTGCTCATCGATAAGGCCAAAAGTTGTTACTCCTCTTAATGTATATTAGCGAGAGGACTTACACTCTTAAAGTCCTTTTTAGTCACATCTAACATGTTCACTTTACCGTTTTTTTCTTTATTACTAGTTAAGTTTTCACTCTTCGTTTTTTGATGCTTTCCTTTTACCATCATTTATTTTTCGCTCTATAAAGGAAGGAGCAAGTGGTTCTTATTAGTTTGAGTCTGTGAGATAGTAGGCTCGAAGTTGAATTATACAATATCATTAAATTACTTACTCTGATTCATCTTTTTCCTACTAGGATTTTCAATTTACTTGGTATCTTAAAGGAACTACTTCCTTCAAGGTTCTTAGTTCACGAAATCACTGAACTTAGGAACAGTTATTTTTGCTTCATATTTAGAATCCAATTTATAAACCAAGTTCTGCAAGTGTCTATTTTCCTGCTTCTACTAGCCTTTGATTTGCTAGTTTTAATTTTTAGGTATCTCAGTATTTTTTAGTAGAGTATTGTCCTCTTAATTTATAATTTTATCGTAGCTTTTATTTATCCCTTTTAGCCTTTACTTTACCTTTGCTTTGGAATCTGATAGATTACCTTATAACTTAGGTGTTCTTATTATGAATTAAGACTTATCGCTTAACAAGTAGTTTTACTAAATGTGCTCGAAGTCTTAGTTTAAGTCTTACAAAAGTTAAGTTTGATTTAATTCGTGGAGCTGATCTTTTGTTCCTTTATAAAAGGTATTTTCTCTCATTTGGCCTACTCTAAGTTACTTAGACAATTCCTTATTTGTCTTATCTTTAAAGCTGGTATTTTAACACTCTTATTACTAAAAGTGCTCTGTTTCTTTATTAGGTACTTTCAAGAAGTCATTTCTCTATACTTGTTAATTGCCTGCATTTTACTTTTCCTTCTGATCTGGATTCTTTTACTCTTACTTCTATGAGATTTTAAACTCCTAGTTGAACTTTTAGATGCTGGTTTATATTACTTCTAGTCTATTTAATAGGGAGCATTCAGCTTAAGAATTAAGATTTATTTTTTTGGACATTATTGATATAAATTGAGTGATAGTTATAGGGATAAATGGAGTAAATACTGACTAATTTGAATTTCTTTTCAAGCTTATTTTTTCCCTTTCCTTCATTAATTAAACTTGTACCTCTAGCTTTATTTATTTCAACTATATGCATTATAACTATTCCCTTATTTGATGCACCTAGCTATAGCAATATAAAGCTAGTCTTAGGTAACTAAAGGAAGTTTATTTTATACAACCTTTTAAGTATTTCTACTTTGGAATTAAGTTGTTTGTTTTACTAGCTAATGGATAGCTTTATTAAATAGCATGATAAGCTTTGCTATTATAGACTTTTATTATAACAGAGAGTTAAATTAACTTTTACAAGAATGTTTATCAGTTGATAAGTTAACTTATGTAGTTTGATTAAACATACTTGCTTTATTTTTTATTAGGTTTATCAATTTATTTAGTTTTAACTTTTTTTCATTTTTTGTATTATTTGATTTTTTTTTGTTATGTTCGATTATCAAAAATCTGAAAAGTTTATCTTTCAGTCTTTATCTTTTTTTGATTTTATCCAGCAATTATTTTGTGGTTTTATTATGGAATGCTTCTAGCTTAGATTATTTCCAGTCCGTGAAGATTTTTCTTTCGATTGCTTAAGTAAGAAATGCAATATGGCCTGCTAAGATGATATTAAGTTTCAGCTTTTATTTCTTTCTTTTTCCTCTCAATAGCAGCAGTGTCAAGCAAACTTCATTAAACAGTTAAACTCCATCTTGATCTTCTCCTTCAATCCTCTATAATATTTAGCCATCTTTCACTTCTCTAATTTACTAATAAGCTTAAGCTTTTAAACTCCGTTTTTTAGCGATTTGCTATAGAAGTTAGACAAATCCTCAGACACTTCAGTTTCATCTATATGCTAGTGATCACATTCATATATTTACCTTAAAGCTATAAAAGCTTAATTAGCATGCTAGATCTTAACTGCCTCTGTTTATTAGATATAGCAAGTCTTTATCCAAAGACCATTCTCTTATATTCCTAATCAAGTTTTACATATACTGTCCTTTTAAGTTTGAGGATATAAGGACTTAGAGAACAAGAGCAAGTATTTAAACAATTAAGCTCAGATTTGACCTTTCATTAACTAGCGAACTTAGGTGATATATGATTGCTAGTTCTAATGCTAATAGCTTTAACTTTTTCTTCTCTAGAGTAAAATTTAGAAATTTAGCTCATTTTTTGACTAAGAAGATTTAACTTTGAAGAATTATCTAAGGAGTAAAGAGCAGGCTAATGCAACAAGCTTAAAGCTCTTGTAATGAATATTATCTCTTTAAGTTAAAGACAAAAGCATTTAATTTTGGGTTTATATATTAGTGTCATTAATAAGGCAATCATATGTTTAAATACCTTAAAGTAAGCTTTTCAGTTTAAATTAGTTACACTTTAAAAGTAGTTAAATACATGATATTCAGAAGCTTCTTAATTGATAATAATTGATTGTAGACATTGCTGTGTAATATGATAATCATCTTGTAAGATCTAAGGCTTTACTTTTATTAGTTACTGCTTCTTCCCTTCCTAGCTTTCTTCCTTAATCTGATTTCCTGTTTTAAGGGCTTCTGAGCTTATTTTCTCTAATTTTGGTTTCTCTTGGTAATTAAATTTGGAATCTGAAGCTCTTTTAAGATTGCAAAAGCAACATATAGAAGAAATGAGAAATAGGGCTGCTAAACATAGAAACGAGGTACTGATATTATATCCATGGGATACTTTAGCTATTATAAGTGTACTATCAGCTATCTTCTTTGATCTTACTGTTTGGAGGATCAAGTGTAATATCCCAAAACTGTTAAGAGTAGCAAATACAATAAAAAATCAAAAGTAACTAGATTGAGAAGCAACGAGAATAATGTAAAGCAGTTTCTTTACTTTTGGAAACATCAAATTACATAAAGCAAAAACTCTATAATTGAGCCTTTAATTATGATAAGTATATCAGCTTATGTTTAAAAGTACTTAAATCAACTATTTTTAAGTATTACTAACCAATTCAAAATAGTAGAAGGATTAGAAATGAAACTAAGCTTAATGGAAGCATTATAATACTTGAATAGCATGGATAAGCAAGATATATTAAATGGCTATATAATTTTAACTTTAACTTCTCCGTTTCTGATACTTATAATGTATATTATAAAGTGATTGCTTTATTTAAAAGACAACAGAAAGTGAAGGGAAATTAGAAACGGTAGAGATTATTAAAATTGCGTCTTCCTATTATTGGGATACTAGGCTAGTCTTAATTACCTTAGTGATATTGAGAAAATATAGGTTAAACTAAAGCAGATATAGATCTCCAGATGATTAAGTTATAACCATTAACTACCATATCTTAGATATTAGTCATCTATTAACTGTATGAGCGAAGACCAGCTAAATAAAGAGGCTTAAAAAACGTTGATTATACTAAGCTAAAGAAATATAAAAGGGTAGATATAGCATCAGTTGAGACTATAGCAGTGAAATAGTTACTGCTTTATACGATAATCTTATATAAGTATCCAGTTTTAGGTAATCTCTCTATTGATTTTAAGGTATTAGATATATTGTCTATTATTATAGTTTTATTTAGAATGGCGAGTCTAGGATTATAAGGTTTCATTACCCTTTTTAATACTTCTGTTATTTAGTAAATGACTGAAGTGCTTTAACGCCTTGCTAGTGTATGCTTAAGATTGTATTACTTAGCTTTGTATATATTTAGGAAAGAAAGTTGGGAAGATTATCATAACTCCCTTTACTAGCTATTTGCATATACCAGCATCTATCTCCTATATAAGCAAAAGGTTCTATTTGATTCAGTTGATCTATATTATATCATCTACCTTAACCTTAAATACATGAATCAAGACTTATAAAAGAAGCAAACTAATTAGCTTTACTTATGCTTATCCTCTAAAATAAAATGAGGTAAGATATATTAAGCTAGCTTAACATAAAAGCTCTTGATTGCTTAACTAGTTAAGAGTAAAGTGATAGTAAAAGCAAAGTAATAGTTTATTAATATACCTAGATAATATATAGACTTTATATCCTTTGTACGCTATAAATCTCATTAGCTTTCTCTCTCTTTAATAATACTGATTATCTTACTTAAGTGATTAAGGATTTATTTAATCCTTAAACTACTTAAAAAGCATTTCCGTTAATAATTTTATTAAATAAGGCTTTCCTTATTCATACTTGATTGCTATAAGACTAGCTTTTACGAAATCATATAAAGCTCAATCTTAGAAGGCATAGATGCTTATCTTCACTGTCTTTCAAACTTAGTAAGATTGAAGAGCAAACTCGACTAAAATAATTCTCCAGGCTTTCGATGAAAGTCAGAGCATCTCTAAATACTAGCTTTCAAGTATTTTCTTTCATTTAGTATGAATCATTAAAAGACCCTTTTAAGTACTAAATTTGTCAATTGCATTCATTTCTTTGAATAAATTTTAAGAATTTTAGTCTTTGGAGCTTAAATAAAATGTCTTCAAATGCATTAAAGAAATTAAAGGAAAAGTAAGGAAAAGTTAAAAAATAGAAGTCAGTTAAAGGCTAGGATTCTAAGTAAAAGTTAGAACGAAAACGAAAAAAGAAGTAAAAGGAGGTGAAATGAGAAACGCAAGAAGAAGCTAGTTTTATGAATACACCTGAGATCGAGTTCGATATTCCTAATAGTGCTAACTTAAATACAGAGATAAGTTTAGAGCAAGCCTTGTCAAATCAGAGTATTCAACTTGATAAAAATATTAGAAAGATATAGAAGAAAAGGAAGATAAAGAAGGCTAAAAAGTAAGCTAAAGCCATTATAAATCAAAGCCAAGATATGTAAGCTAACTATAGCAATAATAAGTAGGATAACTGTCATAATTTAAGCCTACAAATTGAAGAAAACATTGCCAAGAAAGTCAAGTAAGATGACATGGAAAAACTACCTAGAATATAGTCAAAAAATCCTATAGATATTAGAAATAAGAGATTCGATATTAAAAATGCAAACTACAAAAGCCAAGACTTATTTCAAAAATCTTAAGACACCTTAGAGCTTCCTAGTATTAACACATCATGAAATGTGTTCTAGCTCGGCTAATTAAGTTCTATTTAGCAGTCTTCGGTTAAATCTGATAAAACTTGGCTCAATATTTAGCTTTCTCCTAAGTAAAGCGATTACTAGATAAAAAAGAAGAATCAATAAGGAATAAGTAAGTAGCAAGATGTGAAGGAAAGGAATAACTATGATCTATCCTTAAATAAAAATGGCAGTGAACAAAGCTTTTTAAGCTTATAGAATAAAGACCCTCAATTAAGCAAATGTCACTTAGAACTTATTTAACTTAAAAATTCTTTGCAGTAAAACGAAGAAATAGCGAAAAGCATCGAGAGTTAGGAAACAAAAACGAAGAATAAAGTTGAGTAACCTTTAGTTGAAAACGCCGGATCTAACAAAGAGCCTACTACTCTTACAGAATAAATCAATTAAAATCCACAAACCGTTAAAAACTAGGATACCTCAATTAAACAAGATCGAAGAACCAAAAAAGAGAGTTCAAATAAAAATTGGCTAATGTAGAGAGACATTAGCAAAAGTACAATGGAAAACTCTCAGCAGAAAATATTTGACTGAGAAAAAGAGGATAAAAAGGATGACAAAATAGATTACGAAAATAAGTTTTCTAACTGGAGTTAAATTTTTAGCGATTTCAATGATTAAGACATAACTAAGTATATATCTAAGATAAAGCAGATGTACCAAAGCACTGGCTTTTTAGAAAAGAATTTTAATCTAACTCCGTTTGATTAGAATCATCGAAAAAAGGTGTAACATAATATAGTAAGAAATAGTGATTATAATTTGAAACCTAACAATATCAGAATCTAGAATCCGAAGGATAGAAGTAAAGCTTAAGTTAGCAAAACAAAACCAGCTTAATAGCTGAATATTGAAGTAGACGCTTATCGTATAATTCTTAATGAGCCAAAGGAAGAAAATAAAGATAATAGTATAAGCTAAGAAAACACAAAAGAGGTCTAAAATTAGGAGATATAAAATTAGCATAAGCAGTATCAAATTTAAACATTAAAGCGGAAATAAACTCTAAAAAAGCTCTATAAGAAACTATAAAATCTAAGTTCTTAAAATTAAGATGAATAAGTCTAAGATTAGTAAGACAACAGTTAGAATGAAAATAAATAAAAAACAGAATAGAAATAAATAGAATTTCAATCGATTCTACAGTCGAAGGTGAACTGATTTCAGGTAAAAAAAGATTAAAATAATTAAGTAACCGAGAAAGAGGAAAATGCTTCGAATCATTAAAATGAAAATTCTAAGATAAACCTTAAAATTACTACTTTTGAAGACAGCAATAGCACAGAATGATATAAGGAACAAACAAATCAAATCATAAAGGATTTTAATAATAAACTTGATTATTTTTACTAAGAAAACATTAGGAATAATCCTTAGTTCTATAAAGACTTTACTGAGGTCATAAATTTAACTAAGAAAAACAATAAACTTTTAGAGCTTATGCTCTATAGAATGAACTAAATCTGCAAAATTTGGTTGAAAGATATAATTAAAAATAATTTGAAAAAGCTAACACAGTGAAATTTAAATTGCTAGCACTTTCTACATAACTTAGCATATGAAATCAATGCTCCCATTTTTATTAAGGAGAACTAAAAATTCTGGAATTAAAAGAAAGAGTGATATGAAACAGAGGATGTGTGCGTTTTAGAGAAGTCGAGAAGCTTTTTGATGATTTAAATAGAAGATAAGCAAGTCAAAGTGTAAGAAGAATAAATTCCAGAGTAAATATAAATAGAACATGCTAAGCGTTTTTTACACTAAGTAAATGCTTTCATAGTTAGTTTGAGTAGACATTTTAGTGAGATGCCTTAATGCATAAAATATTTCTTTAAGCATTTGTTCATCTAAAGTAATGCTAAGTCTTATTATAACTACTTGACACCTTTTGAGTAATACAGAGTGAAGGATTTTTTAGAATAGCAAAATAACAAGTAAGTTTTTATTCAGATAAGCTTCGAAAATGCTTTTAGCTTTCTTTTTAATTAAAGCCACTTTGATTGAAGGTTTACTTTTGGATGAAAAAGACATGAAGGTTGTGAAGTTGAGTTATAGCCAGAAAATAAATATAATCACGTTTGCAAGTCTAATCCAGATTTTGGTATTGCAGATCTTTACTACTGAAAATGTTAAAGGTTAAGAATTTTATCTATAATAATAAGATTTATACTAAGGAAAGTACCAAGACAAATAAAATGTAAAATCTTTCTACTTTAGATCAACTATGATGGAATTTCTGATCACTTGTTCTCCTATAAATGTCTTAACTTCATCTGCACCCATTTTGCAGATTAGGTCCATTAATTACAGATGAAGTTAAGCTAATTTCTAGAGAATCTTTATAACTACCTACTAGAGAGCGATTTTAGTATAACAAAATAGCCTCCCGAAAAATGAACTACCTAAGTTATTATATTGTATATAAGGTTAGCTTAAGATATCAAATTTTAAATTGAGTAGATATTAAAAGTTATTAGTTTAAGCTTTAAAAATAGATGGTACCAATAACTCTATTCTAGTACTAATAAACGTCTAAATATGTAAATCATGAAAATTATGTCTAATAAAAAAATAAAATCGAGTCTAGTAAATCATCGAATTTTAAAACTAAAAGAAGTATAAACTTAATAAAAGAAATATAGGAACCTTAGACTATTAAAATTTGAATTCTGTAAGAATATTCAAAATACAATTGTTTCTTAATATTGCTATCATATAAACTAATTTTAGAAGTGATCATATATACATTTTTTAATTAAACCTACACCTTTAATATAGTACTAGAGTCTCATTTATATAACTTACTCTTATGCTTCTTATTCATATTTAATATCAAATTAAATAAGACTAAATTCTAAAATCCTATGATGTTAGTATAATATAAAGTCTTACAATGATCACTATAAAAATAATAGGACTAGGATGCTAGATTCTATAAATACAATTTTGAAGAAAGAGAGTTTAAGACTAGTGAATAGACTAAAAGACAATCAATAGTGAAAGGCTGTAAAGTATAATTTTCCTTAATGCTAAGATTATTCTTTCAGCCAGAGAATTCGAAATCTTTAAAGTGAAAAGTAACTATAAAATAAACTTTATACTTAACTCAAAAATTTGATTATCTTAATAAGAGTGTTCGAAGTAATATATTAAGTCGGTGTAGTCTAGGTGGTTAGGGCACGACGTTGTGGCCGTCGAAACCGGAGTTCAAGTCTCTGCACCGACATTTTTATCTAAATTAAATTTAAATTACAACATAAATTTGTTGAGCCTCATATTAGATTTAAGATCAAAGCTGATAATATTTGAGTTACTTTTAGATAAATTAATTAGAATCTCAACTTCAACTCTAAACATGCTCTATTCCATTAGTTTAGGATATTAATCCCTTTAAAAAATTAATTTATTTGGTACATTCCAATTGCATCAATAGAATAGACGATCTATAAAATAGCTAACCTAATTTTACAAAGCCTGAATTAAACTACTATAATCCCATTTCATTCTATAAACTTTCAATTTCTCATTCATAATCCTCCTTCTAAATATCCTTTAAATACACTATTGCCAAATTTATCTTTTAATAGCAATCAAGTAATTAACCCTTAAGTGTTAAGATAAACTAACGAAATATTTATAATTGCTTCCTTCTTTAATTACTCGTATATGAAAACTTAGCTAAGTATGTACTATAACCTACTGAGTATTAATTCAGATAATTAAATCACAAAAATATATTAAGTTTGTTACTTTTACTTCAAAAGGAAAATAGCTTATCTACAAAGAACTAGCGATATGGAATTTCCTTTCTTTATCATTATGTTAGTATCCTTAATACATCTAGCTACTCACTAAGTTTATGATTTGATACTGATAAAAAGGAAAATTAGATAAAGGAAGAACTAAAGGTCTAAATAGTCTTTCTTTTAGCAGTGTATAATTCCAGTCTATTTGGATAAGATTTATATATGCTATCTGAAGAGAAGAAGGGAACTGATTCATAAAGCTGATATGTCTATTCAATAAATATATCAATTTCACCAATAGCCGAGCTAGAAACTTTGATAAGTAGAGGTAAAATAAATAAGAAGTAACTAAAGAATTGCTAATAAGTACTTAGATTAAATCATGTAAATCATTAGATTGCCTATTAATGTGATGAATAGTATGAAATAATTTCAATTTAATGCTTAGATAAAGAGTATAAAAATAGAAAGACTAGAAGTGATATTGAGTTAGCACAGTTTCCAATGAGTAATATGAACATAGTATTTTATATAAATCAACTTTAAGCTAAAGTTGTTAGGTCTTAAAATAGCTAAAAAGGAAATCCGTTTTTAGTATAAAAATAACTAATAGAAGTGTATCAAGCTATTTTCTGTGATTCAGTATCTTATTGAGATAAGAAAGATCTAAAGTTGATTTTACTTTGGCCATGCTTATATATAGCCTGACTCTTTACTTAGTCAGTATTAAATTTGAAATAATTATAAAACAAATATTAGGATGAACAGCACTTTAAATAAGCATTATCAGCAATTAAAATGGAAAGGTTTTAACTCAGAGAGCTGAACTTTTCAGATTCCCGAAATCACTTTGAAGTAAATAGTTGTATAGGTCATCTAAGAAAGACCTTAATTTATTTTGCAGCTAACGAACACAATCAGGAAAATGTGAGCAAATTAAGTTTAAGCATTGATAGGAAAATAAGCGATCGGAAATTTCATCATAGTTAATCTAAATAAAAAAGTTACATTTTAGACTTCTTAATATTTTCCAGTGTAAAGATCTTGCTAAAACTAGTTAATTTCTGCAGTCTTTATGTTTTCAGCAATAAAAGCTTGCAAAGTTAAAATTTGAAGCATACTGGCAAAAGTCACCAGATTTATTTTTTAGCTGAAATTTAGATCAACAATATTGTGATCTAGCTCATTCAAAATAATGCTCTAATTTAAAGTACTTTTAATTAAAAAGAAAGCCATAAGCATTTAAGCTGCATGTCTGAATTAAAACTTACTTGTTGTTTTAATTTTTTAGATAGTTCTTAACTCTATTTTTTTCGAAAGGGCTTAGCATCTTGAAGTAAGAGCTTGAGTTCTCCTTAACATACATAATTTTTAAAAAATATTTCAAACTCATGGGTAATTCCCTAAAATGAAGACTCAGTCTTTTAACAAAAGTGTTCAGTTCATTTAATAGTATTTAGGCTTGCTCTACCTGCTTTTATTCAGGGACTTCTTCCTGCTGAATTTTTATTTGCTTTTCTTAGATTTAAATGATTAAAATGCTCTTTTCCTTCTCTAAGAAACAAATATCTCCATCGTCAAAATTTTTTAAAGCATTTCTTACTTCTTTTGTAGTTTCTTTTGTTAAGATTGGTGCTTTTATTTCATTTTATATGTTTTTCAAGAAAACTTGGAAATTTACTTCATGGCTTGTTAAATTTTTATATGAAAATTGAAAAATTTTTTGAATCCATGTCTTGCACATTTAAGTCATCCTGATAAACATCATATCCAAAAGCCTGCTGTTACTTTTAGATAGTGTAACTATATCTATAAAATCTCTATAAAAAAGAGGATTTTCACTGTTATTGTCAGCTTAGATTTAGTTATTTCTATTCTACTCATTTTTCTCAATAATCTCCAGACTTTCGTCAACTTGTTTTTCTTAAGTGAAATAGTCATAAGGTCTCGTTTTCAAGGTTTCTTATTAATCTTCTTATGTTTTTAGTTATAATTTATTAATCATATCTTCAGTGGAAATCTCTTAAAATGATTCTGTTCTAGATATGAACATATTAATATTGGTATGCTCATTTTTGCATGATTTTATATTACTCTGACTTAACTCATTCTTCATATCCATTACAGAATTTGGTTCTATCTCATTATTCTTTACTAGACTCGAAGGACTTAAATTATTTTAGGAGTGTTCTCTATAAAAGTCCATATTTAACTTCAAATTATGTTTGTTAAACTCTCTCTTCTTAACGCGTAACTCTTAGCAAGCTTTATTTTGCTATTTTTCTAAACTTTGACTAGCTTCATTATTCTAATTATCTCCCTTCTAAATCTATGCACCCGAAAGTCTATTACAATTTATACTTGCTGAATTCAAATAACCTGATGCATTCATTTAGGGCTCTCCTTGTTTTTTATCCATACTTAGTTATTCCTGCATCTTTTACTTTAGATTTGCATTGTTTATTTCATTTTAGATTATACTCTAAGTCAGCTATTAATCTTTTAAAATTAGGCTTTGAATCTATTACGTATTTTCTTAAATATTTTTTTATCTAGAAAGTTCTTGCTTTTTAGGCAGCGGTGTTACTTCTTTCAAAGTCTTTGAATCGGCAAAATTGTAACTTTTATTTAGGATTCTAGTTTATGACTCCTCACTCATGTTTGGCAACTTTTGTGATTCTATTTTAATTTTTTTTAGTTTTATATTAGTCGCTTATTATTGCTGCTCTTCTATCGCCTATCTCATTAAGTTTTTCTATATCACTTAGCATTTCTTCTTATTGTTATTTATTTAGCTAGATTACTTATGAAAAGATTTATTTACCATGCTTTTATCTCCAGTTTTGTCTTTAATGAATCATTTTATAGATTCTCCAAAGTTCTTACTCATGTTAACAACAATGACTTACTTTTCCTCCTTTCTTTCCTGAGAAATTCTTCTATTTTTTTCTTAATTCTAACTTCGTTCTCTTAAACAAGAATTCAGATTTACTTGTTAAAGCATTTTGCTCTTTCTTATGTTGTTATATGCTGGACTAGTGAAGTTAGCATTTATTTTTTGATTGCTGTCTTAGTAGTCTTCTATTATAATGGTATTGTCAATAGAATTTTATAAATATTCATTAGGACTTTATTGAGACTTTTCTTACTTTTCAACTCTAAAATTATTTTTATATCTCTTTTAGTTCTCATTCAACATTTGAGCTTCAATATCATTAATGCTACTTTTATTAAGTTTAAAGGATTCGCTTTGATGTGCTAAATTTAGAAAGTTCTACTGATCAAAACCAATCTAAAGTATCTCGCTTTTTCTCTATTTGCTTACACTTTGCTTTACTTCTTTATTGCTAAATTCTTTCTAACTTATCTTCTAATATTGCTTTTTGCTTTAATCAGTAAAGTAAGGATTAATGATTTGAGTCTATTGCTTGATATCTAATTTATAAGGAGAGTTTTGAATTAATTACTGATCTTAACTAGCTTTTTGGTTTTTTTTCTATCGTTCTATTATTATAGGCAGCTCTTAGTTCTTTTATTGCTTTTTTAGGGGTTATAAAATCTTCTGGTCATTTTCTTTGATTGTTTATATAATCTTATAATTTTAGTTCGATAGCTTATTTTGGATCTATTTTATTGAAGGAGTTAATTTTTCGTTTAAAATATCGAATGATTTATTTTGTAGCTTTTGGTCTAAGCTTGTATCTAAGTTTTGATCCGATTGGTATACTGAGTTTTGATTTAGTACCGCTTTAGTTTAGATATTCAACTTGCTTTTGTTGTTTTAGCTTTACTATGTCTTTTTTACTCTGCCAAACCAGTTATTTTATTTTGGAGATTCTTTTTAAGGTTTAACAATTATTTCTTCCAAAGTAGTTCTTATAAGTTTACTCCCAGTTTCACCTTCACTCCATTAAAGAGATCTTTCGTTTTCTTCAAATTCCTGGGATACTCATTTTGACTGTTTTTTATACTCCTAACTATAGTTCAAAACTTTATAAGTAATTCCTTTAAGCCCCTTAGCGATTTCTGCACTCCTTTACTTTTAGCTAGTCTACTTTAGCATTAATTATTTTAACGGTAGTTAAACACTTTAAATAAAAAATGCAGAACATATTAGAACTCTCTTCAGTTTTATTTTCCCTAATATAAATCATATATACTATTAACCCTCTTCTTCTGCAAGCTCCATTTCAAATCTAATCCTTATATTCCCACTAGATTTTATAATCTATACAAGGCTTTTTTTTAAAGTGGTTTGAGCTTAATACCTGCTAATAAATGCAATAGACCTTTAAAAGTAAATTTAACTAGAGGAAAAGGTATTAGGTTAGTAGCCTTTGTATTAGGTATGCTTAAATAATTATTTAACTTTGTTATTTTTAAGACTGTATTATGCTCATTCGTCTGCTTTTGCTATGCTTTCTATAAAAGATTTTGCAGTATAATACATATTAAAATATTTATGGGGTATATAAACAACTATAGGGACTAGAAAAATAAAAGGAGAAGGATTTGCAGTTATTAAAGGAAAAAGTGGTGGCTTTTAGTTAGTTTATAGTATAGTGAGTTTGTAGATTCGCTACTGAACAAGTCGAATATATCAATATGGAAAGTAAAGGGATTTTAAAGTTAGATGTGCTTAATACCTATTAATTTATATCCTTTACTTATAAAAGATGCTATTTGTTAGGACTTTAATTCATTTATATTTACCTCATTAATGCTCTAGCTTTATACTATATAAAGAACAGATCAAATATAACTATCTCCCTAAAAGTGCTAAACTAGATAAAAAGTTTCTTTTTACTTTAACTAGCTGGTAGATTACTAAGGCTATGATCTAATATAACTGCAAGTGCTAGATTATTGATTTCTAGAAGTAGCCTTTAGATAGTATATTGAAGTTTGATGACTAATTTAGTAGTTATGCTTAAAAATAAAATATAGTGTTTTTCTTACCATAGTAATATACATGATTTATTAATTCCTATTTTTCTTTTCAAGACTTAAGAAATATACGTTGATATGTAAGCTACTTATTTTTTAGAGAAAGACAGAGAGAAACATTTATCTTTGTAAGATTACTTATAAATTTTAGCTTTTGTCCTTGAGGGTTTTCTTAATTTTCCTTTTTAGTCTTTAAAGAAAATTGAAAACTTAGCTAAGGAGTTATTTTTATTAGATCTGATGATAATATTTCTTAGATATAATTAGAGTGTAGAATCATAGTACTACTAGTTTACTTCTATCACTAGAGTATGTGTCACATATAACCTCAAAGTTACTTAATGAAAAATATACTCTTTCATATTAGTTCATTTTTGATGGCTTGGATTCTAATTACTCCTAACATTATTTCAGAGATTTTCTAGGAGAATTAATTAATTTTGGATGGAAAATCTCAAGAAAGGCTACTTATTATTATCGACACTATAGTTAAAAAATACCAAAATACATGATAGAATGTAAAACTAAAAACTTGAGTCTTAAAGAATTGCTTTTGATTTAATTGAGTAGCATCTATATCAAAGTTGTATATTAAAAAATGCTAGCTAAGGTTTGCAAAGGAAAAGCTGTATAAAATTAGGAAAAGCAAATGATAAAAAAAAGGAACGATTCAAAGAATTTTAATTATAGATCAAAGATTTAAGAATCATCTAAAGTTATTTAGTTAATTACTGAATATGCTTTACCTATATAAATTTAGTTGTTGTATAGTAGTAATTCTTTAAAAGAAAAATATCAATTTGAATTAGTTTATTTAGTTAATTTTTTAGTACCAGGTTATAGTGAAAATCTTTTGAGTATATTCTTGAATGCCTCAATCTAGTTAAAATAGGGAATTGTTGTTGATCAAGAAGAAGATAGTAATAAAAATAGTTTAGGATGATAAGGAGAATCAAGTCCATACTTTATTTTTGAAGACTGATTTTAAATCTTATTGCTAGCATTTCTATTTTACAATCTTAAGAATGTTTAAAGTCTTGCTCTTGTTTGGTATAGCGTAAAGCTTTAATTAAGTTAGCAAGTCCACATCATTTAATAATATGATTGAAGATATGTCACGAAGCAGTAATAAACAACTATCTTTTATTTAAATTTTAATCTAAATGGGTATACTTAAGTTGCTAATTAATGTATAGCCAATTGAATGAAATTTATACTTTCAATAATTTTCATGTTAGCAGTATTCTAATCTCATGTGTTCTATTTCTATATCTCTTTTTATATCTATATGTCTCTAATCTATTTTGCTTAAAACTACCTGATATATATAAATAGCATTCATTATTATACCTTACTTTCTCCTGCTCATAGTTCTCCTAATTTTATCCAAATCTAATCTCTGCTTCATCTTTTACAAACTCATTGCAAATATCATTTTCAATCTTCAAAAGAAACTAAATTTATTACGAGAGCAATCATAAAGTTATCTTTATAACTAGCTTAGCTTGCTTTCGATTTTCTTTTTTTCATCACTTCGAATACAGTTTGCTTAGCAAACAGTTAGTTATACTTTTTAAATACAACTCAAACCTAACTATTTTCCATATCCAAATTTAGTTTGAAGTATCAGTATTGAAATTCTTTTCTAAGTAGCTTATTCTAATTTTATTCAGCCAATACCAAAAAAGAGTGAATTAAAAGCTTATTTATTGTTTGTCCTAGCTTGTACTGATTTTAGAAGCCGCTTTTATTTTATTTTCCATTCTTAAAACACTCAAAATTCTCAAATTAATAAAAGACTTAGATTTTTACATAATTAAGTTTTACTAAGATAAGCATATTTCTATAAATACAAGGTAGGTTTAACCTAAGTACTTTTTACCTTAAATATATATAGAAAGAATTTAAAAGCTAAGTCCTTGGTAAACTCTACAATTTTATAAAATGAGATGATTGTATAATACCATTATTAGAAGATAAGGTACAATGAAAGTATTTTAGAAATGGATATTATCTTGCTATGTAGCAAGCTGTTTTTTAACCAAATTTTAAAAGAAATAGCATGTTTATTATCATAAGTCAGGATGTTGTAAAAACTACCTTAGATTAAAAGAATCTAAGTAGCATTCTCATTTTAATTTCAATTGAAATAATTCAATTAAATACCATCCTACTGAAAATCTCAGGTATTAACTAACTAAGTGAAGCAATAAAGCTGCATAGTAAGTCTAAGGTTATAGCTAATGAGAATATAAACAGTATCTTACACCTTTAAAAATATTAGTCTAAGCTTTCTTTTTATTAATTATTATTTAGACTATTTCAATTTAAAAGGCTAGCAAGCTAGTTAAATAAATTTGCAAAAACGCTAACTTAAAGGATAAAAAGTATATTATAATCAAAGAGAGTTTGAAGGTAAAGTAAATAGCATCATATGTAGTTTATTAAAGCAGCTCTGAATTTTATTTTCTATTTGTTAAATGGATGCAATATACAGAACTCTCTACTTATATAGTAGCAAAAGTTAAAAAAGACTTATGGGTTAATTTGATATTAATTAAGAGGCTTTTTCGAATTTTAGAAACATTTAGTGAAATACTCATCGTTAAAAAAATTCATAAATTCTAGGAATTATTCCTCGTTTCTCTCACTAATAAATATTAAAGGTTTAAAAAGTAATATAAATTCTTAAAAGATAGTTAAATTTAAGTATCCTATAAAATCATTATGGTATAGTAATTTTAATTTGTTGGCTAGTTTATTTTAACTATTAATTCATATATCACATTAAAATTAATATCTTCAAAGATAATAGTTAATTTCTTATTAAAGTAATATGTATCTAGAATGTATAGTTACTTAAATAAAAAATAATAAGTCTAAATTATTTATTCAAATATACTTTTGTTTAGAAATAATGCTAAAGGAGCTTTAATAAAATTGAGCTATTCAAGAGTGAGATTGATATAATAATGAAAGAATAATTGATAGAAGGCTTATACAATAATAACAATTAGCTAAGTATTTATCTATAATTAAGGATAGAAATCACTTTTATACTAATAATAAGAATGTTTATAGATATAAATTCATATTTAAGCAATACATTCATAATTTTATAAGTGCTTTGATTCATTTAACTAAGGATAAAATCTTGCTTGAGAAACTTAATTTAAATAGAGTTATAGTAAGCACTTAGATAATCAAAGGCATTAGTGAGATGCTTTGATTCTTTAATAGATTAATTTTAAATAAATTAGATAATAAATTATTTGAGTTTACCCCTAATTTATTTCTTATGAATATTCTACAATATTTGATCTTAATTTCATTCTATTAATGAAATCCCTACTTCTTCTACTTATTTTATTACAATAGCATCTAATTTTATATTTCAGATAGAAATAGATAGATATCTCAGCTTTTTCTTTTAATTTAATCATAAACAAAAATATATCCTCTAATTATTCTCAAATATACAAATATAGGTATAACACAGCAACTTGTATACATATATGAGGAAATAGGGTTAAGATTAACAAAATGATAAGAGTATATAATGAAGATTAAAAGTAATAATTAGGAAAAATAAAGCAAATCATTTGTATTTTGCTTTCAAGTCTCTATATTTGACTATTACAAAGAAACTATTTTAATTTCAACTTTCTTCTAAAAGAATTTGATAAGAATGCTTACCTGACATTTCAAAAAATAGCTTGGCTTTACATTTAATATAATCTGATATAACTAAGTAGATCTATTAGTTTATGAGATTTAGCAGTAGAAACAAATAAAATAATTTCTCTAAAATAATTAAAAATATCTATCAACTTAAGTCTAGAAAAATCTTAGTGAATATATAATCTATTTAGTAATCTAAAATAAACATTAAAATAAATAAATTTCTTATAACTTGGAATTAAATTAATAACCTATGAAACATATTTTACTACTAAAGCCTTAATATCATAAAATAGATAAACAGTCTCAATAAAGCTAAGAGATTAATCTGAAAAAGATCAAAAGTTAAGAAATTTTAGTTGGATAAGGTAGGATCAACTGAAAATCAAGTTATTAATAAATGTTAATAACTTTAAGAAAATATTAACTTTGATTGATCAACGAAATTAGAAATACTTATAAACATCTTCATATAAAATCTTAATTTTGTCCAGCTTAAATTTATAAATATTAAGTTAATAATTACATAACCAGAGAGTATAATTGCAATGAATGATTTATCAAGAAGGAGATGATTTATAGGATGCTTAAAATAGAATTGAGTTTATAATATAGATGCTTTGTTATCTATTTCAAAGCAGTCCTTTTTATATATTTCTTATAAACCCTTTAAAACTTATTTAGTTATAAGCTTAAGATTATATAAATTTCCTTTCTTCTTTTCTAATTTTTTCCTTTCTTGAATGAAAAGAGTGGAAAAATAGAAAGTGGTTTAGTTATTTTTTGAAATAGATGAGAATGGTAAGCATGGTTTATCATAGCTCTTTGATTGATTTAAAATAGCTAGAATTAAAATATATTAATTTAAAAGTGCCAAGGTAAAACTTTATTTTCTTAATAATTCTCTATTTATTAATAATCTCTAGCAGAAGCAATCATTAATACTTATTTAATAATAATGATTATTTATCTAAAATTATGAATATCTAAGCAAGCATTCTAAATTTAAATTTGATTTATGATTTATTAATTTTTATGATAATTTGATTGTATATATTTGATAAAAGGTTATAACCAAGAAATTAATAAGTCACCCAAACTTATTAAAGCTTATTAAAAATCATTTAATAAAATAATAAAATCAACGCTTGTTTTAATTACCTTTATTATCTCTATGCATACTTTAGTCTAATTCTTTTTTCTTTCCTTGTTATTTATTATATCTACAATACATCTTTTATTTCTAAGATCATAAAAAGCTAAATAAGCATAATAGTAACTAAACTTAAAACATTCTATTTCATAGCCTCTATTAAAGATGCTGTTTACTAAGAAATGCTTAAGAAGCTTTATTTAATTTAAGTTTATTTATAAAATAATTTTAAAATGTGGATAACCTTAAATAACCCTAAGTCATACCATTCCTTTCCTCTATAAACTTCATTTTTAGGAAGCCTTTTTTATCTGCTTTTATCTTTCATTTTTATTACTTCTAACGTTGCTTCTGCTTAAAAATAGTGTATCTACCATACCTTGTTTTACGAAAAGTCTGTTTGTTTAACAAAGTGCCCTGAGTTAGAAGATTGATAAGCCACAGTAGACAACGATAATATTAACTACTGTATGTGTTAGAATGGATTTTTCTGAAAGAGTGCAACTAAGTCTTGTGAGAAATGCCCTATTAAAAATTGCGAGAAATGCTAAGAGACTAATAGTGAAGGTAGTTACGATGTAATCTGCTCTAAATGCTAGCAATCCTTTTATAAAATAGAAGGATAAGATACTTTATGTCTAAGCGCATGTCCTGGTAACTTATTAATAGACAAAGCAATAATGACGTGTAAATGTGGTTATGGATAAGTTTATAACAGATTTAAACATAAATGTGAATAATGCTCTGATTTAATTTAAAATAGCTAAGAATGTAGAATTAATTTAAATTAATAAAATTTAAATTAAAATTATTTAAACTATGCTATTTGTGTAAAATGTACTAATCCTTTCCTTTTGTTAAACTATAAATGTGTTTAGTAATGTCCTATTAACTTTATCTCCGTTTAATAAGAATGCTATTTTTGTGGCTATGATTGTAGCTTATTTCCACTATGTTAATTAGGATAAAATTGCTTCTGTACTAAAGATTTAATAAATATAGACGATAGCGGAAAAATTTAATGTATTAATGAATGCAGTAATTATTAAAATTATAACTATGAAGGATATAAAATATGTGTATGATATAACTTAAATATTTATGATACAACAGATGTTTAAGATTGCTAAAGCTTAAATTTGCAATTGGATGATACTTTTTAAAGTTGTGTTTGCGCAAGTTCTGATTAAGTTCGGATAAATAACTAATGTACTAAAAGATGTGAAATAGATCAATTTTACTTGAGATATCTAGATAAGTGCTTATAATGTTCAGAATATATAGCAAACTGCATAAAATGCTAGAATTATTAATATTGTTAGGAGTGTGATTAATAATAAAATACAGTTATGTATAATGGAGAGTGTATTTGCTCATAAGGATTTGCTTTTAACTCTCAATATAAGTGTGTTCCTTAATGTACATTAAACTGCTAACTATGTGAAAATAATGAATGCTTTATTTGTTCTGATGGATATTTCCTAAATGATTAAAAATAATGCATTTTTTGCAGTACTTCTATTTAAAATTGTGACTTCTGTTCTTAAGATGGTAGTTAGTGTATTTAATGCTAAAAAGGATTTAAATAAAAAAAAGGAAATAGTTGTGATTCTACTTGTGATATAACTGAATAAGACAATGATAAAGATTCCATTTGCCAATTATGCTTATTTAAATGAGCAAACTGTATTTAGTGTAATGATGAGAAATGCTTAAAGTGTTAATAAAATTACTATCTATATGAAAATAATAAATGCTATTTAATCTGTAATGAAACTTAAGGATTTAGCGTTATAGAGATTAATGCTATAAATTATTGCAATTGCTAAGAAAATTATTATTTTTCTGAATTAACTTTTTCATGCATTCAGTGTAGCATACCTTATTGTGAAAAATGTATAGAAGCTATTTATTCTGAAATTAATTCTTAATGAACATATAACAAATATTATAATGTTAAATGCATAAAATGCTAGAATAGTTATTATTTAACAGGGATTTAGAATACTTAATGTGTATAATAATGTAATTATCCTTTAAGCTAAAATTAAAACTTATATCAGTGTTAATGTCCCCCAAATATGTTTCTAGATACTGAGACTTCTTAATGTATAAGTTGTTCTACTTGAAACCCAAACTGTCTTAACTGTCATCTAGAATGATAAAATAAATACTAAATAAAGTGTGATAAATGCTAAATTGGTTCCTATCTTTTGAATGGAGAGTATTGCTATAAAGGTGGATGTCCTCTAAATTTTTATTAAGATGAAGCTAACTAAATTTGTATTGATTGCGGAGATAAATGTAACCTGCATAAAAACTGTATCTTAGGTTAAAATTGTTTTTGCAAAGGAGATTTAAAAAATTGATATGATTAGTGGAAATAAGAATGAAAATGTGTTTTGTATTGTCCTCTTTATACATACTAAATAGAATCAAAATGATGATTTATAATTTGCTTGAATTAGCAGAAATATTTCAATGAAGAAATTTTATAAGAAGTGTCATAATGTACTTAAAATCTTTGAAACAATTAAAAATTTTGCCTTTGTTAAGATTATTTTCAATATTTAGATTCTTTAACTTAAAATTGTATATCTTGCTAAAATCCTAATTCATAATGATTTAACAAAGGTTGCTCATAACCTTTAATGGAAAATTGCTTAAAATAAAATATATTTTAATATTGTTAAAATTGTAGAGATTACTCTATTTAAATTAATGATTAATGTGTTTTATTTGATTATTTCCTTAGCCAATCAGTTTGATAATCTAATATTTATATAATTTCAGATTTAGTCACTATTTAGAATTGTTTAAGACATAACAATAATCCTACTATCTGTCACTTGTGTCAAGAAGAATATTTCTGAATAGATGAAATTTCATGTATGAAATGTTCTGACTAGATAAGTAATTGTTAAGTTTGCGATTATTTTGGTAAATATTGTATGTAATGCTAAGCAAATTATAAATTATCTAAATAAAATTAATGTTTATTGCAATGTGATGAAGACTATTAAGATTTAGATAATAATGGATATTGCTAGCCTTGCTTTATTTAATGATAAAACTGCTTAAAATATAATGATTATATATGTATAGAATGCTAATAGAACTTCGATATTTTTAATGGAATATGCATAGAAAAATGTCCTAATGGATAAGTTAGAAAACTTCCAAATGCTGATTGTTAAAATTGTATCTTAGTTTATTAAAATTGCTATTAGTGTGACTAATCAAAGTGCATTTAATGTGAAACAGAATTTATTTCTAAATGATGTGAATGAATGTTAAAGTGACTGTTATGAGTTATTTAATATGCAAGCTATGAAAATAGAAAATATTAATTATTGCAAATGCAAATAAGGTTTTTTCTTTTCTCGCCTAACTAAGCAATGCATACAATGCTATATAGAAAATTGCTAATCTTGCATTTAGAAAATAGAAAATGATTTATTTTATGTATAGTGTAGTAAATGTTCTGAAGGTTATATTTTAGGACACTATTTTTAAAAATGCACAAATATAGCAGTTAATGCTGATATTTAAATTTCAGATAATAAATGATAGTGTCCTTCCTAATAATATTATGATGAATAAAGTTTCTAATGTCACTTATGTCCATTATATTGTTTAAGTTGCTTTCTTGATCTTTCTTAATAAAAACTGATATGTGATTTTTGTTCTAATGAAGCTACACTTTTTGATTAACAATGCATTAAAAATTAAGATTAAGGAATACTAGATTATTATATAAAAATAAATAATAAGTGACTATCATGTGGAGAAGAATGTAACTTAAGTAATTAATGTAAAATCACTTAAAATTGCCTTTGCTCAGGAATATTTAAATCATAACTTAATATTTTAAATGGGTAATGGTAGTGTGTGGAAAATTGCATGCCAAATGAAAATGAAATTGAAGACTATAGAGGATATTTAGTTTGTGTTCATACAAGTTTATATTTAAACATTTATAACCCATTAAAATTGAGTTCTAGTTGTGATTTACCATTAATAAATTAATAATCTCAAAAGTGTAGCTGTGAGGGTTAGAATATTTAATTTTAATAATTTGGATGCTTAAATATTTCTGACTTGGTTTAAATTAATCTTGATGAATTCTAATTTTGTCCAGAAAGAGCATTTTCCTGTGATTATTGTAAACATTCTAAGCAATGCCTTCAATGTTAAGAAAATAGTACCCTAGATGGAGATAAATGTAAATGTAAAGATGGATTTGTCAAAAGTTATAATCAAAAATGCGAAGAATGTTTAGTAGAGAATTGTTAGTTATGTACATATTTTTATTGCAATTTATGTAGCTCTAACTATTTCTTAAACTCAAGCAATGTGTGCATTTTATGCGAAACAAAAATAGAAAATTGCTTAAATTGCTCTTAAGATGGAAATTATTGCTTATCATGTAAAGAAGGATTTTTACTAGTAGGAGAAAGTTGTAAATAGAATGCTTCTACATATGAATTTTGTGATTTATAAAAAGAAATTTGTTATCCTTGTTTCTTTAAATGGCCTCATTGCTAAGAATGTAATTAGTAAGAATGCTTAAAATGTTTCGATTATTCTGAATAATCTTAACTAACAAATGAATGTTTGCTAACTCCTTGTATTACAGGGTAAATAGATATAGAATAGAATGGAACATGCCTCGATTGTATTGTAGTAATAGAATATTGTTAAAAGTGTAGTTAGCTTTAGCTTAAATGTATAGAATGCTAGAATGGAACAATTTATAACTAATAATACAAATCTTGTGATTGTAGAAAATATGGAGATTTATGTAATACTTGTAATGACTTGCTATGCTTAACTTGTAAATAAAATACCTCTTTATAAAATAACTAGTGCATCTCATAGGATTCATGTGATTATAATCATTCGTGCATATAGTGTGAAGAAGGATTTGATATGAAAGTATCTAAATGCTCTCTGAGTGAATAATTAAGAAATAATTTAGTTTGTGAAAGATGCGATAAAAATGCAAGTGATTGTTCAAAGTGTGATGGAAATAAAATATAATGCATAAAAAATGAAAATATTTATATTTTTTTAAATGAAAAATGTACCTTAAATCTATACGATAAAGAAAAGAAAGGTAAAGAAAAAGAGGAAATTTCTTAGCAATAAAAATAATTTATATAAACATAAAGCAGTATTCAGTTGGGATTTTTAAGTTCTCTTTTTGTAACATTTGGCATTGCTTGTCTTTTATAAAAAGGTAGTACATCAAGTTTTACAGTAATTTGAATAATTATTTTTTAAGAAGAATTAATGATAATTAATGGAATGCTTAATTTATAATTTCCTAAAATATTGGACTATTTTTATGAAGTAAAAGCAAACGGAATTATAAATTTTAATTTAGGAATTTAAGACAAATTTCTAACTGAGCAAAGCTAAAACTTAATTAATAATTAAAATTTTAGAAGATATAACTATGGTGAAACTACACTACTATCAAATCTTTACAGTCTCTTACTATAATTTATTGCTTTAACTCTGGCTTGAATTTGTTCAATACTTATCTATAAAGCTTTCAAAGTTAGATACTTTTAAAAGCTTATGACTCATTTTTAATTTAGTACTTTTATTAGATTCTTTTTAGTTACAAATATATCATTTTGGATTGGAATTTTGATATAAGTAAAGAATATGCAATTTTATGATAAATATAGTACCTTCAACTCTATGCTTTCTTGTATTTTGCTAGTAAGTTCTTATATAGATATTGCAGATTTTATTTATAGTGCTTATATATTATTTCATCCAGAAATTTTGAAAGCAGTAAAAGAATAAAAATTTAGAAAGCAGAAAGCAATTAATATAGAAGTTTGCTACTTTGTTTAAAGAATTTAAAGTTAAATAAGACTTTAAAATTGCTTTATTTTATGGTTTATTTCTGCTAAGAAGAATGATAATCTCACTTATAATAGTATTTGCTGGTTCCTTGCCTGAACTTTAAATATCCATTATAATATTTTCAAGTCTTATATAATTGATATATCTTCTCAAGTTGAAACCTTACTAATTTTGAATTGATAATATGCTAAATATAGTAAATGAGCTTTTTATTATGCTAATCTATTCATTAGATTTCTGCTTTTTAGCTTTTGAAAAATAGCAGCGAATATTAATAACCGAAGAAACGTACGATGGTGCTGGTATTGGTATATTAGCTCTAACTTTGATTGTTTCCTTTTTCAATATAATAGTAACTTGATATGTTTTCTTACGTTAGTTTTACAAAATATATTAAAATAGAAGAAAAAAGATGAAAATAGTACAGTCTTTATAGCTTAATATAACTCAAAATGATATAAATTTATAATAAACAAATTCTGAAAGATTATTCTATTTAAATTAGTAATTAAGACTAAATAAAAAGTCTAAAAGAGTCTAAAACGAAACTAATTTTGATTCTCGTATAGAAGATTTACAAAATAGAAAATATGATAACAAATTTCAGTATCAAGGTAATCAATACCAAGAAGAGGAAAAGCGAGAAGAATATAAGTAAGAAACTAATTATAGACATTAAGAAAAAAAGAAAAATAAAGAGGTTAAAAAACTCCATAAAGCTTAGATGAAATGAATTAGCCTAAAATTAGTAAAAGAAGCTAGAAAAATTTAGGTGGATATGTCAAATTTTATTAGAGCAGTATAGCAAAATGAACTAAGGAGTTATAAAATAGAATTATAACTATCGAGTGAAAAAAATTTAAGCTTTTTGTAAAAGAGCATTTGAACAGAATAGGTGAGTAGAGATAATTTAAAGAAAAAATAAAATTTCTAAAAAGATAATTCCAATCTTTATGTGAGCAGGCAGAGTTTAAAAACTTTAAAAATCATTAGCAAAGAAGTTGATTAAGATAGCAAGAAGAAGATAATTTTTAAGCTATTTATATATTAAAATTATTTTTAAATATATTTTAAATATTTTAAATTCCAAACTTGTTAAATGCACTAATTAAATAGAAAAAAATATAAACAATATAAATAATTTTATCAAATAAAAATAAAATTATTTAAAATTTATAAAATTTGTTCTTAATTTAAATTAGCAGAAATAAAGAATAATTTAATATTGTGTTGCTATTTTTCTTTCTTTTCATCTAATAATTGTCTGAATACAAAATTCTTAATATTAATATATTTTCTATTATATCTATTCTCTAGTTGCCTTTTTAAATATTTACTTAATGTAAGCTTACTTTAAATTTTATTTAGTTAATTTTGAAATATAAATAATTTGCTTTAAGATATGGTTTAATTATTAAATTTAAAATTTAAAATAATAAAATACTAAAATAAATCTATAAATATTTAAATAGCAAAATAATTAGAAAGTATCATATAATAAAATAAATATTAAAATTAATTTTATAGTTATTAAATTAATGCTATTTTATCTATTTACTATTTTCAAGAGTATTAAGTTTCTTTATTTATGAATAAATAATTTAAAATATTTTAAAGTATTTTTAAATTTAATTTAAGATTATAAAATTATATATATTAAATATTTTAAACTTATATTTATTTTTATTATTTATAGATTCTTTTCTTGTACATATAATGTCTTTTAAATTGTGGTACTACATATCTTCTTTTAATTTTCTTTATAAACTTCTAGATATTAAAAGTATTTAATCCTTAAAATAAGCTAATGCTTAGTTGTTTACAGGAAATATTAAATTATCTAATTTGTCTTTTTAGAATGTATATTATTTCTGTAAGTTTCAAGTATAGGATTTCCTTAATAGCTACCTTCTATTGTAAAAATGAAATTATTAACTTTTAAAGAAGTAAAATAATCTGCTATAAGGTTTTCTTTGATAATCCAATAGATGTATATGTAATAATATGGTTTTAAACGAATTAAATATTATTTGCTGTTTCCTAATTTTTTAAAATTTCATATTAAGCATCAAAATTAGGAATCCTACTATAAAGTCTTACTAAGTTATTACCTTTTCTATTTTTACAAGAGATCTTATGAATATAGATAAGCTATTGATCCTTACTTGAATATAATTTATAAAGATAAATTAAAAAACTGCAATAATAATTGAAAAGATGGTGGCCGCTGAGAATGACTTTCGTGACCACACTTTCTGGTTTTATGGCTAGGAACAAGTTCCTTGTCAGAGTCATTTTCTGAAGGGAACGCTATCTGTGAGATTATCCGCTTTCGATAGGGGCTTGAAGCCTGGCTGCTCATAGCGGTGGAGCTCCCTAGCAGCTGTGCCTGGAGCACAACAGGATATCCCCGTTATTCCATAAAAAGAGACCGTCGGGTCGTGCAATTAGAAAGAAGTCTCCGGTCCAAAAACTATTTTAGTTGAAATTAATTAAATTAAAAAACTATACTTAAAATAATAAATTAATTTAAAACTTAAACATTATTCTCTCTAATTTACATAGGCATATAGAAGATATCCTACTATATATTTAGGTACTTTTGTTTTTAATTTTATAATATACAAAAATAATTAATTATTTAAATAAATTATTCTAATTTATCTATATTTATAGAAAAGCTTATTAATAAACCATTAGGAATCTAATATAATAAAAACATTTTAAAATATCTAAGATTAATTAATTCCCTTTTTCTAGTATCACTTCTGAGATATTGTAGCTTTGGGACTAATAGAAACAAATTATAGATTTTTAAAAATGTTAGCAAATAAAATAATATTATTACTTAATATATCTATTCTATAAAATAAATAACTTAATTTTAATAATCTTAGTAATATTATTTAGCTTTATAATTATTATTTCTTATATACTGATATGTTTATAACTACTTAATAGTTTTATATAAAGTAGTTTATATAATAACTTTAAGAATCTATGTTTCAATTTTAATAATAAAAAATGATTAATATAATTTAATCTTATTACTATTTTTAGTTAAATTAAATATTTTAATTCTTAAATATTTAAAACTAAAAATGCTAAATTAAATTATATAATTTATAATATTTTAACTTAAGGAAATAAATAACTAATTATATTAAAGAATGTTAGTGAAGCTTATAATTTAGTTAAATAATTATTAAATTAGCTAAAATCATTAAAAGTAAAATTAGTTTATTTTATAATTTTAAACTTTAATTTAGTATCTTACGCTCCTTTAAAAAGAAAAAAAGAAACTTTTATTAAACATTTTGCTAAATCAAAATATAAAAGCATAATTAAATAATTTATAATAATTTATAATACTCACAATCTTATTACTTTTTATATATTTTTAAAATTATAAATAAAGTTAGTATCTAAATTGGCAAATTAATTTAATTATTTACTTATTCTACAAAAATTGTTTTAGTTAATATAATTTAAATAAAATAAATAATAAAATAAATAATAATGTAAAGAGTTAAAATTAATAAGATTTAAAAATCTATTAATCTTTTAATAAGATAAATACTTTTATGTTTTAATACTAATATAAATTTTATTTATAAAAATAAGAAACTATTTTTAAAATAATTTAGATATTATTAGAATATTCTTTGTTTTATAGTATATTGTTAGTATTTATTTTAAAATTTATAAATTAATATAATTTAAAACTTAATAAAGATAATAAAATATAGTAAATTTAATTAATTTCAATCTAATATAAATAAATTAAATATTTTTATTCAGTTAAAGCATTGCTTGCTGATAGCATATAATAAACTTAATTTTATTTACTTTATGGGAGTTATTTAAAAATTAATTTAGAAAAGTTAATAAATTAGATAGAATTAGTGTAAAAGAGTTTAAAAGGAGCAATTTATAATATTTACTTTTTTATGTATTTAAATTATTTAAATTATTTTTAACTATTTAGCTAGTTTATTATTATTTTAATTATTTACATAATAATAATTTAACTAATACAATAATTTCAAGAATTCTATATTTTTGATATATTGATAAATAAATTATAAACTTTATTTCGAAACTATAATTTTAGTTAAACTATTTATTATAATATTTTAATTTAAAAATATTATCAAAATTATCATTAAAAATTGACTTAAATTAAAGAGCACGTAGCATCTTCCAGGTGCGAACCTCTTAAATGTCAATTCATCTCAATCTATTCAAGAATATTTTTGGGGATAAGAAACTCTTCTTCAATCTCGTTCATGTATTCTTCTTCCTTCTCATTCATTTCTTCCATTTCTTCGTTATCCTCTCTTTTAAAAAACTGTCTTCTACTAATTTTCTTTTAATAAGTTTAAGCACCTTTCTCCTTTATTTAATTCTAGAATTCTTCTTTATATATTTTGCACTCATAAAGCTATCCTTTACTTAATAATTTAACTAAAATATATATTAAATTATATAATTTATATTAAAAACTTTTATTTTACATTTCACTCTTAAATATTTATTTTTCCTAAAAGTTAGAATATAGGGAAATATTTTATTTAATGTAGCAAAATTTTATAATCTATTGAACTAATAATAATTCTATAGCAAAAACTTTATATTTTAATATAGAAAATGTAAAATTATCATATCTAGTTTTAAGCCTTATAATTACCTAGAATTGCTTATTACATTTTGCTATTAATTAAAAATAAAATTATTTACCTTCTTTAAATTATTTAATTATAGTTTAATTTAAAAATAATAAATAATAACTAAATTAAAATAAATTTAACCATTTAATTAGTTATTAGCAATAATAAGGTAAACTTTTAACTATTAATAAAAGCATCATTATCATTAAATTAAAACTATTATACTTTATTAATAGTTCTATTTTTGGTATTAGAAGAGTTATTAACTAAATAAATAATTAAATTAATAAACTAACTAGAAAATTATTATTATTACTAAGTTAAAATTTTATATCAATTTTAATTAGTTTAATTTAATATTTTTATTGTTAGGTTTAATTAAAAAAATACTTTCAATTCTTTATCTAAAAATTAATTTATTCATCTAAAATTATCTATTTTAAAAGGTAGATATATCTCAACTATTTAACCAAGCAGAATTGATATATCTTAATAGTTATCAAGCTAATTGTTTCTTTCAGTTATTTGAAATCTTAATCTTTAAGTTAAAATAAAATTAAGAGTATAAAAATTTACTTAATATATTTATCATAGTTTAGTTTGTTAAGGATATAAGTAAATAATTATAATTATTCATATTATTTTATTAATTTAAAACCTATTTTTTCAATGTAGATTTAAATCAATTTTTCATAAATAAAACTAATTTTCATATTTAAGAAATATTCTTCTTTATATGCCTTCTTTATTGTATAGCTTTAGTATTTATTATTTATATCAGGACTTTAGATTTAAATTTAATATTTAAGGATTTTTAATAAGTTTCGATATAATGAAAATTATGAAGATTAAGCTTTAAATTAAGTTAAAACTTTAATTATTATTTTTCATTTCTTTATAGTGCTTTTCTATACTTTCTCACTAGGCTTTATTGCTTCTATTTCTTTTATTATTCCTACACCTATTATTTGCCTTATATCTCTAATTGAAAATCTCCCTAAAGGAGGGTAATTTTAAAAAGTTTCAACACACATAAACTTTATTGGAACTAATTTCACTATACCAGCCTCTCCACTCTTTAAAAAAGTAGGTTATTCTTCTATTACTTTGCCTATGAGTCTATCTATTTTCTATTTCAGCTCCTCGAATCTGCAAGCTATATGAGCAGTATGACAATCTACTACAGGGCAATAACCTTACTTAATGATTCAATTCTATAGATTTTACTTCAGAAGTTAATCCCACAGGTGCAAAAGTTAAAACCATACTCTTTTTCAAAACTCCGGTTTTAACTACTCCAATTGGGACAGTTCCAACACCTCCTATTTTATAAACATCTAAAAGAGGAATACGAAGAGGCTTATCAATTGTTCTTTTAGGTAGAGTAACTGAATTTAAGCACTAGAATAGAGTTTGTCCTTTATATCAAGTCATATTAGTGGATAGCTCAATTAAATTATCTCCTTATAAGGCTGAAATAGGAACAAACGGAATTTTAGTTGGATCATAGCCAACTTTCTTCAAATAAATATTTAGTTGATTTTAGATTTCTTCAAATCTATCTCTTCCATAATTTACTTTCTTATCATCCATTTTGTTTATTCCTATGATTATTTGTTTTATTCCAAATGTGTAAGCAAGAAGAATATGCAATTTTGTTTATCCATCAGAAAAGCCTGCTTCAAATTCTTAGTGAACTGCTGCTACAAGTAGAAGAGCAACGTCAGACTGAGAAATACTATTAATAGTATTTTTTAAGAAATCACGATGCCCAGGAGCATCAATAATAGAGTATTCATATAAAGGAGTTTCTAATTAACCAAAAGTATTATCAGTAATAATAGTACGATCATATTATGAAAATTTCATTCTTTTGAAACAATATTCAAAATTAAAAGTACTTTTTCAGGTTTAACTTTCTTCTTGTTTCTTTAAGGGTTGATCTTTGCTATCTAGTTTTTCTTTTATATTTTATGAAAAAGTTGTTTTGCCTGCATCGACATGACCGAGAATTACTAAATTAATGTGAGACTTTCTTTTAGTAATACCTTTTAGTTATACTTATTATTAAGATAATGCATAATTACTTGATACATTCTAAACTTTATTTAACAGCTAATTGGCCTATGATTAAAAGTCATTGCTTTGCTAATTCTAGAAATTTTGAGCTTTTTATATCTCTTACTATTATTTATGAGGAAGTTGTAGTTTTTATGTCTATTTCACTTGCTCGGCTTATTATTTTTAATCTTTAGACTTTTAGCTTTGCAAAGAATTAACTTCATTTTCTAGTTTTTCTCTCTTTTCTATTTCTTGTTAAATTTATTTTTATAAGGCTGATATCTACTCCTCTTTATGAAACTTATCATTCTATAGTTCTACTACTTTCTAAATTAAAGTCTTACTTGCTTCAATTTCTTTTTCTTTTTCAAAATATTTGTAATTTTAATATTAAGAGCTTAGCAACTTTAGCAAGCCTATTAATCCTTTACTGATTCAATAGAACTTTAAATTTGTATTTCTTTATCTACTTATAATTCCTAGACTTTAAGTAAATTAATCATGCAAATATTTAATTTCTCTGCTTGTTTAAAATCTAGCTTCTATAAATCAATTTCAAAGTTGCTTTCAAACTTTTGAACTGCTTCGAAGCTTTTTGAAAATTAGTTGATTTGGTAAATATAATTGTTTAGGCTTTTTGTTATATTTTATCTCTGAGATTAAGGTATGAAATCTTAAAGCAACTAGCTGAAAGCATTAATTAATTTTATTTAATTCTCCTATTATTTAATTTAAGACATCTAACTAACTTCATTCCATTATTCTATTTTTTAACTAACTAAGCTTTTTATTTGCTTATAGGAGTCTAGATTCTTTTATAGCTCTTGTAAGAGTATCTATCTTCTTTATTCAATAAAATCTACTAACTAAGAATTAATTTTTTGAGGAATATCGTTTAGTTATACTTAATATGTTGTATTATCTATAGGACATTTAATTGTTTAGTTCTATTAAATAATAATTTCACTGGATGCTTTGCATACATTATGATTACAATCTAGTAGTAAAGGTACTCTAATCTAACGATCTAGCAACTATTAGCACTAATTACACTTAAATTCCTGATCCATTCTTTTATAAGCAAAAATGTGTGGTATAAAATAAATTTAATTTAGTTCACTTAATTAATCTTAAAAGTTGATATCCTTTTATTTAAATTACTAAATAGCCATCACTTTTATTAATGTCTTTGGCTTGTTTAATTTGCTTTAATCTATTATATGTTTAATAATAATCTCTATATACTTTAAGAAATTTAGATTAAACATTTAATTCAAATATAACTAAGTTTTATTATAGTTTAGTGATTACTGAAAAACAAATAATCTATTATAGCTTATAGATTAAAGAAGCAGAGTTAAGCTAACATCACTAATACTTATATAGTTAAACATTATTTTAACTCCAAATTTGGTAAAAGCTTAGAGAGCTGGGAAATAAAAACTAAAAATAGAGCTTAAGATAAAAATTTACTTATGTTAAGAAAGTTAAAATAAGCGTACTAGAAAATTTAAAGCAGATAAAATCTGACTTAGAAACAGTGAAAAAAGGATATCTAAATGGAATTAATGAATAAACTTACTAACTAAAGCTAAATTTTTAGCGATTACCGTAGTTAAATTCTATTATCATAATCATATAAATGAATAAAAATTTTACTATATAATATTTTCCTCTAATTTTATTTCTTTGGATTTATGATATTAGCATAATATAGAGACTTGCAATTAACTCCATGAGATTATAAGGTAAAGAAATTTTAGATATAATAAATATAGGCTGAAAGAAAATGAACTTAATAATAGAGAATAAACTAAAATATACTTAATAATAAAATGTATTAAGAAAAGCTTTATTAATTATCATATTATTAATAAACCAAAACTTTAAATTCTTTAAAAGTTAAAACTTAATAGTAATTATTAATTAAAATCTTGCATTAAGCTCAGAACTTTATTTTTATTATCTTAATAAGAGTCTTTTATGTAATATATTAAGTCGGTGTAGTCTAGGTGGTTAGGGCACGACGTTGTGGCCGTCGAAACCGGAGTTCAAGTCTCTGCACCGACATTTTTATCTAAATTAAAGTTAAATTTACAACATAAATTAATTAAATCTCATATAAGATAAAAGCTAATAATATTTAAGTTACTTTTAGGTAAAATACTATAATCCTAAGTCTACATTGTGCAGGTTTTATTTCACTATATTAATATATTAAAGCACTTTATAAATTTGTTTCTTTGGTATATCTACACTATATCAGTAAGATATATTATCTATAAAATAGGTTAATTACTATATATAAACCTGAATCAAACTTTATAATCTTAATTTGTTCTATAAACTTTTATTTTCTTGTTAATAGTTTACCTTCAAAGTGCATTTAATATGCTATTATAAATTTTTTTCTTATAAATAACAATCAGTTATATAACACTTTTTATTAGTCTTAAGATAAAGCTAAAGAAATATTTCTAATTACTTCTTCTTAATTTCTTAGTATATGAAAATATTGCCCCATTAAGTATTATTATCTATTGAATATTCACTCTGTTTATTGGTTCACAATTTTATAATATTTGTACTTTTATGGAAAGATGTCTTATCTATAAAAATTAGGGATATGATATTAGCTTTCTTTTTTAATTTTAATTATGTTCACAAACTAAAAAATTTCTAGCTACTATCTAAGCTTATATTTAGAAACTGCTAAAACGAAGATACAAATCAAGGAAAATAAAAAGTATAATAGCCTTTTTTTAGTAATGCATAGTATCCATACAATTAGGACAAAATTTAACTATAAATAATTACAAATAAAGTATTTAGTTGTATAGCTAATAATCCTAATGATATATATCTACTTAATTCACTATCTAATAAATAGAAAATTATAAACAAATAACTAGAATAAATAAGAAGTAATCTAAGTATTGATATCTATGTACTTCTTATTATAAATTCCTAGAAGCTAATGATTCTTATAATATAATAGCCAGTCTATTAATATGATTCATCATATTAAATATTTAATTTTTAAGCTTAATTTAAGAATTTAAATTTATAAAGTTTAACAGTAGAATCTAGTACCTTAATTTTATTTATGATCTTTTATTAAATTTAATATAATTATATATTCCTGCCTGCAACTAGCTGTTCTTTGCTAAAATAAGTAAGTTACAAATCCCGCTTCTATTATAAATATAACTAATAGATCATATATTTACCTATTTAGTATCACTAATATCTTATTAAGATAACGAGATTTAGGTTTTATTTTACTTTGAGATGATAATGTATAACTTAACTCTACTACTAAGTAAGTAGCACATTTGAAATGATTATGATACAGATGAATAACTCTTTTAATAAGCAAGACTATTAATGATTAAATTGGATGTTTGTCAATTCTTAAGAGAGCTTTACCCTTTCATGCTTCCAAAATCGCTTTGAAGTAAGAAGTTATATAAATCATCTAAGAAAGATCTTAACTTATTTTATAGCTAGTGAACGCAATCAGGAAAATGTTAGGAAATTAAGTTTAAACATTGATAGGAAAATAAGCGATCGGAAATCCCATCATAGTTCATCTGAATAAAAAAGTTACATTTTAAACTTCTTAATACTTTCCAGTGTAAAGATCTTGTTAAAATTAGCTAATTTCTAGTGTCTTTATATTTTCTATGATAAAACCTTGCAAAGTTAAAATTTGAAGCATACTGGCAAAAGTCACCAGATTTATTTTTTAGCTAAAATTTAAATCGAAAATATTGTGATCTAGGTCGTTCATAATAATGTTTTCAATCAAAGTATTTTTGATTAAAAAGAAAGCCATGAGCATTTAAGCTGCATGTCTGTGTTAAAACTTACTTATTGTTTTAATTTTTTAGATAGTTCTTGACTCTATATTTTTCGAAATGACTTAACATTTTAAAGTAAGAGCTTGAGTTCTCCTTAACATACATTATATAAAAAAAATACTTCAAACTCATGGGTAATTCCCTAAAAGGAAGACTCAGTCTTTTAACAAAAGTGTTCAGTTCATTTAATAGTATTTAGGCTTGCTCTACCTGCTTTTATTCAGGGATTTCTTCCTGCTGAATTTTTATTTATTTTTCTTAGATTTAAATGATTAAAATGCTCTTTTCCTTCTCTAAGATACAAATATCTCCATCATCAAAATTTTTTAAAGCATTTCTAACATCTTTTGTAGTTTCATTTGTTAAGATTGGTGCTTTTATTTCGTTTGATATATTTTGCAAGAAAAATTGGAAATTTACACCAGGACCTGTTAAAGTTTTATATGTATGCTTAAAAATTCTATGCATCCATACCTTGCACATTTTGTCATCCTGAAGAACATTATTTCAAAAAGTTAGTTGTTATTTTTAGATAATGCAACTATAAATGAAAACTCTTTACAAAAAAGAGAATTTTCACTATAATTTTTGCCATAAAAGTAATCATTTTTGCTTTATTCGTCCTGTTCAATGATTTTCTCGATATTATCAATTTCTTCTTTATTGAAATAATCAAAAGGCCTTACTTTTAGAATTTATTGCTAGTCTATTTTTGTGCTCAGTTCTAAGTTTTTAGTCACATTTTCAGTGGTAATGTTTTAAGATGACTCACCTCTAGATATTAATTTTTAATTTTTGATATGCTCATTTTCGCATGACTGCACATTATCTGATTTGAATCATTCTTCATATCCATACGGAATTTGGTTCTATCTCATTATTCTTTACTATATTCAAAGAGCTTAAATTATTTTAGGAGTAATCTCTATAAAAATCCATATTTAACTTCAAATTATGTTTGTTAAACTCCCTCTTCTTAATGCGTAATTATTAGAGAGCTCTACTTTACTTTTTTTCTTAATTTTGACTCATTTCATTATTTTAAACATCTTGCTTTTAATTTTTTACATTTAAAGAAGAAATAAAATTTATGTTTGCTGAGAACTATTAATATGAAGTATTCATTTATATATCAACTTATTTTTTATTCTGGCTTAGTTGTTCCTGTATCTTTTATTTTAAATTTATATTATTTATTTCGTTTGCAATTATACTCTAAGTCAGTTACTAATCTTTTAAAAATAGGTTTTGAATTTTCTGTGTTTCCTCTAAAAGATTTTTTTAATTCTTCTATTTTTTTATTTTCGGTAGCATCGTTATTTCTTTCTAAACCTTTTGATCAACAAAATTGTAACTCTTGTTAAGGATTCTACTCTTAGATTCCTCATTAACGTTTGGTAATTTGAGTTCTTAAATTTTTATCTTTTTTAGATTTATATTGTCTGTTTGATATTACTGTTCTTCTAATGTCTAGTTCATAAGGTTTTTCTGCATTATTTAGTTTTGCATTTTATACATTTTACTAGATTTTTTATGAAAATATTTATTCAAGAAGTTTTATTCTCCAGTTTTGTCTTTAGTAAGAAACTTTTCAGATTCCCCAAAATTCTAATTCGAGTTAACAGTATTAATAACTTACACTTCCTCCTTTTCATCCTGAAAAGCTCTTAAAGATTTTTCTTAATTCTAGCTTTGCTCTCTAAAATAAGGATTTAGATTTACTTATTAAAGCACTTTGGTCTATATTATACTGTTTTTTGATGGACTATTTAGACAATTACTTTATTTTTGATTAGTACTTTTGCAGTTGTCTATTATATCTGTATTATCAATAGAATTTCATAAGTAGATTTTTGGATTTAAGTGAGATTTTTCTAATTTTTAAAGATTCTTTTAGTTTTATTAAATTTGGAGAATTTAATAACTCGAAATTCAATTATATTATTTCACTTTTTCTCTATTTCCTAGAAATTTATTTTTCTTCTTGATAGTTAAAATGTCCATAGTTCATCTTCTAAGTTTATTATTTCTTGTTTTATTCATTAAGACAAGGGATAAATATTTGGGACTACTACTAGATATCTATTTTGTAAGGAGAATTTTGAATTGATAATTGATTTTCACTAACTATTTTATTCTTTTTTATTATTTGAGTTTCTTAGTTCCTTTATTACTTTTTTAATGCTTATATAATATCTTGGTCATTTTCTTTTACTATTTATTTCCTCTTTTCATTTTAGCTCAAAAGTTAATTTTAAGGCTATTTTATTGGAGAAGTTCATTTCTCATTTAAAATCTCGAACGTTTTACTTTATTATATCGATTCTTAAGTTTCCAAGTTTTGTACTCAATATTGCCCTGATCTTCGTCCTAGGGACGTTTTATTTTATATATGCAATTTACTTTTGCTGTTTTTACCTTATTATTTCTTTTTTATATTAAAGCAATCTTTTTATTTTAGAGATTCTTTCTATTAATTTATTTCTAGTTCTCTCTAAGGTACTCTTAAAAATTAATTTGCAGATTCATTTTTAATTCATTATGGTATTATTTAGATTTCTTCTTAATCCTAAGGTAATTATTTCTCATTCCTTTTAGATTCTTAATTTTCTCTTAAATTGTATCTTAAATTCCTCTTAGCTTCTAATCAATATCTTCACTCTTTTACTTTTTCTTAGTCTACTTTAGCATTAACTGTTTTAGCATTTTTAAATCTTTTAAAAATAAAAATTAAGATATGTAGAACATATTAGAAAACTATTTATTTCTACTTTCATTTAAAGAAAACCAGCAAACATCATAATAACCATCTTCTACACAAAGCATCATTTCAAGTCTTATCCTCTCCAATAGTTGTTATATGCTTGTGCTTTATTTTTATATAGCCATTAAATTATTTCTAGTTAATGCTGACTATAGTACTTAGAATAAGTTTAATTAGAGTATTGTTTTAAAATATAGGAATTTAGTTGCTTTCTTTTGCATTAAGGTATATTTAGTTTAATAGCTTAGCTTTCCTACTTTAAAAATCCCCCTTTCTAGCTCTTATTTTAATTATTATTTTAGTATATAGACTTTTAAAATAAAAGACTGATGAAATCATCTAGAGAGATGTGTAAAATAACTAATAAAATATGAAAAAATAAGGAGAACTATAATGAGTTAATAAAGGGATGAGGTAGAAAATTTTTAGCTAACCAACCACCTTAATAATGAGAATAGATTATTCATAAACTTTGAGAGTCTAATTTTTTACAATTCCTTAAATAACTGACAGCTAAAGTTAAACTTAAACCTATTAATTAAATCCTTTACTAAAGGAAAATGTTATTAGCTAGGAGCTTTACTATTATCTTTATCTCTAAAGCTAATCTGATAAAGTGATAATAATATAATTTATTTATCTAGTAATCACTACAGATACTTATATATTCCTTATAATTCTTCTATATGCTATTCAAAGTTCCATTATCTAATATCTATTTATATAGTAGTATTTATAGTTAGGTACATTAGTATTAACTAATACTTTAGAAACTTAGGTTAAAGTAAGTATATCATTAGTCTGAATCTTGTTATTAGGATGATTTAATATAGGTAATTTTAGTTTAAGTATCACTTTTATAATGCTTATTGTTATATAAGCAACAACTTTAAGAGTCATGATAGAGGGAATTAAGATAATTTAGGTAAAATTATTTACTTTTTTAATTTAAAGTCATTTAGCATGTACTTCAATAGCCCTTTTTATCATTAAATAGTTTGAAACTTAAGTTAAAATTTAAATTTTCTTAATTCTAAGTATCTACTATATAAATAGAGTATAGAATCATACCAACACACTTACTATCTATAACTAAAGCATATATAAAAATAAATTTATCAAAGCAAACATATAGGAAAATTAAAACTCCTATTATTAAATGACTTGAAGGAAGGTGAGGTTTAAATACTCATAGTGCTGCTTCACAGATATTCCAGAATATTTTAATTAGTTTAGATTAATAAAAACTAAAGAAGCTTCATTTTACTCTTAACTCTATACTTCCACTTATTATCTTTTTTCCAAATTTTTTTATCATACAAAATAGAATTTCTGCGTAAAATTGAGGAAAATTAAGTAGATTTAAGGAAAAAAACAAGGTCCATAATTAAAATTGATAAGCATTGAAAATTATAAAATCTAGAACTTAAAGCTAGAGCCTTAAAGAGCTATGAGCTTATTGATTAACTATAAGTAATAACTATTTTAATCTTCATATAATGGCTAAAATATTTCTCTTTACACTCTCTTAGAAATTAATATCTGAAGCTAGATTCTAAATATTTCTTTAATTATTAAATAAAGTTTGGAAGGATAGAATAAGAAAAAATAAAAGGAGATATAAGAATATAAAGAAAGGAATAGTTAGAAGGGCTTTTATTTGATCATAAGTTAAAATATAGTATATTCTTATTTATCTATTAATGTAACATACCTTGTCTCTTACATTATATTTCTTATATGAAAGTGAATCCTTAAAAACCAAACCATTTAAATTTATTCTTATTATATTTGTCTACTTAGTTTAATAGCTACTGTGTATAGTTAAAATGCTTATTTTATTCTTTTAAATAATTAAATAAAATCAAATTTTAGTAATTTATTAGTGTATAAGAATAATATAACTAAATAGTGATGCTTCTAGAGATTAAGGCTTGCTGTTAAAACTTTATTTTGAGTTTTAGAACTAGTAATTCATTCTAAGAGTATAAAGTGCTAAAAAATATTTTTCTTTCCTGCTTTTAGTGTAAAAATTAATTTTAATTGGAATAAGTTTAAGTAATATGACTTAAGACTCGAAACTAAAATAAAAGCAGGTAAATATAATTTGATTATTTAACTAGATAAATTATTTTCATTTCCTTTTGGATTTTTTTCTATATTATTGGCTTTTCTCATAAAAAGGCTTATAGGTTTCAAATTTTTAGATAAAGATATACTTAAATTATAATTAATAAGGCAACCTAATGATAGCTATTTACTTGAAATAGTTTTCATGTTAGTAATTCTCTGATGCTTATATAATCCTATTTATTTTATCTATTTTATAATTTAAATTTGTAATCTCTTTCTCTTAAACTAATTGAAATATTTCATTAGCACTCCCTCTTTAACTTTTATTTTTATTTATTTATTCTACATTAGTTATTAAAATCTCATATAATCATATTTTATTTTAAGGCAATAATAAGCTTGAAATACTGCTATCAGTAGTCATAACTCTCACTTTTTTATAATATTAAACTTATCAAAGATATGAAATTCTTAGTCTCTTAAATTTGTTCAATAATTGTTCTGCAACAGACTTTGCTCTACCTCTAGATGCAAAGTAAGCATGCTTATTCTTCATGTCCAATTATTTTAACATATCAGTGTATAAAATTATTAAAAGTAACTAGCTCTACCAAACCAAAACTAGGAAATTCTATAACTCTATTTATTTTCAAAGCTTATTCTGAATGAAGAAAAGCTTTTACTTGTTTTCTTATATTAAAACACTCGAAATTCAGAATAGAAAGAGGTTTAAAGCTTTATATTAGCAAGCAAGTATAATATTAAGCACTTAATTATAAGTGCAAGAGGTATCTAAGTTGAATACTGTTTAGATTAAAATAAACAAAGCTTATAAGTTAAGTTTGCATTTAAAACTACCAGAATTTCTTAATTTATATGATGTAATTATTGTAAAATATCAATGTAAGAAGATAAAAAGTGGAACCTTTTCAGAATGGAGGCTATCTTGCTATGTAACTAGCTACTTTTAACTTATTTTCAAAAGAAATAGCATATTGCTATAAAGGTAAAAGTATATTAATAGGTTGTATAAGCAACCCTTATAGTCAAGTAAACATCTAGGGAAATATTTAAATCAGTTAACTTATAATAAACCAATAGTTTTAATTTCTAGAAAACCTCAAGGAGTTAACTAGCTTTAGGATGTAATAACTTGGCTTATTAAACTTTTATACATAAATAAAGGGTAAAAAAGTTAAAAATCTATTATAATCTTTAAGAGCTAAAGGAAAATATAAAAATAGTGATATAATAGCTTAAGAAAAGCTCTTTATTATCTTATTTTATATTAGCCAAATGTTAAATATAATGCACTAGTATCTCTACTATATACTAGCAACTTCTATTTTTATTTATTGTATTAAATCACTTAGCTAAACTAAAGATAAATTAACTTGCTTACTAATATTTCTAAATCTGCTAGTTTATCCTTATAAAGATATCTATGCAAAAGTATCTATTTCGTCAAACTTAGCAGAACATATAATGCTAAAAATCATATATGAAGGAGAATCTCTTACATCAATAAAACTCTTCTGTAGAATGATAAATAAGAGTCAAAACTAAAAAAGCAAGTAAGGAATTTAACTTTAGATAGTGAAATATATAACTAGAAAGTAAAGATAAAATAGATAGTAATGCATAGAATTAATTAAATAAGCTTTATATTTTATTATGATTATAATGTAAACTATTTATATATAAAAGCAAAGATAATCCTATGTGCTTATATTATCATTTTCCTTTTTATTAAACCATTAACACTTCTTTTGCTTGCTTCTATTCTGTTTAAAATGTAAAATAATTGAATTATTGGAAATAGGCTTTAACTTATGTAAAGTAAGCAGTTGTAATAATAATTCTACAAAACTCCTTAAGATTTATAAAAAGAGAAGAACTAATAAATGAAGACTAAGGTTATAGAGTAAAGTTCTATAAATATAAATGAGTAATTAAATTATAAAGGAAAAAAGAAAAAACTTTAAAACAAATAAACTGAAGAGACGAAAAAGCAAGATGCTATAGGCCAATAAATAGCTAGCTTAATAAATAAATCCTTTTTTCTAAACAAATTTTAGTTAGTTTAGTTATAAAGATTATATGAGAAAGTTAGAAGATTTATATAAATAAACTAATTAAATTCTCAACTCTAACAATTTTTTTATTGTAGTACTTCTTTTTTCTTTTATCGCTATGATTTAAAATATTTTAAGCCTTAGTTAACTAATATTCTTATAATTTGAGAAGAAACTGCTAGAGACAAAAAGATTCTGCAATTTAATCTTTAATAAAATAAATAAGCAAATAAACTTATCTTAAATGGAAAAAATATCTAGATTATTATGAGTTTATAGAGAAATTTAATGCTTCAAATTGATAAAATAATAAAAGATAGTCTGCGCAAATTAATTGAAGAAACAAGTAAAAAATCAGAAATGTTTCCTATAAACTAACAAGAAAATAAAAAATAACTCATATTATAATGGTTATCGCTTCTGTAAGCAGTTAATGTAAAATAATTTTCAAAAAGTAAGCAAAGAATATAATAATGAGGGAATTGCAAGAAGGATAACAGACAAGATACTTTCATTATTAAAAAGAATTATGAAAGTAAATTATCGATCAGGATCTAGTTATTTTAGTTTGGGAAAACAAAATCTCAATAAATTTTAGTTGGTCTTAATTTTGGAAATATTATAGTAGCTAAAATAAAATAATTCCTTAACGAAAAGAATTTAATGCAATTAAAAAAAGAGACTGCTTTATGATTATTAGCATAATTTAAAATAATTCATAATCTACTTCTAATGTGCGTTTGTAAAGTTTCGAGATGAAAGTACTCAAAAAGTTATAAACTAAAGCAATAAGAATTAAATAGATTAAATGATTAGAGATATAAATTTTATTTCTGCAAGAGCTATGAATTCTATAAGCAAAGTTATAGAATAAAGATAAGCTGAGATCATTTATTTGACTCCTTAAGAAGAATAGTAAGTAATTTATGCAAAATTAAAAAGCTTGCTGAAAGTGGTTGCATTTATTCAGTTCGTCAAAGCATTATTTTAATTATTGAAAGCTAGGAATATTTTGATTCAAATTTTCTTTTTATTCAAGTGATATATAACTTAAATATTGCTGATAATCTGATCCTAATAGCATTTGATAATGCTAAAGCTTAAAAAGTGTGCTCTTTTAATGGTCCAATGTAAGATTATATCATAGCCAGTTAATATATTGCATAATTTCTTTCTTTTATTTTGTTTCTTCCCTTCTTCTCTAAATTACAACAAAATCTTGCTTATTCACTAAACTGTAAACTATTATTAAAATCTTCTTACCCTGTTTTCTTACTTATCTAGTTAGCCTTGTAGTTTATAGAATTGCATCCTAGTAAAGGGTTTATAATTCTATTTATAAACTAATTAAATATCACTTTAGTTTATCATTTCATATAATAGAGAACTAGATATTTATTCTTAAGCCTAACTTTCTCTTTAATTAAGTATATCTTATAAATACTTCATTATAGTTATTGCTATATTCAATAAAAGGATATAACTATTTTTAAGAAGAGTACATATATTTAAATTATTTAGCTCAAGCTATACTCTCTTATTTAGAATATATTACAAATTATATCCAATTTGCTTTTTATTGTACTAATTAAGTCTCAGAAACTTTGCTTTATAATTGCCAAAGATAATACATTCAAATGAAAAGGCAAACTAAGAGGCTTCGAATACATTCTGTAGATAGAAATTGATATTATCAAATTTATCTTTACATGTGAAGAATATCCAAACTAAATTGAAAGCGGTGTAATGCAATCAAACTTTAATCCATTTAGATAAATTTCTTCTTCTATAATAAAAATAAAATTACCTAAGCATTTATTTATATCTATTCATTATCCTTTCAAATTATAGAAAAACCTATTTCTAATTTTCTTTCAGTTTAACCAGGTTAGATTTCACAAGCAGTTTTAATATAAGGTAAATAGATATTTCTAAAGATTGACAGTAGCTTTATATCTTTGCTTTATTATAAGAAAATTAACTTAGAAGATCTAAGTTTATCTGCTATTGCTTTTCCCTATTTTATCCCTCATCTTAATTCAATCTTTTATGCCTTTCTTAAATTTTTCCCTTTATTGATACTAATAATTATACCCATTCTTTTCCAGTTGCTGCGTCTTTTATGACACATTAAAGCCTATTCATCTAAGAAAAATGATTTACTCATAGCTAACTTAATTTTATATCTTACACTAAAGATTCTATTCTTTGTGTGCTTATTCGCTTTAATTAAATTTACAAGAATAATAAAAACCAGAAAATGAGGATTTAGGTAATTAAGATAATACTTTAATTTAAATCCCAAAAATTCTAAAAGACTGGGTGAAAAACAGCAATAAAGGAACTAAACATAAAAGCAAGGAGTTGAATTTATATATACTGAAATGCTATAACTTTATAAGCAAACTATCATCGAACATCTATTTTGAAGATAATGGTTTTCTTTTTACTTGATTAAGTGAGAGGTATTATATTATAATCCAAGCATAATGATTAATTTAGTAATAAATGACTTGATAGAAAAGCCTTTAGATATAAGAAAAGCAAATAAAGTAAAGGACACAAACATATTATACAATGAATAATCTAGATTAATTAGAAAGCTTTTCTTTATTTCAAATATATCTAAGAACTATAAGCAGCTAACTCTTTAAATGACTATATCATGATAACCATGCCAGATTCACATTAAATATATATAACAAGATTTTAACTATTTTGACCTTAATAATTAAGATACCAAAGTAAAAGGATTAATATATCATTAATAGGAGTATACTAAGAGAAAACTAAAGGAGACTTACTTAACAGAATCATAGTAAAGTATCATTCTTAAAACTTAAATAGCACTAATATCTTTGCTATATTATACTACTATATCTTGTTGTCTTTAATTTCTTCAAATCTAGCCATGTATATCATAAGGTAGTAACAAATTAATAAAATTACATTATATAAAAGAAATTTAAAGCAAGGCTAACAGTAAAGATGTATCTTCTATATAGAAAGATAGAAACTTAATCTAAATACCAACATCAATCTAAGAAAGGCTTAGGTTAAAATAAAGCAATTAAAGCTCTTATTTAGACTAATTCCTTTTATACTATTTGTTAGATATAAGTCACTTACTAAAATGAATAAAATAAAGGTGAGTCAACTAAATAAAGAGGTAATAAAATAGATGATTATTAAGCTATAGGTATTTAAGAGGATATATAATATCTTTTAAATTAGTAGCAATAGAATAGCTATTATTATAAGTATGCTAATCTTATAGAAGTATTCTAGTTTATGGAGTAGAGTAGTCTGCTTATTATGATAGATTAATCTAGAATAGTCTACTATTAAAAGGCTATCATTATATAAAGACTAGCATTATTACTAAGGAATGAAGGGTATTTTGTATCTTATTAGTCATGTGCTTCATTCTATAGTAAGAGCTAAAAGTTAAATATATTTATGAAAGAAGATTTAAAACTAATTTATGTTTAGGATAAAATTGAGTAATGTAAGCTTGCATAGTTTTATGCTGCTAGTTTGAATAAACATTTATTTTAATTAGCTAACTATGAATAACTTTGAGTCTAGAGCATTGAAGCAACTTATAAAGAGTATACATTATTAAACTTCTTAACTTTAAAAACTTGTTTAATTAGTATATCTTCCTTTTAGTAGCTAAGCTTGTAAAATAAAAAGAAGCTTAATAAAGAAGTTAGTATTAGAAATTAGCTGATTATAAGCTTTTAATGTTTGTGACAACTTTGTTTTCTCCTTAGAATTTTTTGGTTGTAAATGATAAAAACCAAATTGAGAAGAGATTAAATATCTCTATCAATACTTTAGGATAATATCTAATTTTAATGATTTATCCTAAGTTTAAATTTATAAGTCATGATTATTAAGAGAAAGCAAAGCAATTTACTAGCTAAAGATTATCCCAAAATAGAGTGAAGTTAGAAATATTAAATTAGCTTAGCATAAAAGCTCTGCTTTACAAAGTATTTAATTTGATTAGAAAGAGTAAAATATTGTAGAAAAGAAGTGATACTTTACTAATTTAGCTATATTTTGTAGATTAGCTTTCTATATCCTTTAACCATTATAGCTCTTAGTATCTTTCCCTTTGTTTAATATAATTAATTATTTTATTAAACTGATTAAATCATAATTAAATTTTAAGTTAAAGTGAAGTTATGCCCATAATAAGCTTTTTAACTAATTTAATTTCCTTATTTCAATTTGATTGCTATAAGATTAACTTTAACTAAATAATGAATGCTAATATAAGAAGGATTAAGTTAATATTCCTCATTAACTGTCTTTGAATCATTCTTTAGTTTATAGAGAAGACTAAGTTTATACAGTATTAAGGTATTTTATGATACTAAGAATCATTCTATAATACTGGCTACTAAGGAATTTCCTTAACCATTTATTGCTTAAAAGCTATTTAACTAGTTTAAGCTTTCAATTGTACTAAACCTTTTTTGCTTATGTTTTGAATAATTTTAGGCTTTAAAGCTTTAATAAAATGTCTTCTAATGCTCCATATAAGATAAAGGTAAAGTAAATGAAGTTTGAAAAGTATTAATCAGTTAAAGGTTTAGATTCTAAGTAAAAGCAAGATAAGAAAACAATAAATAAGCAAAAGGAACCCAGATAAGAAACATTGTTGGCTGCTAGCTTTGTAGATTCTCCAGAGATTTAATTAAACATTTCCAACAAAATTAATCAAAATACAGAGATAACCTTAGAGCAAGCCTAGAGTATTAAGCTTGATAAAAGTATTGCAACGATAAATAAATAAACTAAGACATAAAAATCCAAAAACCAAGTTAAAATAGTTATTAACTAAAGTCAAGGTATGTAAACTAACTATAGTAACTATAAGTAGGATACCCGCTATAATTTAAGTCTAAAGACTGAAGAAAATACTATTAAGAAAGATAAATAAGACTACACAGAAAAGCTGCCTAGGATATAGTAACTATCTCCTATGAACATTAGAAATAAGAAATTAACTATGAAGAATATAAAATACAAAAGCCAATACTTTTTTTAAAAGTCTTAAGATAACTTTGAATTTCCTAGTATTAACACATCATGAAAATAGGCATAACTTGACTAAGGAAGTTCTGCTTAATAATCTTCAGTTAAATTAAATGAAACTTGTCTCAACAATTAGCTTTCTCTTTAAATAAATGACTATTAAATGAGAAAGAAGAAGCAATAGAAGAGCATTAAGATATAAGATATAAAGGAAAGGAGTAATTAGGACTTAATCTAAAATAAAAATTAAATCCATCTAAGCTTTCATAATAAAGAAGCTGATTAAAACAAGCATCATTAAGAACTAGTATAGCAAAAAAGCTATTTATTATAAAACGAAAATCTAGTAAAAAGCTATGAGAGACAGAAAGTAAAAATCAAAAGTAAAGCTTAATTTTCAATAGTTGATTCTACCAGTTCTAGCAAAGATTTTTCTATTCTAAATTTATAAACTAAGCAAAAGCCAAAAAATATTAAAAATTAGAATTTCTTAAATAAAATTGCCCAAGGAGCTAAAAAGAAGAGTTAAAGTAAGGATTGACTAATGTAGAGAGACATTAACAAAAGCACAATTGAAGGTAAAAAGCAGAAAATACCTGACTTAGATATAGCAGAAGAATTGGATACCCAAGGGTAAATAATGAATAAATCTACTAACTAAAGTTAAATTTTTAGTGATTACGGTATTTAAGATATAAGTAGTAATGCATCATAGATAAAGTAGACGCATAAAAGCACTGGCTATTTTGAATAAAATTTTAGCTTAACTCAATTTGAGTAGAATCCTCGAAAAATGCTATAACATTTTTTAGTTAAAAACATTGATTATAATATAAAACTTCTCAAGGACAATAATTAAAAAGCGAAAGATAAAAATAAAGCTTAAGCATGCATAGCAAAGCCAGTTTAATAGTTAAATAATGAGGTAGAATCTTATCAAATAAGTATTAATTAACCAGAAAAAGAAAATGAAGAATAGAATACAAGCTAAGAAAATGCAAATGAGATTTTAAACCAGGAGAAATAAGATTAGTGTAGATTATATCAAATTTAAACATTAAAACGGAAATAAACTTTAAAAGAACTATAGCGAAAAATGTAAAATCTAAGTGATTAAGATGAATAAGTTGAAGAGTAAAAAGAAAACAGCTAGAATGAAAGTAGTTAAAAAATAGAATAGCAATAAATATAAATTCAATCAGATCCATAACCAAAGAAAAACTGATTTTAAGTAAAAAAAGATTAAAATAATTAAATAATTGAAAAAGAGAAAAATAAAATAAGTCATAAATATGAAAAATCAATCCTTAAAGTTACTACCTCAGAAGAAAGCAAAAGTTAAGAATAAAATAAGGAAAATCCTAATAATTTATTAAAGGATTTTCATAATGAACTTGATTACTTCAATTAAGAAAATAAAAGCGATAATCCTTAGTTCTATAAAAACTTTACTGATATCATAAATTTTACTAAGAAAAACAATAAATTGCTTCAGCATATGTTCTATTAAATGAATCAGATCTGCAAAATTTGGTTGAAAGATATTATGAAAAATAATTTGAAGCAACTAACTCATTAAGATATAAATTGCTAGCTCTTTCTGCATAACTTAGCAGATGAAATTAATGCTTCTATTTTTATTAAGGAGAACTAAAAATTCTGGGGTTAGAATTAAGAGTGATATGAAACTGAAGATGTGTGTAACTTAGAGAGGTCAAGAAGCTTTTTGATGATTTAAATAGAAGATAAGCAAGTCAAAGTGTAAGAAGAAATAATTCCAGAGTAAATATAAATAGAACATGCTAAGCGTTTTTTACACTAAGTAAAGGTTTTCATAGTTAGTTTGAGTAGACATTTTAATGAGGTACCTTAATGCATAAAATATTTCTTTAAGCTTATTTTCATCTAGAGTAATGCTAAGTCTTACTATAACTACTTGACTCCTTTTGAGTAATAAAGAGTTAAGGATTTTTTAGAATAGCAAAATAACAAGTAAGTACCTATATAGATAAGCTTCAAAAATGCTTTTCGCTTTCTTTTTAATTAAAGCCACTTTGATTGAAAGTTTACTTTTGAACGAAATAGAGATGGAAGTTGCAAAATTGAGTTATAGTCAGAAAATAAATATAATCACGTTTGCAAGTTTAATCGAGATTTTGGTATTACAGATATTTACTGCTGAAAATGTTAAAGGTTAAGAATTTTATCTATACTAAAAAGACCTATACTCAGGAAAGTACCAAGACAAATAAAATGTAAAATCTTTCTACTTTAGATCAACTATGATGGAATTTCTGATCACTTGTTCTCATATAAGTGTCTTAACTTCATCTGCACTCATTTTGCAGATTAAGTTCATTAGTTATAGATGAAACTAAGCTAATTTCTAGAGAATCTTTACAATTACCTAGTAAAGAGTGATTTTAGTATAACAGAATAGCCTTCTGAAAATTGAACTAGTATAAGTGATTATATTGAATATAAGGTTTGTTTAAAATATCTAAATTAAGTTAATTAAATGATTAAAGTTGCTAACTAAAACTTAAAAAATTGATAATACTAAGCTTTTAGTCTTGATTACCATCTAAATTTGTATATTAAAGAGATTTTTGTCTAGTTGAAGAAAACTAAAAAGTATAGTAAATAATTATAATTTTAAAACTATAAGAAATATTAGCTTAATAAAGGAAATATAGGAACCTTAGGTTATTAAAATTTGAATTCTGCAAGAATATTCAAAATACAATTGTTTCTTAATATTGCTATCCTATAAATCAGATTTTAGAAGTGATCATATATCAATTTTTAAATTAAACCTACACCTTTAATATAGTACTATAAGTCTCATTTATATAGCTTACTCTTATGTTTCTTATTCATATTAAATATCTAATTAAACAAAAACTAAATTCTAAAATCCTAGTTATTTAAATAATTAAAGAGTTTTTCTTTATAAATTTACCTATAATTTTTTATTATTTAGAATTATATTATTAGCATTACAATAATCATAATGAAAATTATAAGTCTAAATATGCTGAATTCTATGAATATAACTAGGAACTAAGAGAACTTAATAGCAGAACATAGACTAAAAGACAATTGATTATAAGATACTGTAATGTGTATTTTTCCTTTTATGCCCATATTAATGATTAAACCAGATTTTCCAAAAATTACAAAAGTTAATAGTAATTATTAATTAAAATCTTGCATTAAACTCAGAACTTTATTTTGATTATCTTAATAAGAGTGTTTGATATAATATATTAAGTCGGTGTAGTCTAGGTGGTTAGGGCACGACGTTGTGGCCGTCGAAACCGGAGTTCAAGTCTCTGCACCGACATTTTTATTAATTTGATATTTATATTTACAACATAAATTAATTAAATCTCATATAAGATAAAAGCTAATAATATTTAAGTTACTTTTAGGTAAAATATTTCAAACTCCTATAGCTATATACTAATTTTATTATTTTGCTTAGAATATTAATCCACTTAATAAATAGTTTCTATGGTATATCTAAACTGTATTAGTAAGTTAATAATTTATAAATAAGTGAAAATTATGAAGCATAATCAAACTAACAAATTCCAATTTCATTCATTCTATAAACATTTATTTCTTGTTCATATTTTATTTTCATAGTATCCTTTAAATATACTATTACCAAGTTTTATCTTATTAATAGCATTCAATTGCTAACTCTAATAGTTTTAAGATAAACTAGAGAAATATTTTTAATTGTTTCCTTCTTTCTTCATATGAAAGCATATCTTAATATGTATTATAACATATTGAATAATCTCTCAGATTATTAGATTACAATAATATATTGAGAAGGTTAGTTGTATTTCTATGGAAAGCTTCAAAAAAGGTTTCTATACCAGCTCCTCGAACAAGGAGAGGAAACCAAAAGTAAATCTCGGGTAGCCTTCTTACACTTAACCTTAACCCTTTTCTTAATAATCTTATTAACCTGGAGAATAATAGAGCTACGAAGAACGGAAAAAAACTCAGAAAAATACTCATGTGTTTACTCCAACGTCGGAGGAGAAGCCTAGAAAACAGGCGAAGTCTGCTTTGCACCAGGAGGTCTCAGAGTTTAACCCTTCTGGCCAGATGAACATGGAACAGCTCATTAAAGTTTACTAAACTTCCAGAAAGAGGTCAGAAAGCTAATAAAGGACAATTATAAGCTAATGCAACAACTTAACCTAGCAGAAGGAATAAAGTCAAGATTCATATCCTAGGAAAGAGAGCTAAGCGCCTTTTGAAACATATCACAAAGTCAGAATAGCTAATCCTAAAATTAACTTCAGAAACAGACAGAAAATACTCGGAAAAATAGAAGAGAAGATGTAAAAATTAAAGAAAGAGCAAAGCGAAACTGGAGCCATAAAACCGGAAATCTAAGTCTAAAAAGAGCAAACCCGTCAAGAATAGGAATAAAGAAACTATTGGATAAAGAGTAGCAAAGGAAGAAAAAATAAGAAGCTAGAATGAAAAGAATGTATTGTAATCCGGATGATTTAATATACAAGATCAAGATGGAACCAAGGCAAGATAAAGGAGGGAAAACCTGGAGAAATCCGAATTCCAAATTTCGCTAAAATCGGGTGACTACGCTTTTATATTTACAGCAGGAACATGAACTACTGTCCTCCTGACGAGGTTGAAAATCCCTAAAACGGAAAACACAAATTAATATCATTATTATAAAGGAGTAATTAAAGGGGTAAATAGTCATATTACAACAATTCATAACTTCAGACTATTTGGATAAAATTATTATTTACCAGCTGCAGAATAAGACTTGATTCACAAAGCTGATATATCTAATTATATAAATATAATCAGTTTCACTTAAAACCAAGCTAGAAACTTTGCTAAGCTTAACTAAAGCAAATAAGAAGTAACTAAAGTATTTATAATTAAGTACTTGCTTATAAAAAAATTCCTAGCAGCTTAAGATTCTTATAGTATAATAGATTAATTATTAATGTGATGCATCATATGAAGTATTTTCATTTTAATGTTTACAATTAAGAATATAATAATTTAAACTTATAGGATATCATTGAGATACTTTATTTTTCATTTGATAATAAACTTAGTGTATTTATATAAATCAACTTAATACTAAATCGTTTATTCCTAGAATAGATAAGCTATAAATAGCCTTTTTACTATAAATGGTACTAATATAATAGATATTTAGCTATTTATTTTGGTTTAATATCTTATTGAGATAAGAAAGAAATATGCTTAATTTTACTTTGGAGTGTTAGTATATAACAGAATCTGTTAATAAGTCATTAATAATTTGAAAGGATTGAGATATATATTGCTTTAGATGATTTGCACTTTTAATAAGCAAGGCTATTAGCAATTAAATGGGAAAGCTTACCTCAGAGAGCTGAGTTTTTGAGATTTCCGAAATACTTGAAGTAAATATTTTCTAAGATCATCTAAGAAAGATCTTATCTTATTTTATAGCTAGTGAAGGCAATCAAGAAAATGAGAGCAATTTAAATTTTATCAATGAAAGGTAAAAAACGATAGAAATCCTATCATAGTTGATCTTAGTAAAAAAGTTATATTTTAGACTTCTTAATACTTTCCTATGTAAAAATCTTGCTAAACCTAACTAATTTCAATTTTTTTTTCTATGATAGAAGCTTGTAAAGCTAAAATTTGAAGAAAACTGACAAAAATCAGCAGATTTATTTTCTAGCTTGGCATTTAAATAAACAATTTTGTGATCTAGTTTGGTCATAATAATGTTTTCAACCAAAGTATTTTTGATTAAATAAATGCCTTAATCATTTATGCAGCATGTCTGTGCTAAAACTTACTTATTGTTTAAATTTTTAAGATAGTTCTTGACTCTATATTTTTCGAAAGAGTTTAGCATCTTGAAGTAAGAACTAGAGTTTTCCTAATATGCAAAAGTATAAAAATATTTCAAATTTGAAGGCAGCTTTCGAAAATATCGACTCAGTCTTTTAACGAAAGTATTTAATTAATTTAATAGTATTTAAGCTTACTCTTCCTGCTTTTAATTATATAGTTCTTTTTATTTATTTTTTATTTATTTTTTCTTAAATTTAAAAGATTAAAATACTCTTTTTCCTTCTCTGAGAAGTAAATATATTCTTCGTCAAAATATTTTTTATCATTTCCAACATCTTTTGCACTTCATTTTATTAAGTTTGGGACTTTTATTTCATTGAAAACGTGAAATTTTGCTCCATTATTTTTTTAATGCTTTACATGTATGCATAAAAATTCTTTGTACATATGCCTTCCAAATTTAAATCATTCTGAATAATTTAATTTCAAAAAGTTAGTTTTATTTTAGATAAAGCAATTATAAATGAAAATTTTTTACAAATAAAAGATTTTCACTTATATTTACAGCATAGAATAGTCATTTCAATTTTGTTTATCTTGCTCAATATTTTTAAAATTACCGTCAATGTTTAAGTTGAAATAATCAAGTGTCTCTATTTTAATCATTTTTCATCTATTTTTGCTTTTATTTATCAATTATTGATTATATATCTTCAGTGGAAATCTCTTAAGGCGATTCTGTTCTAGATATAAACATATAATTTTTGCTTACCTCACTGTGACTGCATATTATCCTGATTGATATCATTCTTCTTAAATTCTATAACTTTTTCTTCTTTTTAAATTTTCTCTACTAAAGTATAAGCTCGAAGGAATTAAATTATTTTTAGAAATATTTTTATAAAAATTCATATTTAACTTCAAATTATGTTTGCAAAATTTCTCTTTTTAATATTTCACTCTTAGCAAATTATTTTTCCAAGCTTTTCTAATTTCATTATTCTAATTATCTCTTTTAAGTTTACGCATTAAAAAAGACAATAAAATTTATATTTGCTGAATTCAAATAACATGATTTATTAATTTATATATATACTTGCTTTTTTATTCCTGTTTAGTTGTTCCTGTATCTTTTTCTTTAGATATGCTATTTATTTCATTTTAGATTATACACAAAGTTAGTTATTAATCTTTTAAAAGCAGGATTTGAATCTTTTGTATGGCTTCTAAAAGATTTTTTATCTATAAAGTTCTTGCATTAAAGGTACTTCTTTTAAAGTCTTTGTATCAACATAATTGTAAACTCAATTAAGGATTTTACTTTAAGATTACTCATTAGCGTTTGATAAATTTAATGTCACATTTTTAATTTTTTTAGTTTTATATTAATTGCTTATTATTACTGTTTTTTGTCTATCTTGTTAAGTTTTTCTATATCACTTAGTTTATATTCTTATAACCATTCATTTAGCTGGATTAAATATGCTTTGTTCTCCTCTTTTATCTTTAGTGAGATATTTTTTTAGATACTCAAAATTTCTTACTGAAGTTAATAGCATCTATTATTTTTCTTCCTTTCTATCTTAAGAAACTCCTCTATATTTTTTTCTTCAAATTTACTCTCTAAAGTATGAATTTAGATTTGATTGCTAAAACATTTTATTTTTTCTTATATTTTTATATGCTGAATAATCAGGTTAGTATTTGATTTTTTATTACTATTTAAGCAGTTACCTATTATAATGGCATTATCAAAATTTTTATAAGTAGTCTCTTGGATTTAATTGAAATATTTCTTAGTTTTCATCTTTAAAATTATTTTGATTCATTTTATATTTTCGCTCTGCATTTGAACTTCCATATACTAATGTTACTTTTATTAAGATTGAAGGATTCGTTCTGATGTGCTAAACTTAGGAAGTTCTGCTGATCTAAATAATCTAATTTTTTCTCTATTTTTTAGAACTTTATTTTACTTTTTTATGATTAAATTCCTTTTAATTTATCTTTTAATATTATTTTTTCCTTCATTCAGTAAAGAAAGGAACAGTTATTTGAAACTACTGATTGATATTTAATTTTTAAGGGGATTTTTGGGTTTGTTGTTGATTTTAATAACTTTTGACTCCTTTTTTATCTCTCTTTTATAATCAGCTGATATCAGTACTTTTAATATTTTTTCAGTGCTTATAAATTTTTCTGGTTATTTTCCTTGATGGTTGCTATACTTTTATCATTTTAGTTTGAAAATGTATTTTGGATCTATTTTATTGAAAAGCTAATATTGATTTTTATAGAAGCTTTTATTTAATTTTTCATCCTTAAAAGCATTCAAATTTCAGAATAGTTAAACTTAGAGTTTTTCATTAATAATAAATTTATTATTAAGCTTACTATTATAAATCCAAGGAAGATTTAGTTAAGTACTTTTGTCTTTAAAACCAACAAAGTTAAAAGCTAAGTCCTTATTTAAAGCTTACCAGACTTCTTTCATTTTCTATTACGAGATGATTGCATAATATTGATGCTAGAAGATAAAGTGTGAAAATATTTAAAATTGAGGATATTTTGCTTGTTTCTAGTTGTTCTTTAGCAAGTAGAATGAAATATCAGTTTGATAAACGAATGCAATTACCATTTAGACTATTTCTATTTAAGAAGCTAACTTAGATAATAAAAAAGTTTGATCTTTAATAGCTTAAGGAAAAGTGAATGGCATTTTTATATTTTATTTTGCATTTTTAAAAACTTGGCAATAATACACAGAATATTCCTTTTAAATATTAGCAATTTCATTTATTATCTAAGAACTATATTTGACATTCTATAAAAAATTTAGGATTAAATTACTTAGATATAAATGATTCTGAATCTCAAAGAACTATAGAATTAAAAAATTTTAACACTTTTAGCGAACAAAAATTATTGCAAACTAAAGTAGTAACATTAGAAAACTTTGAAAAAGATAGTAAGAATTATTCAAAAACGAGAAAATATAAATAAAGACATGGATTATGAAAAAAAACAGACTAAAGTCTTGATTTATTCAAATAATTTAAATCTAAAGCTCAACTCTTAGTTAATCAAAACTTACAAAAAGAACTATTATATCAAATTTCTTAATAACATTTCTTTAAACTGATAAAATTTAATGAATGTAGTAAACAAAAATATATGAAAAAATTTTCTATTTTTAACTATTTGAGTAAATAGAAATCATTTTAATAAACTTATGAAAACATCAGTCGATCTATTTATAAATCATACTGTTAGAATATCATATCGGAATTATTATATTTGCTCATATATAATTTTAGCCAAGTATAATAACTATTATTTTTGGATGAAGTACTCGAAGAAGATATTAGTATCTTATAATATTATTCTTATTTTAAAATTATGTAATAAACTTGTTTAAAAGGATTAAAAAACTTGATTTTATAAAATGTAGAAATACAAAGTAGTCTTTTATTTATTTCTTACGATTGGATCTCTCTTAAGAATCTACATTTCAGCCTCTTCCTCAGTTTATTTTCAAGTAAGTGAGTTTAAGAGCAAAACTTTTTATGGTTTAATCCTTGCAGATGTAATAATATTGTTCTGTCTTAAGTTTTTTATTTGCTGGTGTATGTTTTGGCTGAAAATGAAAGATACAAATTAATGCTGTAGAAGTTTAAAATTCCTTTTCTACGAAATAGTTTTAGAATTTCTTGCTGTACTAGAATGAATTGGAGGTTTGTTTCCTGTTTTTCTGTGCAATTGCATAACAAATAAAAAATGCTGCTCAAATGAAGCTTAAAGCAAAATATGAAAGTTCTATGGTTGAACCTGCTTAATAAACATGTTTTTAGCATGTGTTCCCTAGTTAATTCTTTAAGGATTTAATAACACTTAATTAGAAGATGGACGGGGAAATGTGCAAATATCAATTCCCATCTCATATATTCTTTACTTTATATAGCATGCAATATGGAGCCTATTTTTAAATTGTAATGTATTTGGTTCACAAATTGAACCGTGGGGAGTAATTTTTTTTGAGGGATATAAAGTCAGTGACATTTAAAATTGATTACAGCTTATACTTCTAATATATAATTAGCCTTAATAACTAACAAAAATAAAGCATATACTTATAAATTTAATTTTTTAAGCTTGTAAATGAAAAAAATTACTTAATTAATTGTTTTCTTTCATTTTATTTTCGAAATTTTCACTTTTTTATTTCTTTATTTCTATATTATTTAAGGAATCATTTTTAGGTAAACATTAGTGTTTCTTTGCTTTTATTTTTAAGTATCTTGATTATAAAAATGAAAATAAGTATTTTTAAACAATTATTAGATTTTTTATTTTTGCATCTTTTTTTACTAAATCTTTAGTTCTATTTGCTATTTTTGAAAGTTACAAGTCTTTGATGATAAATTAAAATTAGAAGAATTAAAAAAAATTTGGTTATTAATTTTATGTCTCTTATCTGATATTTCTTTTTTATCTAGAAATTATGTCTTTTAAGAAGAAAAATATTAGTTAAATACTTTTTATACTATAAAGCATTTTTTTATTCTACATTTGAATGTCTTTAAAGAAAATAAGAGTTTATTAAGTAAGCTGATTATTAAAGCTATTAGATTAGTATAGATTATTTTAAATGTCAATTCTATAATTAATTTAATAAATAAATTTATCTTAATCCTTATATTCATTTTTCTAATAAACCTGTTTCTTCTAGATTTATCTATATATTACCATTTAATATTTATGCTGAGAACTTGCTTAAAAAATCTGAATTTATTAGTGCTTTTTGTGTATTTTTCTTTTATATTTTTTGGCTAGTTTGACTTTAATTCATAGTGAATAAATTTTCTATATTGCTAGCATAGTTATTTTCATTAAATATACCTCCAACCATTATCAATGGCTAAGTTAAAATACCAAAACTATGAAAAGCAATTGGCAAAAGATTATCACATATAAGCCAATTCTTACTTTCTTCATCAAATACTTCAACAATATCTTGATATTAATTTCTAACTTCTCCATTAGTCTATTTTATAATCAACTGTTCTATGATTTTCTCTTTATGACTTATAGATGCTTTCTTTATTCGCATATTGTCTTTAAATCTGTACATTACATATCTTCTTTTAATTAACCTTATGAAGATCCAGATATTAAGAAGATTTAATCCTTAGAATAAGCTGCTGCTGAGTTATATTCAGAAATATTAGTCTAGCTTATTTATTTAGCATGTACTTCAAGTATGTAATACCAAGTATAGGATTTCCTTAATAGCTACCTCTATTATAAAAATGAAATAATTAACTAATAAAGAAGTATAATAATCTGATACAAGGTTTTATTTTCTATTTCTAATAGATTTCCTTTAAGAATCCAATATATATATATATGTAATGATATGCTTATAATGAAATACATATTAGTTGTTGATCTCATAACTATTTGAAATCTCATATTTAGAAACTAGAATAGAATCTTACCATAAAGATTTGCTAAATACTACCTTGTATATTTCTACTAGGGATCTTAAAAATAAAAGAGTAGTTATTAGCTCCTATTTAGATTTCATTTATAAAGATAAAGTGAAGCATAAGTTTAAACTAAGCTGAAACTTTAATAGAGCATAACTTCAAATAATTTAGAAGATATATCAAATAAAAAGTGAGGCATGAGCTCGTCTAGAGGTTATCTAAAGAAATAAATTAATGCATACAACAAGCAACTTAGTTTACGCTATTTTCCAACTTAATTCCCTAAGTTCTGCCTATATGGTTAAGACTTTGATAATTAAGAATGCATATTAGATTACTTTTACTAAAGGGATATTCTTTAGTAATTTATGAGTCAAAATGGTTATGGAAACAAATTACTAACAGTTAATTTTATAAAAGCCCTGATAATCAATAGTTTAAAGAGAGACTTTAATTAATAAAGAAAAAATGAATAGCAGAAAATAGTAAACTTATTTCATAAAATGATATCCAAAGTAGTTTAAATAAAAATAATAGTAAACCAACTAAGTTCAATAGCCATTAGTATAAAGCATTATTTTAGAAGAGATCTGAAAGTTTTTAATATAAAGGGGAGCAGATTAAGGTTAAAGAGCATGAATTAGAATTTGAAAATATTAAGAATTAATTCCAAAGTAAAAGCTTATGCATAGCTTAATAAGATTTAGAGTAGATTAAAATAAACAAACTTATATAAATAAATAAAAATGATTATAGAGCGCGTAGCATCTCGATGGTGCGTAGCTCTTTCAATATTAATATTTAATATTTAAAAATGTTCTCATGTTTCTTGTTAAATTCTAGAGGTACGATGAGTTATGTCAGCTTCTCCAAATGAGGAATCTTCTTATTAAAAATTATTCTAAAATCTTGAGTCAAATGCTTCAGTCTTCTTGAATAAGGTCCAAATAAGAGATAGTTATTAAGTTGGTAATTAGAAAGCCCGTCAGTCAAACTTTCATACTGCTAGAGAGAACCCTCGGGGTAAGTTAGGTACGTCTCAACAGAGCTTATCCACCCTTCCCCGTGGTGACATCTAGTGCGAGATTACTCGCAATGCAGTATACACTGCACCAGATTACCTACTAGTTTGACTGACGCGGCCGACATCCATTTTATATAATATACAATAAAGTTACATGAAATAGATTATGTCATATAGTTATTACTCAGACTAAAGATTTTTCCTATTAAAACTAATAGAAGAATTTTATTGCACCGAAAATTAATTTTATCTGACTTGAGATTTTTAAACAAGGAAGCTTATTATATCTAATAAAATCTAAGAAGCTTATTTCCAATCATGCTTAAGGGATTTAGTAGAGATTCTTTAAGAAATTAAATTTGCTCTATTCTCCTTAAATGATATTTAATATACCACTTCTGAAAAACTTTATTAATAGGAAGTAAAGAAAGTGATATTTGATCACTTGAGGGAGTAGCTGTAGAGCTATTTAATGAAGAAGCGCCTTATAGTAGTTAAAGAAGTAAAAGAATATGTAAAAAGACGCAAATAAATTCCGTTATTTTCAGCAGAGATTTAGAAAGTAGTTATTTTAGACAAAATTTTGAAAGATTGTTTAAATTCAATCTTTATAAGAGACTAAGTCTAATTCAATTTAAGCAAAACATTGATCCTTAAATAAAAATGAAATCCTTTAAGTTAGATAAATTGAATAATTTAATATAGAAAAGGAAAATTCATCAAATATATTAACTATCAGTTTTACTAAAACGAAAAACTTATGATTCTTAATACAAAAATTAAACTGGATTTTGATTTGCTAAAGAAGAAGATGAATAATCTTTTATAGATGAAGAAATTAAGGGACAATGATGACTATTGGAATATTAAAAAAGTTATAAAGATTTTAATTTTATAACAAAAAGCTTAGAATTTTAAATTACTAAAACCTTTTATTTGTTCCTATAATAGAGTCCTAGCTCTTAGATTATATTTAAAAGAAATAGAAAATTTTAATCCTCACATCTTTAGTTCTACCTTCTTAATTATCCTCAGATTAATTAATTTCTTCGTTTTTTGTTTTTTTAACATTCATTAGCTAAATTTATTTTGCTCTATCATTTAAAATAAAAAAGTGCTAGCACCAAACAATTTAAGCATTAGCCATTTTATTTATATATGAAAGCATTTTCTAATTGTAACTTAATGCAAAATTTTTTAATCTATAGTCCTGATTAAATTAAAACCAGATCCTCGTTTATAAAACTAAAGCCTAGTAATACCAAAATTTAATATGAGATATAACTTATACGATTATGATCAATATTATTTATTATGTATTTTATTAAATTGCTTTGCTCATTGTTCGAAGGTGAGCAACAAGGTCATATTCATCAGAGGTTGGGGAAGTTAAGTACCCATAATTGACACATGTCGTCCTCTGCTTTGGTGATGCAATGAGACACAATCCTGCCATGTCCTTGGACCTCCAACAAGTATTAAAGATATGAGTATTCTAAAATTATGTCAGTATTGAACATTTTTATCAGTACTGAATAATTTTATCAGTAACAGACATTCTTGTCAGTATGAAACATTTTTTTTTAAGAGCTGCGCACCAACGAGAATGCTACACGCTCTATAATCAAATTTATTTATTTATAAAGATACGTTGAAATTTTAAGTTTGAAGTAGATTATATTATAAACTGAATGAGTGCTTACTAGTTTATATCCATATCAAAGCTATCTTATGCTCTCACTTTTTTAAATAGAGCTATTAAATGTATTTTTGTCTATAGCTATTTAAAGCTTTTTTAGTAACTACTATGAAATTAAAAGACTAACTTCTTCAAAACTCCCAGCTAAAGATAGACTTCTTAACTGATTTAGGTAATCAGTTTAAACAAATCCTTAAAGAAATGAAAAAGAAAGCTTTTTTATTGATATTTAAATATCTACTAGCAAAGGCTTTTACTAGTTATTAAGAAAGGCAATAAGAAGTTAAATCATAATGAATAAAGGATAGCCTTGAAAAATGGTTTTAGGCTTAATGAGAAATAGTGAATTAACAAACGAATAATTTCGCTGAATAAGAAAGGACTAAGTGTATTGAATCTTAATTATTGTATAATCTTGAATAAAAACGCCGACTAAGGGACTTGAACCCTTGACCACCAGCTTAAAAGGCTGGCGCTCTACCGACTGAGCTAAACCGGCTTATTTGTAATTTTTTCAATCCTTTAAATAGATAAGCTATGCATATATAATAAAAACGTTAACGAAGAACACTAAATCAATTTCTAATAAATGGCTACCTATCTTATAATACTCCCTAATATTACCTATCATTCTAATATTTTATTTGCATAATAGTCTTCATAATAATAGCCTTTGCAACTCATTTAAATTAACTATAAACTTTCAAATAAAGTCAGAAAGTTTGAAGATAAGAAACCAACAAAAATTAGAAAAAAACATATTTGCAGCCTTTTATTACAAGCTCCTTATAGATAAGCCATATCTTCTTAAGCTTTCTTTAGCTAATAAAAAGAGCAAGAAGTAGTATAAAAGAACATATAAGAATAAAAGTGCTCTACAGTTTTAAAATCTAAGCTGGTATATTTACATTCAACTAAGTATCTAATTAGTTTTAATTTATATTAGTGATACCTTTTAATCTTCTAAGTGTAGAATGATTATTATATTAAACTGGCATTAGTTTATTTAAAAAGGAATTAAGTTGATTCTTCTAATTATCTAGAGTTAAATAACTAATTATATAGATGCTCTATTAATAGAATCTGGGGTTATTGGAACTTTCATTAAAGTAAATAATAGATCTGCTGATTATGCTATTAGTTTCTGCTACTCTCTATTTATGTCATACCAATTATTCGTTTATTTATAATAAATCCTTTTATATTTCTCTCTAATAAATTATAAAGATTGAAATAAGCTATTTAATTAGATAAGTTTCAAGGATTTCTACTAGCTCATCTACCTATTGAAAGAATAGCTAGATATACATATAAACAACTTATTTTATTTCTAAGGCTATATTGGTTTTTAATTCAGCTTCAGTTATTCTATTTTATTTTGGCCTTTGATTGTCAATAAAAATGTTGGGTTAACTATTTATTTTCCACTTTTAACTTTCCCCCAACATTTAAATCCCTTATTTCTAACTAAATTGTATAATCTAATACCAATCTACATTTACTATCTATACTCCTTTGAAATATAGCTTTAAGCAATCTATTCACTAATGAATACTAAAGAGCTATATTTTTATCTTATCTCTATATTATATTAAATAGTATTTTAGTAGTTAAAGATAGCTTTTTTTATCTGTCCCTCAAGCATAAATAAGTATTATTAAAGCTAAAGAAATGCTTACTATCTCTTTTTATTATAATAGTATCTTTGATTCTTAAAGCATATATAATGACTACTCTCAACTTAGTCTGCTTAAATTAGTGTTCTATACCTTTACCTTTAAAAAGCTAAATTTTAGTCTTTAAAGTGACTCTAGTTTCACTATCTACTATGTAGTTCATTTATGATAACCTAGAGATAATTTTTGCTTCCTTAATGCTTGAAAACAAATCTCTCTTTTTTCGTTCGATTTTTCTTTAATAAAACTCAAAATTCTAAGTAGATCATGTTGGATATCATTATCTTAGAAGACTTAAGAGACAAATATTTTTTATACAAGACTGGTATATAAAATAGACTAAGCTTGGCTTAGATAAATAGATAGAGAGCTAAACTAAAATAAATGTATAAAATGAGGATGAAAGTAGAAATAGAATGCTGCTAAAGTATAAATAAAGCAGATAAAATTAATAGTTTATTTAATCTAAACTTAGATATGCTGAAGCATACAGTTACCCAAAAACCATAAATGGAGAATAAAAAGCTAAACATTTAGCAAAGATAGGATAGGAATTAAGACAAACCAGAGTAAAAAAGCAAAAGATATAGGAATATTCATAATTGCGTCAGGTTAATGATTAAAAGGAAAGAAAGATATGCATCAATAATCCAGAAAAATGAAATTGTATTTGAGTAATACGATAAAACGTTGAAAGTTCTTCACAAAAAGGATAAGTTTATAATCTTTTAGAGAGAATAAGAGAACCATGATATTTATTGGGATAAATGAATTTAGAAATGACATACTTAGAGTAATAGTTCGTTCAAAATAAAATTTTAGCAGAAAAACAATTTTCGTGTTAATCCTAATCTAACTAAATAGAGGAAGCTTCAATGACTAATGAAGTAACTTAGACTGATATTTTGACTAATCAAGTAAATATTTAAGCAGATTTGAAAGAACAAAAATAACTAAAAAAGGAAAAACTTGAAAGCTTTAATCTCTCAAAATAGAAGCAGAATTAGAAGATAAAGAGATATTGATATTGTAATTCTTCCAGCATATAAAAAACTCAACTTTAGCTTAGAAAAGCTTATAAGACAAGTATATTAAATAACTTGAAGATAACTAGCAAGAATTTGAATAAAAAACAATAAAGTCTAAAAAAGGACGGCTTATACTAATGGAAAGCAAACAATGATTAAATTTTTAGTCATTAATAATAATAATAGATAGAGCAAATAACTAAAGTTCTCTATAAGACTAATCACTCTAATAATCATATATAATCTCTGGATATTTTTACACTAAAAATGAAGAAATTTAAAACCAGTTAAAGTTATTAAATTTTAGCTAAACATTTGCTAAGATTAGAAACTAAATAAGCTGGCAATTAATAAATCATAGCAATTAGTAAGCTATAAAATTTGAGCAATAAGCTACATAACTATCCTAGTCTATTGATATTCTTCTAATAGCAGTGTTTTGTTTATAGTAGTAGATTAATTTAGAATAGTGATGGTATAGATAAATGTTATAATTACATTTATAAGACTATCCTTATTATTTAAATGACTGAAGGGTATTTATATTTACACTAGACATGTGATTAATATTTTATTTCATAGCTAAGATTTATTATCTCTATGAGTCTATGAAAGAAAGTTTAGAAAGTATTATATGTCTAAAGTATAATAAAGGTTATAAGGCTTTTTTGCTAATTTTTGTCTGAATAAAAGTCATTTTTAACTTTAAATTATCGAACTTATGAATATCTTAAAGTCTTGAGTTATGAAGCTAGTTATCTAAACTATTTATTATATAAAAGCTTATTATATAAGACTAATTCCCTTTTCTCAGCTTTCTAGTTATACCAAGCTCAAAAACCTAATTGAGCAAGAGGTTAAAAATGACTCTATAAATGCTGGTTTAAATTATCAATCTTAGACTTTACTCAGAAATCATGATTCTAAAACAAAGCAAAGGTATTTACTAAGTGAAATAAGATATGATAAACTAGCTTAACATAAAAGCTCTTCTTTTCATAACATTTTATTTGAATAGAAGTATTGCTGAAAGTAAAGTATACCTCACTATTATACCTACATAATAGAAGGCTCTAAATCCTTTGTACACTATATCACCCAGCAGCTTACCCTTCTTTAATATCATTAATAACTCTTCTAAGTGGCTAGATGATAAGTCAATAGGTAGGTTACTTAAAAGGCTTCACTCTTAATTAAATATTTTAGCTAGCATTACTTCCCTATTTCCTTTTATTGCTATAATGTAAGTTTTAACTAAATAAACCAAAGCTTGAATAAGAACGATTAAGATCATCATCCTCAATGACTGCCTTACAAATTTTATAGCTTGTAGTGTAAACTAAACTAATACAAATCTAAGGCCTTTTATGGTACTAAGTACGACTCTATAATACTAACTCCCAAGAAGTTTCTTTCTTAAAGTATTTATCATTGAAAAGCTATTTTAAGTAGTTTAATTTGTCAATTGTATTTAGCTATTTTTGTATATCCTTTGAAGTTTATACTTTAAAGCTTTAATAAAATGCATTCAAATGTTTCTTAGAAATTTAAGGGAAAATAAGGAAAAAATAAAAACTAGAAGTCAGTTAAAGGTTTAGATTCTAAGTAAAAGTAAGAGCGATAAAAGAAAAAGAAGGACTAGGGAGCTAAATAAGAAGCGTAAGAAGCTGCTAGCTTTGTAAATGAATTAGAGGTTAAATTTGACATTCCTAACAAAATAAATCAAAATACAGAGATAAGCTTAGAGCAAGCCTTGTCAAATCAGAATATTCAACTTGATAGAAGTTTTAAAACGGCAAAGAAGTAAAAGAAGCCAAACAAATCCAAAAAATAGGCTAAAATATCTATTAACTAAAGTCAAGCTAGTAATACTAAGAAGGATAAAGGCTATAATTTAAGTCTACAGACTGAAGAAGATACTATTAAGAAAGATAATTAAGATGATATGGAAAAGCTGCCTAGGATATAGTAACTATCTCCTATTGATATTAGAAATAAAAAATTTGCTAAGAAGAGTGTAAATTTCAAAAGCCAGGACTTTTTTTTAAAGTCTTTAGAGACCTTTGAACTTCCTAGTATTACCACACCATGAAAATAACCCTAAATTGGTTAGCAAAGTCCAGTTTAATAATCTTCAGTTAAATTAAATGAAACTTATCTCAACAATTAGCTTTCCCCTAAGTAAAATGACTATTAAATAGGAAATAAGAGTCAATAAAAGAGCATTAAGTTATAAGATATAAAGGAAAGGAATAATTATGACTTACTCTAAAATAAAAATTACACTGGATAAATATATTTAAGCTTATAGAATAAAGAAGCTGAATTAAGCAAACGCTACTAAGAACTTATGCAACAACAAATTTTATTGTAAAACGAAGATTTGGTAAGAAGCTATGAGAGCTAGGAAATTAAAGGCAAAAGCAAAGTATAATTGTCTCAAGTTAATTTTGCCAGTTCTAGCAAAGAATCCTCTACTATTAATTTATAAATTAAGTAAAATACAAAAAATGTTAAAAGTCAGGATTTCTTTAATAAAATTAACCAAAAAGCTAGAAAAAAGAGTTAAAGTAAGGATTGACTAATGTATAGAGATATTAATAAAAGCACAATTGAAGGTAAAAAGCAGAAAATATCTGACTTAGATACAGCAGAAGAATTGGATACCCAAGGGTAAATAATGAATAAATCTACTTACTAAAGTTAAATTTTTAGTGATTACGGTAGTTAAGATATAAGCAAAAATGCATCTTAGAAAAAGTAGATGCATAAAAGCACTGGCTATTTTGAATAAAATTTTAGCTTAACTCAATTTGAGTAGAATCCTCGAAAAATGCTATAACATTTTTTAGTTAAAAACATTGATTATAATATAAAACTTCTCAAGGATAATAATTAAAAAGCGAAGGATAAAAATAAAGCTTAAGCATGCATAGCAAAGCCAGTTTAATAGTTAAATAATGAAGTAGAGGCTTATTAAATAAGTGTTAGTTAACCAGAAAAAGAAAATGAAGAATAGAATACAAGCTAAGAAAATGCAAAGGAGGTTTTTAAGTAGGAGATATAAGATTAGAACAGACTATATTAAATTTAAACCTTGAAGCGGAAATAAACTTTAAAAGATCTATAACAAAAACTGCAAAATCTAAGTGAATAAGATGAATAAATTGAAGAAGAAAAAGAGAAAATATAGAATGAAAATAGCTAAAAAATAGAATAACAGCAAATATAATTTCAATCAATTCTAGAATCAAAAAAGAACTGATTTCAGGTTAAAAAAGATTAAAATAAGGTGGCTGAGAATAAAGAAAATACAGCTAATCATAAAAATTAAAATTCTAAGTCAAACTTTAAAGCTACTTGCTCAGAAGAAATCAGCAATTAAGAATGATAGAAAGAATATCCGAATAATTTATTAAAGGATTTTCATAATAAGCTTGATTACTTCTATCAAGAAAATCATAGCGATAATTATTAGTTCTATAAAAACTTTTCTGAAATCATAAAATTAACTAAGAAAAACAATAAACTGCTTCAGCTTATGTTCTATAGAATGAATCAAATCTGCAAAATTTGGTTGAAAAATACAATGAAAAATAATTTGAAGTAACTAACCCATTAAAATTTAAATTGCTAGCTCTTTCTACATAACTTAGCAGATGAAATTAATGCTTCTATTTTTATTAAGGAGAACTAAAAAGTCTGGGGTTAGAATTAAGAGTGATATGAAACTGAAGATGTGTGTAACTTAGAGAAGACAAGAAGCTTTTTGATGATTTAAATAGAAGATAAGCAAGTTAAAGTGTAAGAAGAAGTAATTCCAGAGTAAATATAAATAGAACATGCTAAGCGTTTTTTACACTAAGTAAAGGTTTTCATAGTTAGTTTGAGTAGACATTTTAATGAGGTACCTTAATGCATAAAATATTTCTTTAAGCTTATTTTCATCTAGAGTAATGCTAAGTCTTACTATAACTACTTGACTCCTTTTGAGTAATAAAGAGTTAAGGATTTTTTAGAATAGCAAAATAACAAGTAAGTACCTATATAGATAAGCTTCAAAAATGCTTTTCGCTTTCTTTTTAATTAAAGCAACTTTGATTGAAAGTTTACTTTTGAACGAAATAGAGATGAAAGTAGCAAAGTTGAGTTATAGTAAGAAAATAAATATAATCACATTTGCAAGTTTAATCCAGATTTTGGTATTACAGATATTTACTGCTGAAAATGTTAAAGGTTAAGAGTTTTATCTATACTAATAAGATTTATACTCAGGAAAGTACCAAGACAAATAAAATGTAATGTCTTTTTATTTTAGATAAACTATGATGGAATTTCTGATCACTTGTTCTCATATAAATGTCTTAACTTCATCTGCACTCATTTTGCAGATTAGGTTCATTAGTTGTAGATGAAGCTAAGCTCATTTCTAGAGAATCTTTATAACTACCTAGTGAAAAGTGATTTTAGCATAGCAGAATTGTCTCCTGAAAATTGAATTAATTTAAGTGATTATATTGTAAATAATGCTTGCTTAAGATATAAAAACTAAGCTAATTATATGAAAAAAGCTATTAGTTAACCCTTTAAAAATTGTTAGTACTAAGCTCTTTATTTTAGTCTTGATTACCATTCAAATTTATATATCAAAGAGATTTTTGTCTAGCTAAAGAAAACTAAAAAGTATAGTAAATAATTCTAATTTTGAAACTATAAGAAATATTAGCTTAATAAAGGAAATATAGGAACCTTAGGTTATTAAAATTTGAATTCTGCAAAAATATTCAAAATACAATTGTTTCTTAATATTGCTATCCTATAAATCAGATTTTAGAAGTGATCATATATCAATTTTTAAATTAAATTTGCACCTTAATATAGTACTATAAGTCTCATTTATATAGCTTACTCTTATGTTTCTTATTCATATTAAATATCTAGTTAAATAGGAGGTAAATTATTGGATTCATACTATATAAAAGGTGAAAGAGTTTGTCTTTATAAGATTATCCTCTAATTTTATTCTTAGAATTATTATATTAGTTTATATAAACCCTTACAATGAGCTCTCTATTATATAATTCTCTTACTTCCAAGTCATATTTATAGATTTTAGCATCCCTAGATCTTTCATTTTCAAAGGATAGACTAAAAGACATTTAATTATGAGATGCTATAATGTATATTTTCCCTTTTATGCTCACATTAACGATTAAAAAGATTTTCCATAACTTTAAAGTTAAAAATGCCTCTTAATTAAAATCTTGCATTCAGCTCACAATTTTACTTTGATTATCTTAATAAGAGTGTTTGATGTAATATATTAAGTCGGTGTAGTCTAGGTGGTTAGGGCACGACGTTGTGGCCGTCGAAACCGGAGTTCAAGTCTCTGCACCGACATTTTTATCAAGTTTATATTTATATTTACAACATAAATAGATTGAATCTCTTATTCAACTATATTCAAATTTTATTATATTGCTTAGAATATCAATCTCCTTTATTAATTTAGTTTCTTTGGTCTATAAAATTGTATTAGTAAGATATTTAATCTATTATTAGTTAAACTTCTCTTTATAAAGCCTTATCAAACTCTATAATCTCAATTAAATTCTACTATCTTTACCTCCTAGGATTCTTTAAATATACTATTACCATGCTTTATCTTATTAGCTCTCAGTTAGTATTTTTATTAGTTTCCTGTTTAGTTTCTTCATATATGAAAGCATAGCTTATTAAGTACTATGATATATTGAATGATCTCTTAGATTATTAGAATGCTTTATAAGCAATTGAAAGCTTATAATATCCACAGTCTTTCTCTTTTATTCATATATAATATCCAGACTTTTTGGATAAGATTATTATATACCAGCTGTAGAGTAAAGATCTGATTCATAAAGCTGATAAACTTAAATAGGTATAACTAGAGCAAAAGAGAAGTAACCAAGGTATTGATAATTAAGTACTTGAATATAAAAAAAGCAATCCTAGCAGCTAGGATTCTGTAATATAATAGGTTGCTTACTAATGCGATGCATCTTATTATATATTTGGATTTTAATGCTTAATCTAAGAGAATAATTTTAGTAAGATTATAGGATATCAATGAGGGACTTTAGTTTTCATTTTGATAAAAGGCATAATATTTATACATATAGCAGCTTAATACTAAAGTTGCTTATTCCTAAATAACTAGATAGCATATCCGTTTTTAATATAAGTATAGGTAATAAAAAATATACTTAGCTGCTTGTAGTGGTTAAGTATTTACTTTGGGAATGATACTGGTAACTTAAATCAGATACTTAGTCAGTGTTAATTTTAAATGGATAAGATATTTAACACTTAGGATGATTTGCACTTTTAATATCCAAGGATATTAGCAAGTAAAATTGAAAAGTGTTAGCTCAGAGATCTGAGCTTTCTAGCTTATTCAAATTACTTTTAAGCAAGTAGTTATAAAGATCATCTAATAAAGATCAGAATTTATTTTATAGCTAGTAAACGCAATCAGGAAAATATGAGGAATTAAGTTTAAATATCGATAGGAAAATAAACGATCGGAAATTCCATCTGAGTAAAAAGTTACGTTTTATACTTCTTTATAATTTCCAGTGTTAAGGTCTTGCTAAAATTAGTTAGTTTTACGATTCTTTAATTTTCGTATGATAAAAGCTTGTAAGGTTAAAATTTGAACCATATTGGCAAAATCACCAGGTTTATTTTCACGCTGAAATTTAGATCGACAATGTTATGATCTAGCTCGTTCATAATAGAGTTTTCAATCAAAGATTTTTTGATTAAAAAGAAAGCTATAAGCATTTTAGCTGCATGTCTGTGTTTAAACTTACTTATTGTTTTAATTTTTTAGATAGTTCTTGACTCTATATTTTTCAAAAGGACTTAACATTTTGAAATAAGAACTTGAGTTTTTCTAATATACAAAAGCTTTAAAAATATTTTCAACTTTAAGATAACTCTCGAAAATGTAAATTAAGTCTTTTAACGAATGTAGCTAATTCATTTAATTATATTTAAGCTTACTCTACCTGCTTTTAATTAGGGACTTCTTCTTATTGAATTTTTCTTAAATTTTCTTAAATTTAAATGATTATAATACTCTTTTTTCTTCTCTAAGAAGTAAATATGTTCATCATCAAAATGCTTTTATACATTTCTAACATATTTTGGGGTTTCTTTTATTAAATCTGGGATTTTTATTTGGTTTGATTTATTTTTCAAGAAAACTTCCATGATTGTCATGCTTTTTATGTATAGATAAAGGTTCTTTGAATACATACCTTGTATATTTAAGTTATTCTGACAAGCATTAATTCTTAAAGCTTGTTGTCTTTATTAGATAGTGGAAACCTCTTAAGATGATCCTTTTCCGGATGTGAATGCTTATTTATTATATTTTCATTTTTGCATGACTTTATATTACCCTGACTTAAATCATTCTTCTCATATGCTACTGATTATTCTTATTTTAAATCTTTTTATTAATTCGAAGATTTTTAATAATTTTAGGAGTGATTTCTATAAAAACCCATATTCAACTCCAAATTATGTTTATTTACTTTCATCTTCTTAATGCATCACTCTTAGCAAATTTAGCTTTGTTGACTATCCTTTTCCTAATTATCTTTCTTTTAAGTTATTCTCTTAAAAGTGTATTAAAAACTAGATTTGCTGAGCGCTATTAACTTTGTTTATTAATTTAAATCTCTACTTGTTTTATGCATGATTAGTCATTCCTGTATCTTTTAATAATAGTCGTTAAATTTTTTTCATTCCTTCTAAAAGTCTTTTTATCTAAAAATCTCTTTCTTTTTAATCAGCTGTACTACTTCTTTCATAGTCTTTTTATCAGCAAAATTATAACTTCAGTTAGGTATTTTACTTGAAAACTCCTCGTTAGCTCTCGGTACCTTTAAGGCTTCATTTTAATTTTTTTAGTTTGATGCTAGTTGCTTATTATTACTGCTCATTTTATTGTCAATCTCATTAAGTTTACTATATCACTTAGTTTATCTTCTTATTACTATTTATTTAGCTAGATGACTTATGTAAAGATTTTTTAAATATGCTCTTTATTCTCTTATTTTGTCTTAAGTGAGACATTTTTCAGATTCTAAAGCTCTTACTCAAATTAGCATTATGCATAACTTAATTTTCCTCCGTTCTATCCTGAGAAACTCTTCTACTGTTTTCTTAATTCTAACTTTGCTTTCTTAATCTAGAGTTCAGATTAACTTCTTAAAGCATTTTGCTCTTTCTTATGTTGTTATACGCTCTGGACTGTGAAGTTAGTATTTAATTTTTGGTTACTGCAAATGCAGCTTTCTACTATGATGGCATCTTTAAAGAATTTTATCAAAAGTTATTAGAACTTAATTAAGGTTTTTCTTGCTTTTCAACTCTATAACTATCTCCATTCATTTTTAAGCTTTCGCTCTACATTTGAACTTCCATTTCATTAGCGTTACTACATCTAATTCTCTTAAAGGCTTTAAATTATTGAACTCCTAGAAGTATTCTTTAGATTAGTGTATCAAAATCCAATGAGTACTTTAGTAATTATGCTTAAGGAAAAGAATTATAGTGACCAGTCTACCTTAGTTATTGGATAATTTTCTAAAGTCAAGTTTCTTTTTCAAGACTTAAGAAATATGATTTTGCATATAAGCTACATTATTTAAAAAATACACAGATTGAGTGAAATCCGTTTTTTACCCTTGAATAACTTCCAGTTTCCCTTTTTAATGCTCAAAGCAAATTTTTAAGCTTAGCTAATGGATTATTTTTCTCAGATCTAAGGATTAGATTTCTGAGATATAATTAGAGTGTAGAATCATAACATTGCTTCTTTTCTTCTATCGCTAGAATAGATATCATATATAAATTTCTAATTGCAACTGTAATGAAAATTAATTAGTTTCAATTTAAATCCTTTTTTGAGGAATTAGCTTCGACTTCGTAGTCCATGAAATACCCAATTTATGAGAAGCTAAAAGGAGTATAACTGTAGAGCTAGAACTTAAGCATTAAAAGCTTGATTTTGATTTAATTTAATTTAGCCTCATCTTAGTCTAAGTCTTCAAAACCCTGTTACAGGTTTATCTCTTTATAGCCTCATTTAATTATGATTTTAGTTTCAATCAAAAGGTTACTCAGGAGTAGGAAAATAAGGTTTGAAGAAAAAAGCTATAAAGAACTAGGAAGAAAAATGATTAAAGAAAGGGATAATTATAGAATTCCGCTATAGATAAAAGATTTTAATACCATCTAAAGTTATAGCTAGAAGTACTTTGCCCACTTACCCTTAGCTTCTTTATAATAGAGACGCTTTATAAGAGAATTGCCTGCTTTTATTTGCTTATTTAGTTAATTCTAAGAACTGTGTTACTGCAAAAAATTCTTTGAGTATGTATTTGATGGATTTAATTTAGGGAAAATTATTAGAAAATTACTATTGAGAAAGAAGATAAAAATTGGTAATGATACCAAAGGGAATCTGTTCATGCTTTTATTGTTGAAGATTAAATTCAAATCTTATTGTCGTCATTTCATGTTAAAATCTTAATCTGCTTAAAAATCATACTCTCACTTATTTAAATTAAGCTTTAATTAAGTTAGCAAGGCTGATTTAAATTTAAGCAATGTGATTGAAGTTATGTAATGAAACTAGTAACAGACAACTATATATGCTTATGATTTCCTTTATATAAATATTTTCAAATTGATAAGCAATAAATAGCCTTTCGAATAGTACTTATATTTTCATTAAGTATCATGCTAGTAATAATCTAATCTCATATGCTTCTATTGTTATATCACGTTGCTTAATATAAGTCTATTATCGCTTTTTTATTAAGCTATCTGCTATATTATAGTTGATGTTCTCTACTTTATAATACTTTTTTCCTGCTTTGTTCTCCTATTTTGATTAGAATCCTTCTCTACTTCATTCTATCTTTTTCATTACAAATATTGCTTTCAAACGACATGAGAACTGGATTTACTTCAAGAGCAATCCTAAAGCTCTTTTATTTGTCTCACTTATACTAAGCATACTGATATAAGTCTTGTTCATCCAACTTTGGATGCAACTGTTCTACAAATAGTTGGTTCTTCTTCTAGATATATCACAAACTTAATTATTCACTTTATCCTATTTTCGTTTGATGTATCAGTATTGGAAATATTTTCAAATCAGCTAACTTTGATATCATTAAGCTAACATCACTAAAGAGTGAATATCATAGCTTATATCGATTTTAAAAGTTGCTTTACTTCTATTTTTTTCTTGAAAGTACTAAACACTTCAGAGGCTTAGAATTCTAGATTAATCAGTATTGTACAAATACAAGCTTATTAGTATATAAGCTAGAGATGTCTACCTTACTTTTTACCTTAAAGACAGATTAATTTTCAAAGCTTGGCTCTTATAAAAGCTTAGCGAATCTCCTTAATTTTATGGGATAGATGCTTTATAATATAGGTGTTAGAAGATAGAGTGTGAAAGCATTTTAGAGGTGGATAATATGCTCGCTATATAACTAGCTGCTTTTAACTAACTTTCAAAGAAATATCGTAATGCTACCATAAGTCAGGATATATGTAATAGCTTGTATAAACTGCCTTTAATAATCAAATAGACACCTAAGAAACAATCCCAACAAAGCTTTTATTAAGCTAAGCCATTTAATGCTAGTTCTATAGAAACCCTCAATGATTTAACTAGCTAGCGAAGTAGTAAAATTGCATTGGATAAAGTAAATAGAAGAGGTAATTGAATAAACTACTTCAACTTTAATTACGAAGATCTATGAATAAAAGGGACAAAAAACAGTATCTTACACTTTAAAAACGTTCTAGTGTAGTAGTTACTTTCTAACCCGTTTCCATTTAAAAAAGTAACTTAGCTTACTAAACTTAATTTACAAAGATCAAAGGTTAAAGAATGAAAAACCTATTATAATCATTGAGAGTTAAAGGAAAAGCAAAAAGCACCCCAATAGTTTATTAAAAAGCCCCTTTTTTATTTTAATTTTCTAGCGAAAGTCAGTTAAAGCCTTAACTCTACAAATTCTGTTAATACACAGAATAAAAATATCAAGACTAAGTTATCATTGTCATCAAGCTTATTAAAAGCTAATATCTTAAAAAGGTTAAAAAGAGACAAGAAAGAGAAATCCTCGCTTAATTTACCTTCTTTTTTAAATTGATATATCAAAGTTAAAACTTTCAAAGCGAGTTAGGTTTTTCCTTTAGAAAATGAGTGAAGTGTATCACTAGAAGTCTAAAATAATTAGATGATATTACGTTAGAATAGTATCAATAAGGTTTCTATTTATAATGGTTTATAATATAGAGCATTAGAATATAAATGCAGGATAATCTTATATGCTTATCTTGTAACCTTCCTTCTGGTTAAACGGTAAATCCATCCATTACTCTTCCTTGCTAGCATTTAATCTGCTTAAACTGTGCAACTTCTGAATTCTTACAAAGCGGCTTCAGCTAATGCAAGATTAGTAGTTGCTAATAGATTTCGTACAGGAATCCATAAGAACTTTATAAAGGGTAAAGCTCAATAAATCTAAATTAGTTACTAGAGGATCTAAGGGAAAAAATGAGAAGCCTTAATAAAAAGTATATTGAAGAGGTGAAAAGGCAAGATGTTGTTATCCAATAAATAGTTAACCTTCTAAAGTCATTTTTTTTCACATCGAATAGTAGTTGTCTTAAGTATAAAGACTAAATGGAAAGGCTATAAAAAGCTTTTTATTTACTCTAATAAAATTCGCAGGTTAAGCAGTAATAAGTTCTTAGTAAATCCGATTTCCATTAACCCTAGAATTCGTATAATTTAGAGGAGAAAATTGATTAATTTTTGCTAGAGACAAAAAAGATTCTGCTAGACAATCTTTAATTAGAACAAATAGACAAATAAAACTAGTTCAAACGGTAAAAAGACTTAGAATGCTATGAATTGGCAAATTAATTTGTAGCTTCAAACTAAGAAAATGAAAAAAAGATAATTTGTGCTAATTCATTGAGTGAACAAAAGAACATTCATGGATCGCTTCTGATAAAAAAGAATCTAGTTACTGAAACTTAAGTGCATGTCCAGAAAGTTAGTTAATTCTATTTTAGATATAAGCAAGATTTATTGATTAAAACTAGTTCCAAGACTAATAGGATAACAATACCTAATATCTACAATCTCCTCAACTATAATAAGTTCAACAATACAGGCAGTTTAATATAGGATCGGACAATCTAGACTAAATCCCTCAAATTTAGCCTTTGTTTTAGAATATAAATAACTAGGAGTCTTAGCTACAGAGAGGCTTTTAGATACAACCTTTATATGGTCAGCAAAATCAATAAACCTAAATAGAAAGACCAGAAGAGCAAAGTTAGATGAATTTAATGAGATAAATAGAATCAAGTAGAATCCTTTTCTAATAATAGCAATAAAAAATATTAAACAAGATATAATAGATTCAAACTCACTACGGTATTTAAAATTTCAACCTTATCTTTATATAAAATTTAACATACCAAGAGAAACAAAAAAAGGAGCAGATAGTATAACAATAGTAATTAATAGCTCTGAAACATATTAATTTAAATAATATAAAATTATAGCTGATTCAGTAAAATCAAAAACTGTAGGGCATCCTAAGGAGTAGCTTAAAGGAAATCGTTAAACGTAATAGCAAAATAAACTTAAATAAGGAATATTTGTACTAATAAGCTAATGCTTATAATATGATACTATATGTTAACTAGAAGCTAACGAAGTAGATAAAAGATAAAGGGGAGATACTATAGAATAAGTAATAGCTTTATGAGGAATAGAAGAAATTGCTTTGCTATAAATGCTTAGATTTAAAAAATAAAAATTTAAATAAACTATAGTGTGGTCATAGCTTCTGCAAGTAGTGTTTGCAAAATCATTTCGAAAAGGAAGCTAAAAAGAGTATAATAGTGAGTGAATTTGAAGAAGGATAAAAGATAAGATGCTTATTCTATGAACAGTAGGCATGCAAGCAAATTATTGATCTGGATCTAGTTATTTAAGTATTAGGCAAAGAAAACTTCGATAGATTATAGGAGGCTGCTATTACAGAAATATTAAAGCAGTTAAAAGATAAAATTATTCCTTAGCAAATATGTACTTAGTGCAATCAAAAAAAGAGACACTTTTATGATTATTAGTGTAATTGCTAATACTTCGTAGTCTGCTTCTAATGTGCGTTCAAAAAGTTTTGAGATGAATGCCCTCAATGCCATTCTAAGCTGAATCGAGAAGATTTGGATAAACTAAGTAATTGGAGATATAAATATTATCTCTGCAATAAGTGCTAAGAATTTTACCTGTAAAGCTATAGTATAAAGTTAAGATGTGATCATTCATTTTGCTTTGATTGCTTTAATCAGCAAATCTAATAATCTATACAAAAAGAAAAGGAGCTTGATGAAAGTACTTTAGTTTGCACCGTATGCCAAAATATTATTATAGATATTGTAGATATTAAAAACCTAGAATGATGTGATTCATCAATAAAACTGCTTGAAAAGCTTATAGCTAACTATTAAAGGACTTAAGAAGGGAACTAGTAAAACTAGTAGTTGCAACAGAGAATTATAGGCCTTTAAGCTATGCTATCATGCATATAAACTTAAAATTAGAAAATAAGTGAATCCAATTTATTATCATATGATAATTAAGCATCTCTTTTAAAATTAGATACTTTTAGTAATGCTTTGGGCTGGATTATTGGTTTTTATAATATATCATAAATTAAATAAAAAAAGCAATTCAGCTAATAATACCAGAAGATATGTGTAAGAAATAAATGCTAAAGATAAATAGAGGAAAATTTATTTGAGTTGTTTCAATGCTTCTGCCTCGATTGTTTTAAAAGGAACTATGTAAAAGTAAGGTAGTAACTTTAAAAATAAACCAACTTAAGTATTATTAAAGTAAGAGATCTTTCATTATTAAGATTAATAGGTAATTTAATTTTAATTTGAAAATAAATGGGGTATTCGTGTGTCTATTTGCGTTCTAAATAAATTGAAATGAACTTAAAATTTAAATAGCAATAGCAATAAGGGAAGCTAAAAAGCTTGATCTTTAACCTAATTTCTTTTATTAAACAGCAGTTTAATAATCAAAGATAGATGTTTCTTACCTATTCCTTAAGTATAAAATAACTATTTATAAAGCTAAGAATTAGCTTTCTCTTTTTATTATAATAGAATAAATATTTTTAAAGGCATTTATAATACAATTCTTAACTAAGTCTATTGCTATTTATTTATATCCCCTAACTTAAAACTCTTAAATATCTACTTATATAAACTTGTCTTCTATCACCTTTCATTCAATTGAATGATATATCTATTTCAGTTTTTTTCACCTTAAGTTCAAAGATGGTATAAGTATGAAGGATTAGACTTTGTTAAGCTTCGCTTATTCAGTTTTAGAAAGGAAGCCAAATATCAGTCTTTGAAGTGGTTCTAAATCCACTTTCTACTATATAGTTCATTAATGATGACCTAGAGGTATTGCTTGCTTCCCTGATTCTTGAAAATAAGTCTCTTTTTTTAATTCGCTTTCTCTTCAATAAAGCTCTAAATCCTTAGTAGAACAAGCTGGATGTCATTATCTTAGAGGAACTAAAAAGACAAGCATTTTATTTTTTTATACAAGACTGGTAGATAAAATAGAGCGAACTGGCTAAGAATAATAGACGGTAGAGTTGAACTAAAATAAATTAATAAAAGTGAAGATTAAAATATAAGCCAATAAACCAAAACAATAGTAAGCTTTAATTAAGCTTATAGCTGCCGAAGCATATAATGACATAAGAATTAAAAATAGACTTTTTATAAGCTTAAAAGTAGGTATTTAGAACTTCTCCTGCTTTATAAGTTACATTGAAAAGAAAAGCAATAAGGTTATTAAGTAGAAAAGACTTAGATAAAAGATTGGATTAAGTTCAGCTGATTCTTTTCAACTTATAACTATTGATGGCTATATTTTTCCTTTAATATGTGTATAAATATATAGAGTTAATATATAAAGGGGAAACGTATAAATAAACCCAATTAAGCTTTAATATTATGGTGATATTCTTGAGTTCATTATCGTATAAAAGGATTCATCTAAGAATAGCCAGGTTGATACTACGAATTCGAAACATGAAAATCAATCTAAAATCATTTAACTTGAAAGGTATAACTAACATATCCAGAAATTGTGTCTATCTCTATCTTTTGTTCAAAGATTAATCCTATTCAGGTCAAAATAAATTTTATACCATTCATCAGTTAAAAAGCTAAAATGTGCTTATTAATGTGAAAAGCACTATACATCTATTTGTTTCTTCTTAAAAGTCAATCTCTGCTGTTTTAATTATACTTTAGAATCTCAAGTAAAATGTGATTTCCTTATACAGCACAAACCAAAACACGCCTTTAGCCTTCTTCTTAATGGTTTCATCTACTTTATATTATTTATATCTATAAGAAAAATTGAGTCCATACAATCTAGTCAACTTATATCTTCATTTTCAAACTCTTTACTTCTTACCAGTTTTAATTATCTCTATCTTATAAACTATGAATACTCTACACTAATAATAAAGCAAATCATTTATATAAGCTAGAATAGCTATTATTGATGGGTTTATTATAATTTACTGAATATACTGCTTAGTTGATTTAGTGCTTATTATCAAGCTGATATAATATACTAGCTACTGTTTATAGTTATATCTTTATGTATACATTTAACTCCTTTTTTGCTTATTTATATAAGGTAAACCATTTTACCCATTTGTATATCTTTACTCAGTTCAAACATTTTTTCTTTTCCTAATCCCATTCTAGACTTACTTCTCCTTCTCAAGTAAAAAGCTGTATTATACATTCCTTTTCTAACCACTCTTGCATAATACAAACCCCCAACTTCTAGAGTATACTGAACCAAGTTTAGCGTAATATCTCTTAGTGGCTTTTCAACTTAAATTTTAAGTCACAAAAAGCAGAAGAATATATTATTAAGCTCAGGTTTAAACTTAAGCATCTTAATTACTATAATATTAAGACTTTTTAACTTAAGCTGCCAATAACTTAAGATCTGCTAGAAACCTTTTTAAGACTATGAATATTGCTAGTTTACAAAAGAAAAAGGAAGATAATAATTAAATAACGAAGTTTAAGTTTAACACAGTTCTGGGAAGTTTATGTCACTCTCATAGATGACTTTATTGATTTACTCTAAAAGCGCTCCAAACTTTAATTAAAGATGTAGAATTTTATCGGGAAAATTAACTCATAAGAAGTTCAAGCATGAGTATGAGAACAAACTATCAGAAATGCCATCGTAATTTACCTGTATTATGAGCAAAATTACATTGGTTGCTTCTTGGTATTTTTCTGAGTAAAGATCTTGCTAGATTTTATAAAAATCTTGCTTTGGTATGTTATATGTTATAAACAGTTGCAGTACAAGGATTTGAACTATACTTATGAAGGTTAGCATGTTCACTTTCTAACTATAACCTAGATTGAGACGACTAATCTCTTTGTCGTTCAAAATTATACCTTTAATTAGAGTTCATTTAATTAGGAAGAAGGCAATTAGCATTTATGAAGTTTGTCTATATTAACGAGTTACTTGGAGTTTTATTCTTATTAACAGTCCTTTACTCTGTATTTCTCAAATGGTGACGTAAGGAAAAAATATGACTCCATATTGTCTTCTATGTAAAGAATTTTGAGAAAGAATTTAAGAATTTATGGGATTTCTTGAGCATGAGTGGTTAGATTCGAAATAAAGTTACTTATTTCATTAAGAATCACTTTAGCTTATTCCAATTAATCCTGCAAGGGTTTTGATTCCTCTTATATTTGCAAAGTTTTATTTTCAATCTCTATGGTTATTAAGCTTTTAGACTTTTCTAAAACACATACATCTTCTTAATTAAACCATTCCGGTTAATAATTTTACTGCTGATTATTATCACTTCTAAAAATTGATGCCTTCACCTCAAATGGTAAATTATATAAAAAAAGCTAGCAGTTAATTTTAGGCTATGTTAGTGTTTCTAAATTCTGCTTTAATGCCTTTTTCATCCATTTTTTGCATATATCGATCATCCTTACGAAGATATTTTCCATTAGCTAGTTATTCTTTTTTGTTAGTTACATTATCTTAAAGAAATCTTCGTAGAAAAGTGGATTGCTGTTATGGTTTTCCTAATAAAATCACTCTATCTACTTAAAGGCAAATAACTAGTCTATTTTTGACTTGGTAATATCCTTTTTTCCTGCCTATGCTTTTTCATTCTTTTTCGGCTATAGTCAACGATTATTTTTTTTGGAACTAAGTGGAGTTTTAACTAAATCTGGATTGAGTTAATTCTTTGCGTTTGTGATTCCGTTTTAGTTTTTCGGGCAATTAATTGCTGGCTTTATAAGTTATTGAGATTTGCAAGCCTTTTACTCCATCTATTTATAGTCTTATTATTTCGCTTCCTAATTTTCTTCTTATTGCTACTGGTAACTTATTTTTTACATATCTTCTTAGAAGAATTAAGCTTATTATTGTGGAGCTATATTCCTTACTTTAAACTTTCTTTTAGGAAAATAAAGTTCATTAATGCTTAATTTCTACTTCTAAGTTTAATTGGCACTTTCATCTTACTTTCCCTCATTTTCTTTTTGGTTACCTTAATAAGATACTTAGACATCTTTCTCTCATTTTTGGATTTCGTGCTCTTTTATATCATTTAAACTTTTATTATTATAAACAAATTCCTTCAGTTAGGTAATTTAACTTCTCTGATTACTTCTATCTCTATCTTACTTTTAGTTAGTATTTAGATAAGTCTTAAAGTTATTTAAACTCTTCTTTAGCTTGTGTAAAAACTAGGAGTTATGATACTGTTTCTATACCTTTTTGACAAACTGTTCGAAGTCTTATGCGCAGTATTTGTTTATAATGTAATTTTTACTCAATTGCTCTTCCTCTTCCTCTTTCTCGCTTAGTTTTGTCATACCAGTTTATGTTTAATTTACGTTATTCGGCATTTTGTAAGTTCCGCTCTATTCGTTTAATAAGTCATTGCAATTCCCAAAGTTTCTTTAATTTTACTAAATAAGGTGGTTCACTTTCTAAGCTTTAGCCTAGAATTTACTGAATTAGATTTAGCTTTTTACACTGTTAAATTTTTCTCCTGATATCAAAGTGTTATCTAAAGAGAGTGAAGCTTCCCCGCTTGATTTATTTAAATTAATAGAAGCCAAATTAATCTTATCTTATCTCCTTCGCTTTTAATCCTCATAGTTTATACTTCAGTCAACACTTTTATTTAAGTTGCTTTTCGTTTTTCAATTCCTTTTATCATTAACCTAGTAACGCTTATTCTATGTTCCTATTATGATTTTTCTATTCAGATCATTAGCTTTTTCATTAAGCTCATCTTGACTGTCTTCATTTACTTTAAACGTAATTCTTCCTTAAGATTTATTTTAATTAAATTACTTACTTAACTATCAGTCTTCTTAATCAAACTGAGGGATATATAATTAAATCTATCTTTAAGCATCAAACTTAAACTGAGGGTGGTCTAAATTCTATTAATTTGTATCTTCTCGTAAGTTTTATAAACTGCCTTTCAGTTAGGGAAATTTAGTCTCCTTCTGAATTTAGTATTTTTAATTCTCTAAGCAGTCGTAATTTTTATTGTTATCTCCTCTTTACTTCTTCAGTTTCTTTTCCATCTACTTAATTTCTTTTTCAGAAGGTAACTTTAAGCTTTTATTTGCTTTACAAGATTTATCTTCCTTTTAACTTTTTTCCTGACTCTATCTTGTTTAATTTTTGCTCGATTTGCAGTATTCAAAACTTAAGTTTTTAAGCCTTGCTTTCTTTTCTTCAATGCCAGGTAGTATTTCCTTCATTTTATATTTCCCTCTTTAATTTCCTCCATTGAAATAGCCATTTTTTCCACTCTATTTCTCCTGATATTACCCCATTTCCTTATCTCCTTACAAACTCTCAAGTTCTAAATCTTATAAAGACTAGTCAATTTTAGCTTCCTAAGACTCATTCTTCCTTCTCTTTTTCTAAATAGCTATTCTATACCTCTCATTAAATCTCTAAATAGCATCTTCTAGCATTTTCTCCTTACCCCTCTCCCCTAGCATTACCTTTTAAACCACAGCCTTAATATCGAACATATTTAATGCTAATAACTAAATTCCTTTTTTTTAAGCAAAAGGTAGTTATAAATGTCTACTCAAATGTGAAATTAAAGTTAAAACTAGCGTTTAAAAATGAAAGTTAGGGAAGAGATTAATGATAGTGTTTAACTTCTTACCATCCTAGAGTTTTGAGTACTTTATTCTAATAGTGTAGCTACTACTTATATGTACACTATCAATGATGCTTAAGAATATCCTTTTTGTATATTATTGGGAGAGCTAGAAACTATTTAGGCTTTTAGTCTGCCAATGTAAATTTAACTGAGGTTATGTTCTTGTGGATAGTAAATACAAGGAAAGGAAGTTTAAAGTTAGTGTGGTTAGGTGTAATTAAGAAGGTATCGATGGATGTTAATTCAATGTATTTGAATTTAAACTGAAGAGAGGCAAAATATAAGATGGAAGGTAAGATATTTCGATATAATAAATTGGTTTGGTAATGAGTTACTATGTTTTAAGCTTGGTGCAATATAATAATTAGGTATATATATCTTAGCAATCTATCTACAAGGAGTGATAGAGTAGTGTAGATATTAAAATGATCGTATGACTTGAGGATCTTTTCTAGATCATGTGATGCTTTTTACTTTTGGATGATATTTTGCCTATTGCAGTATTGAGTGCATATGGTAAAAGCAAATGAAACGGGATTTACTCAACATAAGAAAATATCCTTTTTAATAAGATAAAAAACTATTAGAAAAAGACTTAAATCCCCCATTTATTAATACCAAGGGCTATTAGTAACACATTCTTGAAGCAGTGCTACAAACTAAAGATTTAGCTACTTTAATTATTTTGCTTTTAATGCTTACTTAATCTTTTCTAATTACCTCACTTATAAAATCAATTTTACTTATTTGAAGCCTAAATAATTGAACGCTATTTTTATTATTTTATCCTTGCTAAGAACTATAAAGCACTGATAAATAAAGAGGAGTCCAAATGATCATAAACAAGATCTCTTTATATTAAGCAAGAATGAGTCTAATTAAAATGTACATTTAAAAGGTAAAAATCCTAGATGAACTAATAACTTAAATCTTTACTTATAAACATCTTTTCCAAAATTTTGCTTTATAGTGTCCATTAATTTATTATTTAGATCCTTTATGCTTGTTCTTTATACCCAGTTTTTAAGGAGATAGGTGAACTTATGTTCTATATTAGCTGTATAATATAACTACTCTTGCTTATGCTTAGGTGCTTATGATTATACAATAGTGTCATTTAAACTAAGAGTATTGTGATGATTTAGATAGGATATATGACTGGTTAATTATGGGATAGGATAGACAGAAATTAGAGTTACTTAAATCTTTTGTGACTGATAGCTTATTAACTCGCTTGGTTTCTTAATTTATAAACTGAATATTTCCTCACTGCTGCTTCTGGACTTTTATTACGCTCTTACCTTCGTTTAATCAGGTAGATAATCAAGAGAGTAGACAATGAGCACTAACTTATGTTAAATCACTTCTTAAGTATGTTAGCTTCAGTGGTTTCTTATACAAAGCTAATCTCTTAATATAGACATTTGAAGTATGCTAATATATATCTATATATACCTCTAATTCTTATATCTGCCATCTATTTATTCTAGCCTTTTGTACCTTAATTAGTCTATTTTTTGTCTCATTTATAACAATTATCATCTTATATCAGCTACTAATATCTATCCTTTCTTAATAATAAGAATTAGGATTATAGTCAATTAAGAAAGCTATACTAGAACAAATTTTAAAGCAGTGAGTGTGAGATCTTATACTAGCTGACTGATTACAAAGTTAGAATGGTAACTGATTAAGCAGTAATAGCAACTTGAGCCATTTAGCTTCCTTATACTACTATACTCAAAGCCTCTCGACTAATTTACTAATAGCAACTATTGAACTTATTTGAGCTAAAGAGCTAATTACTTTTCTTAATAGCTACTATATCTAGTACTATCTTTAAGTATCTTGCTTTTAGCTTATATGTAGTATAAGCTTTAATAATAGCCTTAATTTATAGGATATAATCATATAGAGAAGAAATAGGATCTCTTAGTACTTTATTTAACTATATTAAAGATAATGGAAAGTAGTATGGGAGTAAGAGTGTATAGAGTAAAGTAAAAGAGTAAGGAAATAAATTCATTTGGTATGCTATAAAAGGCATACTTATGAGACTTACTTTGTCTATTGTTAATAACTTAAGTTATACAATATACTTGAATGGGGCTAAGTTAGGCATTTAGAATAGAAGTAGCAAAAGCTTTTAGTGATATAAGTTAGGTGATTAATTAAATGATCTAGAAGCAATGAAATAGGGATTTAAATGAGAATCTTTAGTCTTATTTTGGAATAAAGTGCTAGAAAAGAGATCTCTAGAGATAAAGAGATTTTATCGTTAAATTACGAAGAAATTTAGCTTTGTCCTAATTCTACTTCATAGAATCAACCTTTACTACCCTATAAATTACACATAATGAGATCCTTAAAATGACTAGTTATTCAAACTCTAACTCTTTTAAAATTTGATTGAGAATGAAAATCTTGAAAAATTATAAAAAATTCAGTTTAAAAGAAAATAAGAGTATAAAAAAAATCCAATCCACTTTTATATTTCTTAATAGCCTAGTAAAATAAAATAGTTTTAGCTATCCCATACTCTTTTAAGAATAAGTCTGGTCTATTGTAGAAAAACTCTATTTCAGCTTAAATTATTTGGAAAATAGACTCTTAAATAAGTTTTGCTTTGCTTTAGATACTTAATTTATAAAATTTATACTAGAAGCTAAATCTTTGTTCAACTGATGTATAGTTAATAAATAGAGTTTGCAAGCTTATTTGAATCGCTCTATACTCACTAATCTTAAGACTTGGTTACTTATATTAATCTATCCTTCTTAAGATTATTTCAGAACACATTTTTAGACTTATTGCAACGACAAATCTAAATATACGCTTAAAGTCTACCAACTATCGTTTTTATATCAGCTCCCTAATGTCTTTATTGCTAACTTCCTTATTCAAAGTAATGCATATTAGAGGTATACATTCGTTAATATTATTAAGTCTAGAAGCATTTTAAACTAAGGTAGTGAAAAGCAATTAGGAATAGGTTTGAATACAGAAGCTTAAACTGAGAGTTGCTAAGCTTGTTAAAAGTATATCCTTTCAATAGATCAGTTGAGTTTTTATTAACTCGTTCTATTTATTATGTTGCATTGAAGCACTAAGTGTAGCTATGGGTAACAAAACTACCTTAGATTATAGGAGCTATTAAAGTATAGAGCCTATCATCAGATAATTTTTAATAACAGTGTACTTTTTAAATTAAATAGGCTTAGACTATTAAGATGCTTTAATTAGAGTGACTATATAAGTGTCTTTAGTTAAAATATTTAAGCTAATTTAACATCGGTTAAATGAAAGGAGGAAGAATGAGATAATACTTAACAAGTTTCGATAAGTAAAGTTAGTTATCTAAATAAGGTTTAGTAATCTAACTCTAATCCTATCTAACTACTTTGCTTGCTATTTTTGGAGATTTAAAAGCATTTGCAAGCAGAAATCAAACTTAAAGTTCAATTAGTTCTTTTAATTAATTCTTGCTAAAAGTTTTATTTACATCTCTAAGACTTAAGAGCTTTTTCACTTAATTAATTAACTATATTCTCTCTATTTTTATCATTTAAGTATAGAGTCAAATTAGCTATTTTGTATATTTATTTTTCTACCTCTGTTTAGAATCTAAAATTATACTTGATCTTAATTATTTAGATTTCTGCTTTGTCTTTGTCATTTAATTTTCTATTTCTAAGGCTTTGAGGATAGATCTTAGAGATTGAAATTTATTTAAATGAGTTCTTCAATTCCTCAGCTTAAATTTTTGCTTCTTTATTTTCTTACTTGCATCAATAATTTCCCCTATTTTTTTAAACCCTTACCTTATATCAATCATACTCTCCTATAATTTAGCTTTCTTCTACTTTCTTCCTATTTTTCTCTTCAAAACTTCCAGCATTTTCTTATTTTTCGATCTCCTTTCCTTCAACAGTAAGTTAATGAATTCCCTTTCTAATTCAACTTTCCAAGCTTTTCTTATGAACTTTTAATATCTTTACTCCTTAGCTAATTTAGCAAATTGTAAAAGCATAATAATACGTTTATCCATCTTATACTATCCTAACTCAGAACTTTAAATTTAAGTATTAAATCAAGCTCTAAAAAGGATATTAAAGCTACGCTTTTTCTTGGCAAAGTGAACTTAAGAAGCTCTGAAGCATCTTAAATTGCCTTCCATAAAATAAACCTTCATATTCTATCTCCTTAAACTTAACTCTATCTCCATTTAATTCCTTAACTTACATTAAGATGAATGGGTACTTTATAAATATGACATTTGTCATCTTATGCCTATATTCAAAAAAGTTTATATTATCTAAGCATTATAGACTAGAAGTATATCTTATAGGGTAATTATCTAATTTAGAGGCTTACAAAGCTTTATAAGTTTAGGATCAACTATAACCTATTTAAAAGGCTTTAAATCAGATGTGTCTCTTGTAATTGTCATACTAGCCCTCTAACAAAATTTCTATTATTAAGCTTTTAAAATTAAGCTTGTTTAGTGAGATATAGAAATCAAGGCTATCCCATCTAGTTACTTTCTATGAATCCTTTACTATTTAGCCTTCTAGCCAAGAAATGATGCTTCTCTTTTATTCTTCTCTAACTTTTCTTGCTTAATTACTTTTTTTGCTAAGAGGTTAAGATTAACAGGCATGAAGCAAGTTAATATATCTAGCCTTTATTTATTAAAGCTGCTTATCCTCCTGATACTTTAACTCTCTTAGTCTTAATTGATTTACTCGCTCATTTATTTGAAGCATTTCTTTTTTTGCGGGAGTATTTAATTTCCTTTATCTTAAAATCGCTTTTCTTTAGCAAGATCCATCGCTATAAAATAAAGCTTTAGTACTAATTGATCTTTTCTAAAAGAAGAAAAGGCTAATAACTTCAATTTAGGCAGACTATAGAAAGGACTAAATAAGAGAGTTAGAATAGCACATAGAGAAGCTAGGACTCTAGCTATCCCTGTAACTTTGAATCTAGTGTATCTACTTTAATACCCATATGAGCACTCCAATCAGTAAGCATTTTGAGTACACCTAAAAAAATAATTTCCTTGTTAAGTGAAAAAGAAAGAACAAGAGAGTGATACATTCTTCTAGATGGAAAATGGGAAAGTTTATCATAAACCATTTAAAGGAAAAGGTAAAGCAAATTCTTCTTAAATACACATGATTAGCAATACTGTCTATCTACATAGTACAAAGAGAGTAGTTGAAGATTGAATACTGAGGTATAATAAACTGAATAGTTTAATCCTAAGAGAAGAAAGATTTTTAGGATGAAAATACTAAAAACGCATAAGAAATGGGATAGGATCATCCTTGTCAGATTGAATTAAATAACTTGATTTTATCTAATTAGCAACTAAAAAAGGCTAATTCATATATAAATATTAAACTGGAAAATAAATATAGCCTCATATTATTATAATACTAACTACTTTCTTATGATTAAAGAAATAATTAATTTAGTAAGTTAAAGGATGATTTATTAAAGGGAGTTTAGACATCTATATCATAGAGATCTTACCTATATAATGCTCTTATTTATATATTTTAGATCATATAGGAGAGCGTTATGGCATATAACTTCATATGAGATCAGGCTTTTAGAATCAGATTGGAAATAACGCAAGTCACTTTCAGCTTAAATGAATCCTTTATATGTCCTTAAGCAAAAAAGGAAGGACCAATCCACTCTTTATATTAGAAGTAAGATTTTAAACTGCAAAATAATAAATTAGGGATTAAGATCTTATGTCAAGGCTATTTTAGTCTATTAATTAGTACTTAATAGAATGATTATTTAACTCTTCTTAAACTAGACTAAGATAAATACCCTTAAAGCTTTATTGATGCATCATACTAATTAATTTACCTAAGCTAGCTTAGCTTATTATCACCTAAATAAAGCATAGAATGAGGGTTGACTTAGCCTTGTTATTAATATCCAGTTTTTAGTTTAAAAGATTGCGTAAAATATTGCTGTCTATATCATCATAATTTTAACTGCAGCTTTCATTTAAGAATGCTAAATGGAATAAAACTTGACTGGTATTGAAAGCTTAATTCCAGAGAAATAGTAAAGTCAAATTTCAATGAGTAAAGAGAAAAATTCTTAGTTGGAGAGATTAAAGCTTTCTATGTATTAATGCTCCAACCTGAAGATGTAAGATATGATAGAGGTAGAAAATGACAAGTTACTCAAGAAGTAGATCACTGAGCGGTCATCTTAATTTTTTAAGTATCAAATAGAAATAATTTGTATAGCAATCTCCAATCACAAAGCACTTATACTCTTTAAAAAAAGTTTCATATTAAAAGCGTTTTTGCATACAATAAGGATCTGACATGCATTTTTTATAACCTTTAATCATCATAGATCTGCAAACACCAATTTGATTCTAAGAAGTTAAATTAGGTTTTTAATATGTTTTACTAAAGCTGAGTACTTTAGCTATTTATAAGACTATAAAAAGAATTAATTTTGATATTAAAATTTTTACATAAAGTTCCTTTTATACCCAAGCAGAGATTTTATTTAATAAATTTTAATAATTAAAAGAGTCTTTAAACATAATATATGAAATGTTTAGAATTCACTGGAAAGAGTTTAGCACTTTGTAAAGTAATAATCCAAAGAGGAGTAAGACAATCATCGTCAGTATCTTTAGCTATTTTTCCCTTCTTTAGTAGTTTTTCTGCATTTCTAGTGCAGTATTAGTTTATTAAACTGGATTGAACCACTGTTTCTTCTTTTTAATTTCATAGTTTATTTTTTCCAGAGGTTTGGTCTTATCTTTCGCACTAAGGTCTTAATTAGAACTCAAGATTAGTCTTTTTTGTTCCTTTCTCTTCAGTTTATCGTTAAACTTACTTAAATAGTTCCTACCGTCATGTATAACTAAGCTAGAATAGCGTTAAACAGATTTAGCAGACTCGAATGATAAAGCAATGGATGTATTCTAAAATAAGCTACTTTCATGAATACTCTTTAGCCTGTTTTTAAGCTGATTACGGAATACCCTATCAGCCCTTTTCTTTTCAATAGAGTTTTTATATTTTTCCATGATTTACGTTTTCTTCAGTTCTATGTTATCATTAGAACTGAAGCTAATGGGACTAATAGGACTGATAGGACTTATAGGGCTAATGGATTAAGTATTTAACAGCAATCCAGAGTCACAAAGCTCTTCATTTACTCATGGAGTCTGGGAATATCACGAGAAGTCAGTTAACTACAGCGGCGAATTGATTCTCCTAGTAGCTTACTTCTTAGGACTTTCTTCCTCTTATATACACTCAAGTTTCCCTTTAATAGACATTTAGGCAATTTTTATAAAAGCACATTCTTTAACATCCCTAATTAAAAAACATGCATAAATTAACTATTTCTAACTATAAATAGGGATACATATCCAACTATCAACGGTAGAACATACAATTTCACACTAAGATGCTTTTGAGAAATAATAAAAGGTTTAGTAGAGTTTAGGTCATATTTATATATTCAAATCCATAGGTATATATATAGCTGTCTTGGAGACTTCAAGAACAATTGTGTCTAACGGCAAGTTTAGTTAGTATATAATTAAAATGTTAAATATGAGGAACCAGAAGTTGAAGGGTTTTTATATACCAGTAAATAACAATGAGATGATGTATTTATAAAGCTGGCTTTAGTATAAAGCGAAAAAGATTCAAAAAAGCTTCTAATTTAATAATCTAAGAATAGGAAGTTAATCTTGAATACCTTTAATGAAAAGGCAAGTTTGTGGAAATTAGAAGAAGTATGTTCAAAGTAGTTATACGTTATTTATAATTGATGTAATATGGATTTTGTATTAATCGAAATGAGCTTTAAGCATAATCTAAATAAAGTGATAAATTAGTTTAATTGAGTACTTGATGAGTTTGACTCTACTTAAGAAGCATTATACTTTCGATGTATCTTCGAATTTAATATATCAGTTTGATAGAAATTGGGTTAATAGAAGTAAGGTATTTTGCTCTAAGTCTAAAATGATCGAATTATAATACTTTGGGTATTAAGTAATTGAGATGCTCTTAGAGTAAGTCAAAATTTTAAATTGGAACTTTGGGTATAAAACGCTATACATATATCCCTATCCAGCTTCTTTCCCTTTTATACAATATAATAAACTTTGACTTTCGATAGAATCATTCAGACTGAAATAGCTTATAAAGTAAGTTTAATATTCTACCTTACAAAGAGGTAACTAGTGCATCTCTTGATTTCTTTAGATTTATAACTAAAAATGATATCCTAAAGCATTTACATCCAATTTTAGTCTTAAACTGGTATAAATAAATCTATCTTAATACTTAGTAGATATAAATAGACCTTTCTAGAAAACACGCTGATGCATTCCGAAATGGAAGATGAAAGCTTTACATATTTGATATTAAAAACGAGCTAGGAAATCTGCTATTATACCTTTCACGATCTGATTAAGCATCCTCTAAGGTTTGACTAACGTTATACGAATCAATATTCATAATAAATAAAATAGGGAATCTAGCTCAAATAGACATACTCTCGCTTATCATACTAAGTAATAAAGATACATCCCTAGTTTTCCATTGACATACACTTCTCTATTAACTCCCTTTCTATAAATTTATATAATCCCTATGTCATATTGATATACCCCAAAATCATCTATTTTTCTTACTTTACAGTTCTAAAATCCCTTTCATTTAAAGAAGCATATAAAAGGAGCCTAATGATAAAATAGAGCTATCTATATACTTAAATATGGATATTTATAACATTAATCTGCTTATTTAGAGTATTTAGATCATATTCTATATATCACTACTGCAGCTTTTTAAATGACCATTGATACTTAATCTTAGGATTAAATGAAAAAAGGAGGTAGTCCTAAGATATCAATGCATTAACGATATTTAGAGGTTATATAGTGATAGCATCTTAAAGATTCCTTAAAAGGGATTAGCAAATAAATGCTTTAATGAGCTTCTCTTCATATATATAAGTATCTAGCTTTGGTTTGAAAAAGAAGCTTAGAAGGGGATTAAATAAATAGATCTTCATATGTTTGATTTAAAGACTTTCGTATATAAAGTCTGGTAAGGTAGCAGTAATAGGACTAATATCTAAAATTGGAAAACTAGTTTGAAGGAATAAAGGAAAAAAGAGAGGAAGAGATATAGGAAACTAGCTACAATAGAAAGCATATAATCATGTAAAAGCTAAATTGAATATAGAAGCGAGCAAAAGAAAAATGTGATATAAACTTCTTAATAAAACGGGCTTTGGTTATCAAAATAATTCTATTCAAACTAGCTGCTTCTTTTTAAAATTATAAAGGGAAGAAACTTAATCTAAATAAGTTTAACAAGTAGGACAATAAAAACTCACGCTTTCCATAACACAAATTTAATAAAAAGCATAGATGAGATAAGCTATAAGAGTCAATTTATAGCCTCAGAGGAAATATCATCCAGCTCTGAGAAGTTAATTATAACTCATGGTTAAAAAAGGAGGAAATAAAGATAGTATATTGAGATTTTTGATAATTTTAATTATATAAAACTCTTAAAAATCTTAAGAGACAAAATATTGAATATAATATATAAGGATAAGAGTAAAAAGGTAAAAAAGGTAGTTTTTCTAATAAATAAGAGTCAAATGTTAAAATAGGCAAAAGTATAAAATCAATTATATCAAGTGAGCTTTGTAATAGGTAAATTAATATCTAATAAGCTTAGTTCTTAAATGGAAGAAAGTATTTAATTGTGCTTTATCTTAATTGGTTGTAGTAACGGTAATTATAAAGTGGAGATTCAAATAATAAAATATCTTGGTTGAAGATAAAAATGGCTGTAGTTGGAGATTTAAATCATCACCATTAATTTTAATTATAAAGGAGTATACTAAATTGATATGTTAGATAGATCTTAAATTAGGGGATTGAGACTTTAAAATAATTAGTGGAATAAAAATTTTGGCTATAAAATACCTTAATGAATTACGCAAATAAGTCTTATAATAAATCACATCAGAAGTCTTAATATTAGCCATCCTACTAGTATTAAAAATGCTGATGTTAAAATCTAGAGGAACTTCTCCCTAGATTTGTAACTCTTACCCATTTCCAGCATTTAGGTGCTTTACTCCTTTAAATAATAGCCTTATTTTCTCTCATCGTATTGCTTTAAAATCCTGTAAGTATTTAAATCGAAAGATTTATTTTAGAGCTTCTTCAATTGCCTTTCTCCCTCTTTCTGATTAACTCTATAGATAAAATCAGTTTGGCTTGAGCTCTACGAGTAGCATGTTGTAGTTTCCAGTGATGCAGACTATACCAGATTGAACGAGCCACTTCTTTCCTTAACTTTATTCTTCAAAGTATTTTAAAACAAGCACGACGATCTCTTTCTTTTCGGCATTTTGCGATATTTCTACAAAAGCTACAATTTCTTAAGCTCTATACTATCACTAGAATTTTTTCTAACAGGAGAAAAACTAGTACTTTATCCGCTATCTCCTACGAAATCTTAGGATTTAGCAGTTAAAGGGAATACCTATTGGTCTTTTAACGAGGCAGAGTTTTGTTTATTCCAGTCAGGTTGAGGAATAGCCTCCTCTTCAATTAAATTAAGAGTCTTCTAGTTTGACATTTATATAAATAGAAGGCAAAAGCTAATTTAAATCAAAGCCTTAAACTCTTAAGTTGAATCCTTCTTTTATTGTTTAATTACTAAAAATGATTTTAGGTGATACTGACTGTGTACAGACAATACACTAGAAAATATGGAAATATCCTTACTAGCAAACTTCTTTAAATTATAGCTTAAGTTTATAAACGAAGGACTTTGAAGGAGTTTATCTGCTTATTCTCAGTAAAATAAGCAGGTGATATAATAGTTTGCAATAAAGGAAGTAGGAAGTTAAATAAAACTGCTTGGATAGCAATCGTAGTTCTATATGAAGAGTTATCTCTTTATATTTAATATACTAAGTATAAAATAAAGCTTTAAGCTAGAAGTAAACACACTTATTTAATAAAGTTATGCTATTTCTCTATAATTTGATTTGAATAGCTAATCACAGAAAATATTATTTCTGTGTTTTATATCAAAGTATAACCATTTTTCTGATAGACACTAGTGAGAATGGAAAGAGTAAGTAGGTGAATGAAAGATGAGGGGAAAATGTAATTTAGATGCTTTGAAGATCAAGGAGGTATTTGTTGAGACTCTTAACTTAATTTGAATTTGTGGAATAGAAAAGGAACAAAAGTATAGCTCAATAATCAAATTTGCTTAATGCTTATATATGTTATACTTTCTTTAACTTAGCTTTCTAATTTGTTGTTTATAAGATAAATTGAAAAAAATAAATTCACTCTTCCTATTTATTTGGTAATTTAACTTTATCCTATTACTTTCATAGAAAGGAAGGAGAGCAACGAAATCGTAGTTTGAGGTAGCAAAACTGATTTAGCTTGCATAAATTTTTAGAAAATCATTCCAGTCTGAAAAAATATATCCTTAATCTACTTTTTATGGGTTCAAATAGATAAATAAATACCCCTCTATTAACATACTCTATATGGTTATTAGATATAAATAAATGAGTTATAAAAAGGTAATTTTAAGCCTTTCATATATACTCGCTTGTTAACATTTTCATTAGACTAAGGTAAAATTTAAGCGTCCTAGTCGTAAATGCCAATACAAAATGATTCTAGTGTACTTTTTTATTTTTTGACAAGTGAAACAAAGAGATGTTATCCTAGTTATCATAACAAAGGTAAATAAGCAAAGTCTAAAAAGTATATCTTTTATATACTTGATCATATATTAGTGCTATATAGGTAGCTATATCATTAATGAGTAATTAACAGAAATAAGTATAGCATATAAATAAGCTGTTTAAGTCTAATTACTAAAGCTTTTGGAAAGTAAGTATTAAAGGTCTTATGGCCATTACAAAAAACTATATAATCCAAAAACTTAAGAGAGTGTTTATTCTTTATTATTTTTATTAAATATGGAAAAGAAAATAATCAGGATAAATAAATGGAATATAGCTGAGAGTTTAGAGAGATGAAATAAAATTTATGCTAAGGAAATTAAAAACAAACCTATTAAGAGCTTAAATTTACCGATATAAATTAATACTTTTAAAATAAAAATTATCTTGAAATAAAGCTTAAAGTTCGTTATTTAGTTATATCCCTTCTTAAAGGTAAGCTTAGCTAGTAATTTTGAATATCAATGATATAGAAGATAGGTTTAAAACTCTAAAATAAAACTGAACATAATTTTCATTTATTTTCCCTTAATCTTTTGAGAAGAACTTCTCTAAAGAAGAATAAAAAGGAGATTCAAAGTTTGAAATGTAAATATAAAAATATTCTGATGTTCGCTTCTTCTCCTAAGATTCAACTTCGAATTTTTCTTTTTATTATTTAGTAATTAAGCTTTTATAACATGCTTTAAGAGGTTAGACTTTAAAATTCGATATTAAAATCTAAATCTCGAAAACTTAGTCCATTTGAATTAAAATAAATATCTTAGCTGGTTTTATTGCCTATTTAGAGGAATAGTTTAAAAACTAGCGACTTCTCTTGTCTTAATTATACTCAAGTTCATGTTCCTCCGTCAAAAAAATGGATTGCTCTTCATGTTATTTTTTCACATTCTATATAAACAAAAATTTTAATTCCTCATTCTTTTGCTCAAACATCTTACATCTACAATCAAAAACTCAGGAAATCTAATTTCATAGGAATTTTATATTATAATTAAAGAATAGAACTAGATATTAAAATCCTAATTTGTTTCCTTAGTTAACTTTGGGATATGAATATCTCTGTTAAAAGCTAATCAAAAAACCACAAAAAATATTTTCTAACTTATATTAAAAACTTTAATACAAAAAAGCCGAAAACTAACAGAATAAGCATCATCAAAAATCTAAGATTCAACTACTATTATTAATATTTCCTTCCCATTTCTCTTATTTGAGAACTTTCATTATTTTATTATTCCTTTTTTTACTTTAATGCTCTATAATAACTATAAAGGGTTATCAATTTTTAAGAAAGAGGATTATGATAAATCTGTATATTAAATTATTTGTCTCTTGCTTCGAAGCTGTAACTTTCGTTTCTATTTGGACTTTAAGAAAAGTATTACGTAGGTTCAGGTGATATATCAGAAATAGTTTACAATGAACCTCTCTTTTAAAACACTTTTAACTCCAAATTGTTTCTAAGCAATCCTTATGTTTAATTGGTGATTTAATATATTTCTACAATATTCATCTCTTTTTAGCTCTTTACTATTATTATTAAGGAAAGCTGGATTAAGATCAGAAGATAAAGAGCTTTTATCGTTTTCGAAAGTATTTAGCTTCTTTAGATTCAGTTAGATATCTTATTAATTAGACTGTGAGGAAATTCAAATACATATGCATAAATATTTATTATGCTATCAATTATGAATTAAGTAGGATGTTCCCTGAATTACTCAAATATCCTTATGTATAATGAAAAGATTTAAATATAACATATTAAAGGAAATTCTATTAGTAGTAAAGCTGCTTAAAGGAAAGAGATTTTCCTTTATTTTGTATCTAAAGATAATTAGTTAGATTTATATAAGTTTATCTACTCATATGCTTTTATATAATCAAATAAGTACTCTACCTTACTCCTTTACTATAACTTCATTACTTTATTATTTTTTACCTTTTTATTCTTTCTAATTCAGCTATGATGCTTTTCCCTCTTCAGGCTTATATTGTCAATCTTGTTTTTTAAACTAAGAAAGCTTTATAGTTAAACCTGATTTTGAGTATTATATAAGAATATGTTCCCTAATAAGCTTTTTAAGGAATTGATAGCACTACATTAGAAGATAGATAGGAATCTTAAAAAAAGGGATTTTAGAGTCACATCTTCTCTATTTTAATTGGCATTTAGTATGATGATTTTACTAAATGTTAAGTATTTTGGAGTGATATTTAAAAGGAAAGCTGAAGTTATCAGCTTACTATTAGTTACACCTTAAACATTTTAACCTATATTCATTATTGTTCCTTTCTTCGCTTTCTCTAATACTAGTAAGAAAATTGAATCCTCTAATCTTGTTTATTTTTCCTTAGCTAAAAAGTCTAAATCACTCTTAAAGAAAAAGATTAATTTTATAATAGATTGAATACCTAAAATTTAAAAATAAGACTAAGAAGAATTACTTAAAGCTTAGACCATCATTAGCTTTGGGAAATAGTTAGATTTAATAAAGTTAAAGACTAGATAGTACAGTTTAAATTAATGATATAGTTATTATAATTAGCAAGTTATTTCTGCTAATTTCTAGTTTAAGAATAATGCAGATATGTTTAAAGTTAAGAGAGTACTTACTATATTTAAATAGATGTATTTAAATTAAATTGATTGGCTTTCTTTTTTATAGCTTTAGTTTAAATATAGCATAATAATATGAAAATTGAATAAATAGATTTAACTAATAAATGAATATGAATAAAGACAATTAGCATTTTATTATGCTTTGTAGTTATAAAGTAATATAAATAGGCAGCTTTATTTTAGAATAGTTGATAGATAAAAGTATTAGGTAAGCCAGTTGTATGCTAATAATAATTCAGCAGTATAGTTGATAAAGCATAGTAGTAATTAAATAGCTAACCTTCTAGCAATTTATTTAAATAAGGAACTAAATAATGATAGCTTTGTTATTTATGCCTAATTAATAAAATAGCCTTTAGTTATCTATTTTAATATAAGCCTTTCTATTATAATTAAAGTATAAAGTGCTATTTTAAATTATCTAATTTAGCTCCAAACTAATAAAAAGAAAGTTTATTCATAAAATGAAAGATTTAAGAATATAACTATAACTATATTTCAAATCTAATTTAAGCTTATAAAGCATATTTATAATATATCTATTATTTTAAGTTATTTGTTCTTAAATATTTACTTCGTCACTCAAACTTCTTCTCTTACTGAACTGCTTTAGCTGTATTATGAAGATATTCATGCTTTTTGAGAAGCTTCAGCAGACTAAATTCAGTTTTAATCATATTAATTTTAAAAAACCCTTTATTGTGAATCTTCCTGCTAAGTTGAATTATCTTCTGGCTAACTTCAAACTCTATGGCTCTATTTAATTAGATCAATATCATGAATGAAATCTTGAACATCTGGTCTTCCTTGAGGCTCATAACTAAAGGATTTTTCTAGTAATTTAGTTAATAGTTCGTTTTCTTTAATTTCTGGACAAAACTCAGGTTAATTTTTTTATTTTACTACATGTTCATATATTTATCTGATATTGTCTAAATGAGGATATGGAATGCTCTTATTAAATATTTCAACAGCTACACATGCAAGAGCTCAGATATCACATTTAGTACTAACTTCAAATTTAAAAATCTCAGGTGCCATTCATTATGGAGATCCGCGTCAAGATTGAATAAAAGTTTCTGATTCTTAATGTGCTAATCCTAGATCTGCTATTTTTGGTTCGTAATTTGCATCTAGTAATATATTCAAAGATTTAATATCTCTATGAATCCAACCTTTATTGTGTATTGCTTAGACTCCTTCTGCTATTTATTAAATAAGATTTAGCTTTCTATCAAATCGTTCCTTCGATTGTTGTGGTAAATCTTAGAATAAAGAATTACTTAGGATAGCATTATATAAACTATTATATTCCTAATATTCAGTAAGATGACATAGTTTATAATTATCCTTTTCTGAAGTATCTAATGCGATTCCAACTATTTTTAAAACTCTTTCATGATTAATAGATAAAAGAGATTTCAACTCCTAGTAAAAATTCTCTATAAGCATTTGTTAATCAATTCCTGCTTTTTAAATCATTATCTTGGCTGCGTATCAATTTCCCTCAACATTTATTTTATAAACTTTTCCAAATGTTCCTTTACCTAAAAATTGTAAATCCAATAAAGACTATTCATTTGGAATTAACTTTTAATAGTCAAACTCTCTAATTTGATTACTATATTGCTAGATAAGTTTTCTAATAACTTCTATAGTCACTTATTATTTATTTTGCTAAAATACTCAAAATGATTCTTTACTTTTTTATTAGTTTTGCTACATTATTTATAAACTTGTTCTTTCTTTTCCATTTAATTATCATTGCTTTATTTACATATCATAACTATATATTTTTTCTTTATCTCTCACATATATCTTTTGCTCATGGATTATAGAGTCTTATTACCAACATTTTCCAGGATATTTATTTTCGGATATTAATTCAAATTATAAGTTATTGCCTTTTCATCTCATCTCATAAACTCCTCCCAGCTTCTCTCCAAACATGTATATAATTCCATTTTCATCTTTTACTAAACTAACACACGAGTCACTTGGAATTTCTTAAGTAGCAACATTTCAAATTTCAGTATTCAAATCAAAATATTGTACTTAAGCTATTCTTTACTAGTATTAATTCATTCCTCCTAAAATTCAGATACTATTTTGCTCTATGATGCAACCAAAACTTTTGCAACCAATCATTACGCTTTTTAACTCTCTACATACTCCTTCATTTACATCGAAGTATTCACACTTTTCTTAAGCTTGGTTTTCCGATACCATTCCTGAAATTATGTAGACAAAGGCATTATTTTCAACTTGTCTTTATACCATTTTATGACCACATCTTGGATATAGCATTTAGCACTACTTTATTACTTATCAGTTTTTTCTATCTATCATTTAAAAATTTTTAGCTATCTTGCCTTCTAATTTTCCACCTGAAATATAAGCAAAATCATTTGTATAATAAACTGAACTTTCTTCATCCATCTAAATCTAACTATCTTTCAGTTAATATTCATAGAAACTAATATCTTGCTTAATTAATAGAGTATCTTAGTTTTTAATAAAAGCAACAAATGGAATATTTTAACTATCTATTTTTTATTTCTTCAAGACTTTACTTAATAATCTAGATGCAACATTAGTTTTGATTGATCAATTTTTATTATCAACATTTTAAGAATTATCAAAGATCAATTAGAGCTCAATCTTTTGCTTAATTTACTCTAGTGTTTTTCTGAATTACAGTATACTTGGTCTATTTGTATAATCATAACTAAAAGATTTTTCAAGTAGTTATGTTAATTATTCGTCTTAAAGTATTTCACTAGAAAATTATGGAATTTTCTTTTAGTTTTATACGTAATTTTAAAGTGCTCTATAGTTATATATTTTTGGATAAGGAAGAGTTTCATTAAATATTTCTATAGCAACAATTGCCAATGCTCATATATCAATTTATTAGCCTTCGTTATTATTAAAAGCCTCAGGACTCATTTAACTATAATAAATTTTATTTAGAAATTAATCATAACTAAATATATCTTGATTATTTATTTTAGGTTCATCATTTTTATCTAATAGAATATTCAATGATTAAATGTACTTGTGTGTTAGATTTTCATTATGAATTGCTTGTATTCCTTCAGCTATTTATTAAAGTAGAATCACTTTTTTATAAAATCTAATTTAAGAGTTTTATGGGATATCTGCAAATAACTATTTATTTTATATCACATCAAACAAAATGTTCTTTTATTAGTAATTTGTATAATAGCAAAAAACGTAATTTTCTTCGTCTTAATCGCTAATAGCAACTCCAAGTAGTTATAAAATTCTTTCATGCTTCACAGCCAAAAAGGATTTACATACTTAATAGAAATGATTGATATCATATTGCTGTGTTCTACCTTTTACTTTTGTAAATATTTTTAAGGCATATTTATTTCCTTCTATATTTATTTTATAAACATTTGCAAAAGCTCCTTATCCTATCTTCTTCAAGCTGTTTAGATATCCTTTGCTTGGGATTAATTCTTCATAGTTTCATATCCTTATTGGAGCCTAGGGATCTCTACTTGCTCCATTTGAATTCAAAAGGTCTCAAATATCTTAAACAGTATAGTCTTAAATCTCCATTTATGAGTTGTAGAATTAAATTTAGGAAATAGAAGTTTATAGTGATGCATATAGGTAATGAGCAATGATCTACTTAATGATATAATTTAGTTCTAGCAGTTTACTTTTAGCTGATATTTGTATTAATAGCTAAATTATTTGACTATGGTTGCTTTAACTAAATTTCTCTTTAGCTTTAAGTTGCTTGCATAATAATAAATGTAGAAGGTTTAGCATTTTGACCCTAATGGAAATAAATAGCTGTATTATAGTTAAAGATGATTGCTATTATTATTAGTAGCTCTATTTAAGAAATTAAGCTATCCAAATATATTTAATTTTGCATTTGCTTAGGTTAATGAAATTAAACTTCTCTTAATTTTAAACTAATAATAGATGCTAAAAAGAGAAGAGTTTAAGTTAAAGATAGTAATAGAACTAGAAGCTATTAATAACATTAGAACTTCTCCTTTAAATACATTAATAGTTGAGATTGGCTTTTATTATTAAAGATCATAGAAATAAAATGCTTCAATTAGTATTTTAAGATATAGATCTATATTTACTAAGCTAAACAATCAAATTGGAAGAACTCTGTTTTAATAAGTTATTTAACTAAAATATGCTTAAACTAAATAGCATCATATAAGTGATCTAGTAGTAGATAATAGCCAGAAAAAACTAAAATTAATAGTTAAAGTTATTAATTTAGATAATAGGCACACTATTTAAAGAGTCTGCTCCTGCTGCTAAAAATAATCTTTTAATCAAGTCAAATAAGATAAGACAAAAGTTAATTGAGCATTAGTTTAAAATTAATGCTTAATAGAGATTTGTTTGAGGAAACTAGGTTTAGAAAGTTTATTTCTATTTGTAATAAAAGCTATAAATAACTTTAGACTCATTAAATTAAAATAATTAAACTATTAACCAGTTACTACGAATTTAATAGATAAACAATTATTAACAAAATATTTGAAGAAACATTTGATTTTATCTATATAAATATTAGCTATACTCTCATAATAAATTAATACCTTAAATATATTTAAATAAAATTTAGATTTTATCTTAAAAATAATTCCTTAAACATTATTAATTTTAGTCAAAATTATAAATATTTATTACAATTTAAATATCCTTCTAAAGGCTAAATTGCTATGCATACACATTATAATAAATTAATTTCATAATGCTCATTTAAATATAAGTAACCTAGAATTATTATAGTTATTTTCATTATTTAAATCTTAGATCTTAATTTAAATTCTAGCTATTACCTATTGAAAGGAACTATACCAAAAATTATTATTTATTTTATTAAACTTACGTATGTTAAGAAAGTCTAAAAGTTAAGAATTATAACTATTATTTTTCTCTTTTTATATATCTTCTTTTAATTTTATTGTTTCTATATTACATTGAAATCTTTTAAATAGTTCCAAGCTAACTTAATGGTTATTAATTATTGCCAAATTTAATCATCTTCAGTCTTTCTTTATCTATTCGTATGTATATTTTAAGGGACTCTTTTCTCTTTTTAGTTAATAGGATTATAAACTACTTTCTTTAAATGTTTCAATGATTCCAGGTGATACTTACAATTAAATTATTTATAGTATCCATTCTCTCAAAAATAATTATCATATTTGAATAACAACTAGCAAGCTTTAATAATTCTAAAATACTAAAATATCAGCAACTCTAATAAATTTATGGTAATTCTTAATTCTTCCTTGAATCTCTAGATTATAATATAGGTCCTTTGCTTAATTCTGTTTCTCTTTTTCTCTCTACTGCTAAAGTTAATAGAGTCATTTTGAGTATTAGTCTATTAAATTTTACTAGTCTAGTCTTTCCTAAAGCTTCTGTGTAATATGATTTTATATATTTTATAACTTTTTAGTAAAATGATTTATTAAGAGATATTTTAATGAAGGCATTTATTTCTGATAATAATAATTTGCAGCCCTGATACTTTCTAAACAGAGAACCTTTTTTATAATGATTCTCCTGTAGCAATCTCCTTTCTAAACTTTGAATGAAGTTGAACATCTCAATAAAATTAATTATTAGAGGCACTAGAACTTTCTTTTTCTTAGTCTCTTATTCTTTAAGAGTTAAATTTATTCTTTATAAACTATTCTCAGCATCATATTCTAACATCAAAGAAGATTAGTCTGGAAATTCCCTGTTTATAACTTTTTTCATTATCTAGATGCTTTATTTTTTAATGATTACTAATAAATTGGTATTTCCTAGGATTTCCTTCTTAGTAATAATAATTATTTTCTACGTTTATAATCTTGCTAAATTGAAGAATTAGGTATGCCTTTGTTTACTTTATTTTTAAATATCCTATTAGCTTTTATAAGTAAATTTTAAGTTCTAACTTTAAGAGGAGCTTTATTAAACTTAAAACTTATTCCAAAGCTATCATTTATAAATTCTATTTTATAGTATTATTTTATTTATTTTATTAGATCAAACTTCTAGCTGAAAGCTAAACTTAAATCAATTAAACTTAATTAATAATTAACTTTTATTAAGCAACTTTAATTTCCTTTTGAAAGCTAATTAATATTAGACATTGCTAAGTAGTTTCTACCAAAGTATTAATTTAGTTTTGCTAACTTTCTAAATTTAATTATTACTCTAATTTAATCTAAATAAATTAGATATACCAAAGTACTCTAGTTTCCTTATATCCCTCTCTGTAATCTATATAATCATAACCAATTTCATCATATTTCTAAGGCTTATTTGCTTTTATTTCTTAGCCTGTATAAATCTATTTAAGATAGTTCTAAGTAATAGCTAATTTAATATATGTATTTCAATTATAAACTAATACCTTAAATGTGGAATTATTTTAATAAAGGCTATTATAAATTACTGCATGAGTATACTTAGCAACTCTTCATTATCCAAGGATTAAGAGTCTACTACCAATTGGATTTAGTATAAGAGGTGTTTTATAGCTTTTAAAGCATAAACTTGAACTCTCTATAATTTTGTATTTTTAAAGTATAATAAAAATATTAAGGATTTCTTTAAAAAGCAGTAGTTACTAGCCAATTAATAAGTTTCTTCAAAACTTCTTAAATAGTAACTCAAATCTTTCAAGTATGGACACTATTTTAGAACATATAAAAGATTTGAAGTATGCTTATAGATAAATGAATCAAATTACCGCCAAAGACTTTTCAGCTGTAGTCAAAATATTTTTAAAGGATTAGATATTTAGATATCAATTAGGATAATTAGGATACTTTCTTAATTAAAAATTATAATTAAAGTACTAATTTAAATTAAGAAGGCAATTTACAATCATTTAATACTCTATTATTTAAGGAAATTTACTCTCTTTCCTTAATTGCAGAGTCATGGAAGAGTATCTGAGAAATTTAATACTTCAGATATTATTCCTATTTTAAAAAGAAAACAAAGATAATTGAAAAAACTGATAATCTATTTATCTCATAACAGGGTATTAGAATTATAAGTAAAGTCCTTACAAAGAGGTTATACAGATTGATATACGAAAAAAGTTAAATTCATTTAAGTCAAATGGATTTGAGAAAAGAAGCAAACAAACATGGAAGGTTGAGTTATTTAGTAAACATCAGATATATTTCGTAAACAAGAAAATGTGAAAATCAAATATTAACAACCCTGATAGAATTAGAGAAATATTCTATCTATAGTTGTGGTATTATTAATTAATTCTAATTATCATATGAATCTACACATTTTTTAATTAGTTTTAAATGAATTATGAAGCATAATTAATCAGAAGCTATTAAGCTTGTAGTTACACAATTAGATAAATACCTTATAAGATAATTACTCTATCTATTTAGTTAATTTTTTCTTTAAGTTTCACAAACTTTAATTATTTATATTTAGCTATTTTTAAACTAGGATTTATATCTAAAACATAGCATGACTCCTAATATTTCTATATTAGACATTTTAGTTTCTTAGAATATCATCCTACTGTACTTATCTCTAATTCTGTGCTAAAACTTATTTTTATTCACTGCGAGCTAAATAAGTTTTGCTTAGTTATATCTGGGATAGTTTCTTATATCTTCGAGTGCTATTTTATTCTTAAGATTCTTATTTTTATGTGACTCTATTAATTAAAGTTAGGTAGAAATGGAAAGAATTAGATACTATTAGTGTAATGAAGGTATAGTAAAGAAGAGTTATTTATATATTAGAATTTTGGAAACCAAAGTATTTAGGTATAAGGCTCTTACTTTAAGAACTCGTAAAGATAGACTAGCTTAGATGATATACAACAGTCATTAATTTCCTTTATTTTACTCTAGTCTTAAAATAATTTTTGGAGCAAACATAAGATTATTTGGCTTTAAGATAATCTGTTTATATACATAAGAGTGGGAGATATAGAAGACTAAAGAGAAATAAGAAGGAGTATGAATTATTGATGATATATGATATAAATAGAAATGCTATATGCCTTTTATAATTATAAAAAGATAATTACTAGGATGAAGTTAAATATAAATACCAGCTAAATTTAAATTCTTTGCTATATATTATTATTAAGCACTAGAATTCTTTTCTTATACTAAAGCTTTGAAATAAAATTAAGCAATATTAATTGAGCTAAATTAGCAAGTTCAAATAAAGGCTAAAAATTTAATGTTTGAGCAAATGAAAAGGAGAAAGATAGAATGTAGCAGGCTAATTAAGAGAAATTTAATTATTATCAATCAATTATTAGCTTCTTTTTGATAAGGTAATTTCATTAAATGAATCTAGCTTATTTGAAGATTTAATAGTTATACCTATAGCGGTTTGATTTGCTTAAATCCCTTTCAATCATAGAATGATAGTCAGAAACTAAATTGAAGAATGATTACTAAATTAAAAAAATGCATGCAAATCAAATAAATATAAAAATGTTCTATTTCTAACTTCTTGGTCTAATTATAAAGAGTCTTTGATATTCTTCATCAATTTGCTTAACTGATTATTTTAGTATACGAAAGAAATATTTAAATACATCAAACAGAGTAAATTCTTTGATAAATCTATGCAAAAAATTTTCTATCAACAGAAGGAACGAAACTTTGCTTAATTTCGAGGAAGAAATAGGATTTATTATATAAGCTCCTAATATTTTTTCAAATATAATGAGTATTTTATTTAAAAATTAAATTAGATATACATGAATTATCTTTTGTATAAATCAAATTTATTCTGTTTTATTAATACTTCCTAGCCAAATTATTTAATACCATATACTAGCTTCTTATTGTTTATTTCACTTTGGATTTATAATATAATCAATCTAACGTACTAATTTCATAGATCGAGTAATCAAGGACTGGTCTCTTATTATATTCTTCATTTAAATCGTATGTATGTATAAATTTATCTATAGAGAAGAATAAAGAATAGTAAATTTAATGTTTGTATTTCTTAGTATGGTTGACTGGAATAAAGAAGTCTTCTATTCTGAGCTTATTATATAATAATTAGAATTTCTTCTTGATGCATATATTTAAGTAAAAATCTCGATTAACTAAATAAATACTCCTGTCAATCCTTTAATCTCTTTGCATGCTACACTTTTGATAAAAGAATTTCTAATAATTATTAAATAAGAAGCTTAGACTTTATTTAAATACCTAGATAATTAAAAGAGGGTGTGAGATGAGGCTGATTCTCTGATCAAATCTTCTTGTCTTATGGTTAAGGTCAAGTTCTTATCCTGTCGCTGAGAAGGTTTCTGGTTAGAACCTATCTCAGCAAGTGAGCAAAATCTTTCCTATTATCCAATCTGGCTAGCATCTTGAAATCTGTCAGCCTATAGTTACTGAACTCCCTGACCAAAGTTTATGGAATTAAACAATAGGATATCCACATTATGTTCGTTTAGGGAGTGCTTGGGTTGTCTAGCTGGAAAGGAATTTCCAGTCCTTAAAAAAGAATTTTATAGTTTACAATTAATTAATTTAAATACTTAGCGATTAAATTAAAATATCCTTTAGTCTTTTCGCTTTTGAAATTCAAGCACATTTTTATCAATCGTTTTATTATTTTCAAGCAAATCTGAATCTAACTTACTTGAATCTAATTTCTCTTATATTAAACTACCGTCAACCTCACTCTAATTAAATTTATTTATTTAAATGGCTGTATTTCGTGTTTCTAAATTATCATGAATAGTCTCTTTAATATTAATATTTTTAATAGCCATAAGTTACTGCTAGTTTCATAACGATATAATAAGGTACTAAGATTTGACAGATGATTCCTCTTCTTCTAGTGAAGTGCCGATATTCTTAATAAGCTAATCTTTCGATACTTAAAGTCTTTTGTTTTAACCCTCTATATGATCATTCAGTAAAGAGGCACTTCCATTTATTTTATAAGCAAACCTAAATAAATTTACTAGATCAGGTTTTATTTGCTTAAGTAATTCTGGGTAATTTTTCAGAATAATAACACCCACAAGCAGGACCAATAAAGAACTAGCTAAAAATAAAATCTAGAGAAGTATTTTAATGTTGTTATCTGCTTCAATAGAAAAACCAATCGCTGCAGCTATTAAAGAGACCAGCAATAACAGTAAGAATTAGAAAAAATTGAATTTTAAGTATCTTATTGTCTTCTGTTTTTGTATTAGAATAGCTAAAACCATAAAGGATATAGAGTAAATAGCTGCATGGGCTTAGGGGTAAAACTCTCTTAATAGCTTCCCTATCATTACCATACAAACTTAAAAACAGTACTTCAAAATTACATACCAAGACTGATACTTTATATGTATAGTGTCTTCTAAGAGCTCTTATCAATGTGGACTCACCAATATTACTAAAGGAATGTAGAAGAGCAAAACTAAATTTGAAAACGCTATGGTTATAACATGACATTTTTAAAGACATTGCTTAGAGCAGTCTAAGTCTAAAAAAGCTTCTGATAGCAAAATTTTGAAATCAACATTTTCATCTCTTCCATAGCTACACTTTAGTATTTCAGTCAAAATAAAGATGATTGGCATGAAAGTGAACTCTATTAAAGCAGGTGAAACTATGTATGTTAGTTACCCTATGTTTCTTAGTATCCAACTATTTTTGTATCTTGTTTCAAATTAGAACAAGAAAGCTAAAATTAAGAGAGTAGTTAAAAAAGCAAAACCAGTACAAAGATTAATGATTCCCCAAAATGCTAAACTACTTATTTGTTTAACTATGAAATCTAAGGAAAAATTCTAAATGATTGGAATTTAAAAAAGTAAGTATCTTACATCAGGTCCTATCAAAATATAGAAGCCAAATTAAGCAGATAGAATTTTGAGAAAGAATTCATCTTCACTACTCATTCATACTTCTTTATCTAAAATTTCAAAATTTCTCGATTTTCAAATCTTTATTCCATAAATTGATACCAGCAATGTTAGAAGCATAATCAGTACTGAATATATAACTAAAGCTCTAAATCCTTCGTTGTATTTCTAAATTCTTCTTATTGAAAAATCGCAGTTATCTTGATAAAGCTCAAAAGTATCTTTAGGAGTGTTAGTTGTATTATCGTTTCAAATAGTTTCTTTATGCTTAGTTCATACAATAGCACAAGTTTAGCAGTACTCAAGATAAGGTACTAAGTGTAGATTTCTATTCGAATCATAAATATTGCTCATGAAATAAAAGTTTAAATTATCCCTAAAATTACTATTCTTATCGAATTTTATGGTTCCGCTACATCCTGTAAATTTATTATTTTTCATTTAAGTGGTTAAAATATCTGAATTATAGTAATTTAATCCCTCTTCAATACAACTTTTAAGACCATGAGCAACTATAAATGGTTATTCTACATAGTAGCAAGGAGCTTAGGGAATATTACTTATACTATCTTTCTGTAGTTGATATAGTATTTATCCAACTTCTCCTATATATTCAATAGGAGTAATTGTTATTGAACCATGCAAAAGCTTTTAAACTTGCTTTATTCTATTCTCTTATATCCCAGCTTCTATGTTATTAGCAGTATATAAAAGAATAAAATTTGTATCTCCTTCTTTCCATCCTAGTTCGAAAAGTCTTTGGACGGTTTGTAAAATTAAACCCATAGTAGGAGATGAAAGTATGATTTTGATCTCTCTTTAAATAATTTAGTAAGCAATATCATCGTAAAGAGTCTGATTAAATAAATCTTTCTACAATATAAAAGTAGATTCATTAGAGTTTAAGATTTTCTTGCCTTCCTTAATTATTATTTTTTTAACTTCGTTTTATATTTTGAAGTTAGAAGGTTCATAATCTTCAAAAAACATTCCAACTTAGTTTCATTAATTTTTATTGATAAATTTGATATACATATCACTAAAAAGATCTTAAGAGATATAGTTATCTATTACGTTAGTGAATATGTAATTATTACTTAATTCGTCTTCTTTACTAGCAATTAAGTAAGGAATTCTTATTCCTATTGCTTAAAGAAGAAAATAAGTATAAGCATAGCTTGTTATTATTAAGCTACCTTGATGCACTACTCCTAAATCAAAGTTTTTTTCTTTAAATGCTTATAAGGTAAAATTTAAATCAAATTAAAACCCCCCATACGAATAAGGAATCCCTTATAAAACATAATTATTGGGTAAAATTTTTTCTTTGTTTATAAATCTAATAATGAAGGGCATAAAAAGAGGAGGATTGGTAATAACTTTCTAAGAACTTTAGTTATTAGGTTCATTATCATTAGTTGAATAAGACATTTTTATATTAAATTAATCTTTAGGCGCTGTTGAGCTTGGTCCAGGGTAAACTAACTCAGCTAATTTTTTCAGATTTCCATTCTAAATTTAAAGAACTTCAACTGGTTTTTTATTCTGAATATTGTAAACAGAAAACTCTGGAATAATTTGATTTTTGTCATTATAATTTTAGAGCTGAATGGTTTTAAACTATTTAGGCAGATTACTTTAATCAATCTTATTTAGAAACTGAGAATTTTAATCTATAAAGGACAAGAATAGATTGACATAGTAATATGATAATTCAAAATAGTTTTTGGGAATAAATCCTTTTGGTGTTAATCCAATTAATCCATCATCTAGGACACTACTATAAATTTCTTCATCTATAGTAGCTATTACTTCAGGGTTCATTATATTGGAAGATTCTAAGCCAACTATTCAAGCATATTGACTTTTAGATGTCCAATATTATGAAGTTATCTCCAGTATTAAGAGTTATCAATAAACATCTGCTTGCATTAATATCACTTAGGACCCATAAAGTCTTAATATCCTCGAAATTTAAACTTCTAATACTTCTAAATACTTCTCGTCATATTGGGAAGAGTTATAAAAAGATTCTCAGGGAATATTGATCGAAGAGCATATTTGAACGATACTTTAATTGAGATACTCTGGTGCTCTATAAAATCCTTCTTCTTTCTAGTTAAAATAAAAAACTTTGGTAAATTTAAGTCATTTGAATAAATCTTAAAGTGCTTTACCCTCTTGTTAGTAAGTTGGCATAATTCAATAAATATTTTCTCTTTGAAAATGCTAATTAGTCCTGTATGCCACTAGATGTAGGACAGATAATTCTAAGTTGCTTATTCTTTGAGTGTAATAAGCACTGAAAGTAATATCCAGGATTATTTGTACTTCATAGGATTTAATTTTCTCCTTTAAATTCTAATTTCATATGCTTCAATTTCCTATAAACAAAGTTTAAGTCTAGAAATCTATTTTATTAAACATGCTATTTTCCAATCCTAGCTACAAAAATTAAGCTAAATAGGGCTTCGTTAGAGGTGAAGTAATTAAAAGTAGCTTAAAAGAAATAATGACAGGAAATGCTATAATAATAAGCAAAAAGCTTTTCATTTTATAATAAAAAAATAAATCAATAAATACTTTATAACTACTATATCAATCTTACCCCTAAATTAAGTTGTTCTCTCTCTTAATATAATTTCATGAGGTATTAAATTTTATAAAGCTAATAAACTACTTATCTAAACCTTTTTTAAATAGAGCTTCTTAGTTTTAGTTTTATCATCTTTTTGATAAAGCAATTTTTTCTTAAGTTTATTTTAGTTCATAGCATTACTAGAAAACTTTATAAAAGGTGATTCTTCAATCATTTTTAGTACTTTTGTGATTCTTAATTACTTGGAAAATAAATTAAATATTCTTAAAACGAAACATGATAACTAAGAATCAAATCCTAAGCTTTAAATTACATTTCTTATTTTTTCTAAATCCTTTACAAAAGAAATCTCTTCTAAATCTTTTTTAAGATACAACATTTTAAGTATATCTTAAGATAAAAATATTAAAAAACCTTCAAATTAGTGAATTTAATAAAGTAACCAAATAAAGAACTCTTAACCTATAAATCAAACTAGTTTTTGATTTACTAGAGAATTTTCTAAATGGTATATTATGAGAAGGCTAAAACTAAAGAATTTTAAAATATTAGTCTCCCTATTTTTATAAAGATCATATTTTAGAATGTTCTTCTATCAAAAAATAGAAATTTATTACTTAAGATTCGTATTTTACGTATTTAGCCAAGTGTGTATGTTAAATAGCAATCATAGTTAAATTTAATTCCATTTTGTTTAATTTTGCTATTATGTGCAAGCAAAATTCAACTTAACTAGCTGGCTTAGGTATATTTGATATAATACTTGAACATCTAAATTATGAAGCTTTATTTTAAATTAGTAACTAGTCCTCTTAGTTTGTTTACCTAACAATTTCATTTATCACCATTATTTCAAATTATCTCTACTTATCATCTTTTCTTCTTTTTAAAAGTACAGTGAGCATTTAAACTAGAATTATATGAAGATATTAATTAGCAGTATTATGGTAAGTTAGTTTTGATAGAACTAAAAATGAGAATAAATAGAGAACCTTGATGAAATATTAGATACTTATAAGTGAAATTAAATTTAAAGAGGGTATACAATCTTTAATGTGAGATGCATAACAAGAGAACTAAATATAGACCAATTAAAATATATTCATTCTATAAATAAGTACGTTCTCATTACAAGCCTAATTTAGTTATTATTCTATCATCTAATAAATTGTCTTTTCCTTTCATCCTTAAGACAACAAGAGGAATAAATAAAATTAGATTTTTATTGCTCAAATTTTAGATCTCAATCTAAGATTCTTTGAAATATTATGAATATAAATTTAACAAAAAAGAGAAAGCTCAAACATATGAGACTAAGATAAATAAGCTAGTAAATTTATTTAGCCTTCTCTATATAAGCTAATTGCTTGGAAAGCACTTTAAAAGAACCTTTATATTTTTCAAACTTTTAATAAATACAAATAAAAAACTAAATGTTTGGCTTTCTTGAAGGTATTTCAACCTCTTTCCCGCCATCCTCTAGATTTATCTAGAGGCAAATATAAAAGTACAAAATATCTACAACTCTTCTCCTTGCCATGCATATTGTTCTTAATTTCTTCTTTCACCTAGATGCTAGATATTTTTTCTTGTAGGTCTCCCCAAATTTATTACAATATAATATTTCTCTTTCTCTTGACAGTTTTAGCTGCTAATGTCTCTTCTTTTTATTCTCCAACTACTTCTATTAAATTTTATATTCTTACTTGAAACCTAAAAATTCCTAGCACCTTTCCACATAAGCTTTGTGAGCTACAATAATAGCATCTTTTTACTTGTCGTTTAGGTTGAAATCTTGAGTTATTTTCACCTTCAATTATCATTGGATAATTCATTTATTCTTTCAGTTGTATTTAGCTCTGCAATTTGTACGTGTTTCCTTCTACTTCTTTAATTTTGATCATTTCTTTCTGCTTCTATTGCAAGTTTTGAGATTAAATGCTCAATTTTGAAATATGTTAAGGTTTCTTTTTAGGTTATGAGTTTTGATTTTATTTCCTATGTAAATTAAAGCTTTTCAATTAACTTATTATTGTCTTTCTTCAACTTTAATACCTCTTCCTTGACTTCCAGCATCATTTTAATCAGTAATAATAGCTTGTTTACTACTATGTGGTGAGATTTGAAACTTCCCAGCGAATTATAATTTGAGCCTATTTCCTAGGCTTTCTTCAGAGGTACTCATCCTGATGGGTACCTTTTTGGTACATTTTTCCTGTTCCTAACCTTTCTAGGATTTTGTTAACATCTGCTTTTTTGGAATCGCTAAGAATTCTGGCTTAAATTCTGACGTCTTTATTAGTTTATAATTGAAATACATATATTATATTAGCTATAACTTAGAACTATCCTATATAGATTTATACAGCTTTATAGATTATAGATTAATATTAAGTTAGGCGATCTTTGAGGAATTTCACCTCTTCCTGCCAATCACCGGATTGCTCCGGGATTAAATCAAAAAGTTTAAAAGTTTCTCCTCTCACATCCACTTGATCTTGTTATGGCTAGTTCCATCTTGCGTTCCACGAAAATTTCTTCTTATAAATGGTTCCAATTTCCGTCATTTATAGTCTTTCTTTATTCTCCTCTGCTGCAATTGTCTAGCCTTTTTTTTCTGTGCTTATTGCTTTCTCTATTTTTCCCAGTATTGGTTCTTGAAGCTCAGGAATTCCTTGCATTTTCTTCACAAGTGTTGCTCTGAATTGCAATAATAGCATCATTTTACAATCTTGATTGGTTTGGTCTTCTTCAAGTTCTTGTCAATTTCTTCAATCAGCATTGGGTTGCCTTTCTGCTCCTTTGGTTTCTCAACTAGTCTCTCAAATCTGTTGTCAAATTCAGTCTATTTTTAATGCTAATTCTGGGATTAGCTAGTTTAATCCTACGATATATTCCAGAAAGAATTCAGTTCTCGTTCTTAAGACATAAGCCTTGACTCTATTCCTTATCTAGGTCAAGCTTTTCCATTAATTTGTCATTATCTTTCTTGAGTTTCCTAACCTCTTCCTGGAGATTTAGCACTACTCTGATGAGCTATTCCATGCTCATCTGGCCAGAAGGATTCAATTCCGTCACTTACTGGTGGAGAGCAGATTTCATCTGTTTTCTCGGTTTCTCAGCTGAGATTGGAGTATCTATATGGGCTGTTTTCAATGCTTGCTTCCGCTCTTCTTGTTAAATTCCAGTTTGTTATTTCAATATAGATTAGGGTTAAAATAGAGAAGATTATTAAGTCTTGGTTTCCTGCTTCCTCCCTTCCTTTTTGGCTTAGGAAAGGTAATATAGAAGCCTGATTTGAAACCTTCCACCATTTTATTTATTATTTAGTACAGGCTAAGAAATAAAAGCAAATAAGCCCTAGAAATATGATGAAATTGGTTATGATTATATAGATTACAGAGAGGGATATAAGGAAACTAGAGTACTTTGGGTATATCTAATTTATTTAGATTAAATTAGAGTAATAATTAAATTTAGAAAGTTAACAAAACTAAATTAATACTTTGGTAGAAACTACTTAGCAATGTCTAATATTAATTAGCTTTCAAAAGGAAATTAAAGTTGCTTAATAAAAGTTAATTATTAATTAAGTTTAATTGATTTAAGTTTAGCTTTCAGCTAGAAGTTTGATCTAATAAAAATAAATAAAATAATACTATAAAATAGAATTTATAAATGATAGCTTTGGAATAAGTTTTAAGTTTAATAAAGCTCCTCTTAAAGTTAGAACTTAAAATTTACTTATAAAAGCTAATAGGATATTTAAAAATAAAGTAAACAAAGGCATACCTAATTCTTCAATTTAGCAAGATTATAAACGTAGAAAAATAATTATTATTACTAAGAAGGAAATCCTAGGAAATACCAATTTATTAGTAATCATTAAAAAATAAAGCATCTAGATAATGAAAAAAGTTATAAACAGGGAATTTCCAGACTAATCTTCTTTGATGTTAGAGTATGATGCTGAGAATAGTTTATAAAGAATGGATTTAAACTCTTAAGGAATAAGAGACTAAGAAAAAGAAAGTTCTAGTGCCTCTAATAATTAATTTTATTGAGATGTTCAACTTCATTCAAAGTTTAGAAAGGAGATTGCTACAGGAGTATTATTATAAAAAAGGTTCTCTGTTTAGAAAGTATCAGGGCTGCAAATTATTATTATCAGAAATAAATGCCTTCATTAAAATATCTCTTAATAAATCATTTTACTAAAAAGTTATAAAATATATAAAATCATATTAAACAGAAGCTTTAGGAAAGACTGGACTAGTAAAATTTAATAGACTAATACTCAAAAATGACTCTATTAACTTTAGCAGTAGAGAGAAAAAAGAGAAACAGAATTAAGCAAAGGACTTAT